>CM051040.1:33218133-33818133 GCA_027627225.1 Congeria kusceri | reverse complement strand
GGGCTTTCCAAAGTGGACATGCTGTGATTGTAAAGTTACGCCAAAATTGTGTGTTTCTGCAAAGAGATACGAGGCTGGTAATCAATGCGTGGGCTTTCCAAAGTGGACATGCTGTGATTGTAAAGTTACGCCAAAATTGTGTGTTTCTGCAAAGAGATACGAGGCTGGTAATCAATGCGTGGGCTTTCCAAAGTGGACATGCTGTGATTGCAAAGTTACGCCAAAATTGTGTGTTTTGGGCAACGGTCTCAAACAAGTTAGGTAGGTTTGGATTGAGTTGTTGTTTTTTTTTTACTTTTTTTTTAAAGACACATTTCAGTAAAAAATCATTGAAATTATCTAAAATCTGACAATTACAGATTTTACAGAAAAAAACATCGCTAAAAACTTTTGGGTTGGGGGTTTTTGCTAGGTAGGGTCAGGTTTCCTGAAACACATAAAAAAAAATTTGGCCTTAGCATACTGCTGTCAGATTAGGGTTTTCATGGAATGTCTGACCAACTAAGACAGCTATGTTATAGTTTTAAAGTACAAAGTACAAACAAATATCCGACTTAATTGTTGTAATAGTAAAATTAATACAAACCTCATTTAGCATTTTACTGTTTTTTTGTAGAACTCAAGGCAAAAATTTGACATTTAATAGCAAAGAACTGAGCACATTAGGCTTCGGTGTCCCCAATTTCCACTAACCTTATGGTTTGGTTAAATTAAACAATGACAAAAGAGCAATCTTCATTAATATGGTAAGAAAACCCTATATTTTTAGCATACTGGAACCATCTTTTTTCTTTGGCCTTAACAAGATAACATGAACCATATTATGACACACATGTTTACTTTGGCCATAGGCTGCTTACCTCAGCATCTGGGTCGTCCATTTCCCACAAAGCCTTATCCAGAATCTGAACGGCCTCCCCTACAGAATGCATCCCGATCATCACGTAGTATGCAAGCTTGTTTGGGTTCAAATTCAACTCGATCATGTTTGTGCCATTCTTCTGAAAATACCCCTTGTCCTTGTCAAAGTCGATCTGCAGACTCATGATGTCACCCACTTTGCAGGGTTCTTCTCTTCGCGTTGGCCAACCACCCTCGAGGAATATTCTGGAAGTGCATTTGTGATACGGTACGGGCTAACGATATGGTAATTATTGCTGTACCCTGACTTTCAAAAAGTATCACAATACACGTTTAATCATGCAAAAAAATAACTAAAGTTATAATACAGTAAAACTTGTGAAAACCAAACGACATCAGGACCGGTCCGATTGTTCGGTTTTAACAGGGGTTCGGTTTACCCAGGTCTTCTATAATTCGACTATTTCAAATGAATGTACATGAATGTACATGTCATTCAATAAAGTCTTATGCAGTAACATATAACGTATGTTAATGTGCTTTATTAAGAATGTTTAATAGTGCTACAAGAATAATAAATACAAGAAGGTAACTGCTGATTGTAAACAAAATTTACAATAAGTAAAAAAGGACGAAAATGTATCGGTAGACGATATAAATGGTGAATCTGTTATATGCATTGATTGCTATTAGAGAGTTAATACTTTTACATACCCGGTAATATGTTCTAAATTATTTTACAAACAAGCAAATTATGATCTTCATAACTATATTATAAGATAGTAATATTCACTCAATATAGCAGGGCTTGCCCTGCGCTGTTTTAGCGCCCCGGCGCCTGGGCGCTTAATTTTTAACTTGAACATATCCGGGGCGCCTAATATTAGTGTTGCACTTATACACATAGCCCGGGGCAGATGTATTTATTTTTTTTTTTAATCAATTTATTGTGTGTTGACTGCAGCAGACCGTAAATTCCTGCTGTGAAAGTTAATCTCTTATGTCGCAATGGCCAATTTTCATTCGAGAAACAGTTACACCCACTAAATAAAGTCGGTGAATTAAACCGAGTGTCACTTCACCGATAATGTTAACAATTACAGGTATTCATAAGCCGCAATCAATCACCGTGAAGCACCGCTCTTTGGTGGAGTTTCATCATGCAGTAAAATCGATATGAGCCAATAGAAACGCTCAGTTTACCTTCGCTTTGGAATGACGTTATGATTGAACAATCGGCACAATAAGCATGTATCCACACACAAGTAACCTTATAAGCGTGTCCATGCGTATTATCGACCTAAAAAGTAAATGAGCTTTGCTCACACCTTTCGTATTTTATAATATACCCACTTATTTATTTCATAAATTTAATAACTTAATCGGAAAAGCCTATCCAGTGTTACTGTTCAGCTTTGTAGTTTCGTAAACACAAGCGGTCTTGTTTAGGTACATGTATGCCATGTAAAACCTTTTCTTTTGAAAAAGAGCGTGAAATTTCTGCTGACAAGCACAACGTCATGTTCGATGCATGAAAAGCGTGCGTGTACCGACCATATGCTTTACTAATTACAGGTCTTAAACATTTGACATGCATTGGCACGACATGCACTGGGAAATTTTCCCGCCGTTTTTGCAAGAACAAAGCATGTATAATATACATCTATTTTAATCAAGATCTTTACAATTCGCCAATTATCTGATCAGTACTACATCCAACAGTTGTAACGATTAAAACACTAACATGCCCATACATTAATCGAATAAAAAGGGCTCGGTTAGTATATTGAGTGTAACCTAAAGATTTGAGAACGACGAGAACAGTGGTTTAAACATGATGTCACTGCGCGAATGTGATGCACACTGGACATAAACATCCAGAAAAAAATGATTACTTTCAGTTCGCAACAACAATGACGCTTTTGCTTTTACAAGGCTAGAGGCGTACCGTTAAAACGGTGATGTTTCGTTTATTTCATTTCGTTTAAATGTTTACAAAAAATTGAAAACGTGTTAGCCTTAATTTTAAGAGCTAACACGCGCCAGATGTCATTTGACACATGCCACCCAAAAAATTTGATGTTGAGAGGGGAAACCCCTCCCTTACCCACCCCCCTTGTGACCGGGGCTCCTGGAAAACATCCCAGGGAAGGCCCTGATATAGGAAGTCTGAATAAATTTGCAATTTTTCATGGCACGGTAACTGCTGTTTTAGCAGTGAAACTAAGATTTTGTATAAACTCACCATCTATTGTTGGCATGGTAACAAAAATAATAGAAGAGAAACTAATATATGTTTGTATAAACTTACCAGCTATTGTTGGCATGGTAACAGAGAAGACAGAAGAGAAAATAGGAACTTTGAATAAACTCACCAGCTATTGTTGGCATGGTAACAGAGAAGACAGAAAGAAAATAGGAACTCTGAATAAACTTACCAGCTATTGTTGGCATGGTAACAGAGAAGACAGAAGAGAAAAAAGGAACTCTGAATAAACTTACCAACTATTGTTGGCATGGTAACAGAGAAGACAGAAGAGAAAATAGGAACTCTGAATAAACTTACCAGCTATTGCTGGCATGGTAACAGAGAAAAGAGAAGAGAAGAAAAAGAGAAAGACACAGAAGTGAGATCACATAAGCACTTCTATAAAAGCATAACGTCTTCTGACATAATGTTAACGGAGAAGTTATCAAGTTATGTACAAACTTACCCGCCATCGTCTGCATGGTAACCAATGGACTGGCTGTTCCAGCCGCATTGACGGTTTGGAGCGTAATTGGCTGGTGCTAAGCCCATTGAAATCGTTCCTAAATCGCCAGTGGAAATAATCTCTGTTGAATAGTAAGGGAAAGACAGAAATTAAACAACGTCGCCCGATATTGTCTACATTATTTTTGTATATGCATGGTTGTTCTCTGTTCTTTTTAGTCAGTTATTCTGAATTGCTTGCAGGATAATTCTGAGTTTAAAATGTTATACATCAAGTAAAACAATAAAATCAACATACAAATACACTAATCTACAGTATGAGTACATTTTTCGATTAGGGAAGTTCAATGATGCTTGTACACTTATATATGTTTGATTTTTATATAGAGTTTTAACATTTAAGCTACATATAGCTTTAAAAGCTCTTTTTGAAGATACATATCATAATTCACTTTGGATTTAAAAACCAAGTAAAACAGGCAGTGATTGGTTGACAGAAAGGTCGTCAGAACATGACCTTTCACTGGTCATCCTCAGATCCTAATGCAGAGCATATATAAAGGGACTATGTCATCGAAAAACTGGCTTCCTATTGAATAATAAATTATATAATTTGATAGAAATGCACTTTACTATGATATGTGCATTAAAAAATAATATAATACGCAATAAGATATTTGATAAAAACAAATTAGCAAAAAAGTCTGAAAAAATTGAGACCCCATGCAGGTATCAAACTCGCGACTTAGGGGCCATTCAAAGAAATGGCAGTTGACAGCGCTTTAACCAACTGCTCTATAATGGTAGGTAAGGAATTGTGTGTTTAAACTATGGTTATACCAAATAAATGATCACAATTCTGACGTCAACATGTAAACAGGAAAAGGGCCAAACAAACACAACTCATATTCTAAATTGATTTTTATCTCAGAATGCATACATTCTTTTCCCGTTATTTGTATACCCTGTTTAACCGTTATTATATGCCAGTATTAATTACCTAAATCTCATATTTTAATAAGAAATTGCCCCCTTGAGGCCCTTTTCGATGACATAGTCCCTTTAAGGATACGATTTTAATCGTAAGGGTATGATAGCAGTGAACACAAAGCCAATGAGTCTTCCGAATGGAAGATAAAAGGACAACATACTGATGGCAAACGTGTTGTGATCCTTGTCCATTTTTCTGCAGCTGATTAGTTGACCAACTGGAATCATCGATGAAGCCGTGTCATAACTGCAATAAAGAAGAAGTTTGCTGAGTTTCAATGGTTGAACATTTGATCTAAATGTACAGGCAAGACCATTTTATAACTGCAAGTTCTGTCAGAGGACAGCACGCTCGACTATTCCAATTATTTCAGTACTCGCTTTTTTATTAAGTGGATGGAACACAAGTGACAACGCTGTCAAAATACAAATCTGAATTATGGTAACTGGATGCTGAATTTGATGACAATATTTATGTATATTGTAAGTTGCATGTGAAAACCTTATGTAGTTTTAAAGTCTAATTTAAAAATTCTATTTATTCTAAATATTCCAAAATGTATTCTGAAAATCTAATAAAAAGGGGGCATAACTCTGTCAAAATACCAAATTGAGTTGTGGGAATTGTTGCGCCTAAATATGAAGCTGATGTAAATGTTATATTTATAGTTTCAAGTGTATGCCCGTGGTTGTATTCCAGAATCATCTTAAATGAAATCGTATCCTAAGCCTTAAAATTGTAGTTTTCCTTAAGCATTTTACTCCATGTATATACTGAATACTTAAGAATTAAATCGCTCTTTTCGGCACTTCATCGATGTATGAAGGTCAGTTTTTTGGTATCTAATTTGCATAAAGCCGTTAAGGCTTTATGTACAAATTAGATGCAAAAAAACTGACCTTCATACATGGATGAAGCGCCGAAAAGAGCGTTTCAACTGCCACGAAAAGAGCGTTTCAATTCTTATAATTACAATAATAATTACAAGTGTGTGTAAACTTGAAATTTTTACCTTAAAAAAGTAAATTAATTTGGGATTTATTTTTTGCAATTCGCGCATCAATACACTGAAGTATGCTTCGTAGGCTCCGCCCCTTGCACTGCATTAGCGTTGTGTACATGTCATTTATTATTAGACGCTATATGTAAAGCGGTATCTTAGAATTTACTTTTGATTTACTTTTGTTTTGGTTAATATTTCATAGTAGCAATTTGAACAAGGTGTTTTGTATCCATAATATACATGTAGCAAGAGACGGAAATATTGAAACGCGTTCCAATTTAGATTTACGACTGAAGGCTAACGAGTCGAATGTTGTTTTCAGATAGTTGCAATTTTGTAAACGCCCATAAAAAGGTTTAGTTGGAACCGTACTTTAGGGGTAAATTATATTTAATTAATATTAATTTGAGGCACGTCGTGGGAAAGCCGGACTTAATGCATGTGTGTAAGTGTCGTCCCGGATTAGCCTGTGCAGTCCGCACAGGTTAATCTGGGATGGCACTTTCCGCCTACAGTGTATTTATGTTTAGAAGAGTCTTCCTTAAAACCGAAAATACCATAAAAGCGGAAAGTGCCGTCCTGGATTAGCCTGTGCGGACTGCACAGGCTAATCTGGGACAACACTTTACGCACATGCATTAAGACCGGTTTTCTCACGACGCGCCACATTTTAATTTTTACATTTGAAACGGAATGTTTCATATTTATGTTTTCTTTCTTAAAACGACCCGTTAGGCCCTAGATATTAGTCAATGTTTACAGCCGTTATGGCATGCATTTTAAAACCGTGTGTTGAGCAAATATTTCAACACCACATTTTTTTGCACTTCGTGTTGAAACGTTTTTGTTTAAGAAATTCAGCAAAATATAACTTCCAGTGTGGATATAATATCAAGACAGGAAAAAGGTAAACGACTTTTATTTTTTCACTGCTGATCAAAATCTACATATCTACTGAGTATGGAAATATCATATACAGTAGAGTATACCTATGCTTTTCATCACCTGTGTGACACAAATTGAAAAGGTCAATTGTTATGCATCTTATTTGCATAGAACTATGAACATGAAGAAAATTGTAATTGTTTTAGTCAAAGCTACTAGTCAATAACAATTCTTTCATTTTTTAAAACTGTATGCTTCAGCTGCTGATGAAACTCCAGGCTCCGAATGACAGAATAAGTAACGATTCACCACAACAACGATTCAACACATAACAATTCGCCACAGTTTAATGACGATTCGCCAGAGGGTGATAACGATTCGCCACAGTGTGTTATAACGATTCGCCACAAACTGGATGTACAAGATATACTTCGACCGTCCAGTCGTGCTATGCCAATGTGAATGGATAAATGTTTGAGAAAATGAAGGGGTGAATTTTTGGCAAATCATCCTTGGCTTATGCTTAATTGAGCAACGTGTGCCTACTTCGAGGAGTGTTTAGAGATTCGCAGCTGGCGAGTCATTTGTGTACTTGAAAATGGGATCTTTACAATGATAAATGGGACATTCAGCTCTCAGAGGTGACAGTTTGATGCAGCTCGCACATTTTATTTAGATGTTCTTGTGGTATTCTTTTGCAAGCTCCACCGGATGACTGCATACCATGCTCACTAGCTTTTCCAGTGGCTCCCTTGTCAAAAAATTGTGAGACGTTTGTTCACCTGCCGAACTGGATGTCTGTTATTTGACTGAAACCTGTTGTTCTTTGCCCTAATCTGTAAAATTGTGCATATATATGTTTGTGTTTGTTAAATGTCATTTTTTTCCTCTTTTGAAAAATATAAATTTAATTATAAATATTAAATATTTTTATCCAAAAAGTATTTTTTTTATGTTTGTGTTGAATTTTCTCTATGTTCTTTCTTTTCTTTCATGCATAATGCTCATCAAATAATCAACGAGAAACAAACAACATACAATTTACATATTTAAACTTTATTGTTAATTAATTAATTTATTTATTATTAATTCTTTTTTTTTGACAATGCCATGCATAAATGTGAATAAATATGTTAAACTGTATTTCTATTTGTGTGTGTGTTTTTGTGTGACAGCACTGCATGTAAACAACAATAAAAAGTAGTCCCTCATAAATATTAATAGAGGCAACCGGCTTCATTTAAAAATAAAAGCCTGTCACATGATGCATTTCAGCCAATCAGAACACTGTAAAATGATGAAACCAAAGGAAATTGTAAATATTGCTAAATGTTCACTAATTATCAACATATTATTAACTACTATTTACTTAACTGTAATTAGAATCATTAATTTATATGTAGTTTTAATAATATTACCTACCAAAAATTGGAACTTAAGTGAAAATATTTTAAGATAAACTTAAGATGTTTCTGGAATATGGTCCCAGGTGTAGTTTTATAGGACTTTCAAACCAAAGTTTTAATGTGCAATTATAGGCAAATGAAAATGAAGTTGGTGACTGTTTTATAATTTAAAGCCGAACAAAAGTTGAAAACGGCCAAATTGGGACTCTACAATCAAACGGTTATCTTATTATCTGTCTTAGCATGTGTTAACGTTAGTATATAACCTACATCAGGTACATTTGGTTTGTTGGATATTGTTTATTGCAAAAACACCGATCGTTCAAGTAAAACTGTTAACAAACACTAGCTTTATTTACTGCCAAATATCGTTACAACACAGATTCAATCTGACAATTAACCATTAACATTCGGCGAGCCGCACGATATTCTTCATAAATCACGAGGAACTTCGGCTAGTTTCATAGTGTTGTAAATGTAAACACTAACCTGAACTTCAAACTGTTCAAATTCACTTCATTTTATGAAAAAGTGTAAAGTCTTTAGCTCATAATGCATTATTTTATATGTTGTTATCTCACTTTTAAACATGCAATGTTTAGTTTATCGTGCACACCTTGTTAGTGCCTTTAATACAATTTGCTTAGTTTCAATCATCTGACCAACAGGCAAGGTTGTGTCACACCATAAATAACAAGAGCTGTCCGAGGACAGCGCGCTAATGACTTTTCTTGTAATTGTCAGAGTTACTGGCATTTTTTCTAAAACAAACTGTTTGCATAGTATAAGGGGCCATAAGTGTAAAAAGGCCCATAACTTTGACAAACTTTAAAGGACAGTTATCTAGGTTTGTCTACAGGTTCATTTTAATACTGGAAATAAGTGTTTTAAGTTTGAAAGACATCCCTCAAGCCATTCCTGAGAAACTAGATTACCAAAAATCTTTAAGGTTTTCATATAGCTTATTATGTAAAATTTCTAAGAATAAAAAGGCCAGTAATTTTGGCAAATTCCAAATTAGAATTATCAAAATTGGCCTATAGGTTTATTTTAATATGGGGAATAAATGTTTAAATTCCTGAGAAACTAGCTTCTCAAAAAACTTAAACCTAGCCCGGACGCTTAATCTGACGCTGAGGCGAGTAGAATAGCTAAAAAGTGAAAGTCGCTTAGTTTCAATGACACACCTTCATCACACAATGTGAAACCACAATGGTTAATTGGAAATTACACCTTAAAAGTGTAACACAAATGTATTATGGAAGTGCGATCAAACATTTAGCAGTCATTTAAGCTGAGATATATTGCTCAAAATTGCAGATAAAAGTAAGCCAATTGACAGGAACGTGACCAAATAGATTGATTTGGGATTATTAATAACTCTTTTAACACTTTAACAAAAGAGTAACTAAAACCGGGATCTTTATATCATTTATCTCACTCTTAATAGAATGTCATTAAGGTATTGAAATGTTTGTGCAATTTGTTAATGACGATGTTTCTCGGTATTTGGTACTAAATCCTTACATACAATAGTTACAGTATGTCGACTGGATCACAAAGCTTAAAGTAGTTAATATGAGAAACTATGCAAATATTTGAATATTTGATTGAATAATAATGCAAATATTCAAATACCAATTTTGGTATTCGATGCCATTCCATAGCTATAATACCATTTGAAGGACATCAATTCAGTTCATGGACAAGCAGTACTTGTCCGTGTTTGATATATTGACTGAAATTATACTCTATATATTTTTATTATACGGTTTTTAAACTGGAAATACGATACATACACAACAATTCCTGTTTCATGTATGACCTTCACCTCTCTACCGACGTTCACAAAGTATTGTGGCTCGATCGGCAAACGAACGGTACCTGTGTCCCCCTTTTCTTGTGTTAGGCTCATGTTCTGCAATAAAAAACCATGTGTTTTTGCACACATTCCAATTTAAAGTCCCATTTAAGGAATACTTATCTTTTAATCATTGTTTGCTTGCTAATAAATAATGATTTTGAGTTATCATGTGTAACAATGAAATGGTTTCATAGCCAAGCATCAGAATGCTGAACCGTTGTTTAGGCCAAAAAAAAAGTGTTTCGGGCAACAGTCTCAAAAAAGTTACGTAGGGTCGGCAATGATTTTTAAAACTTTTTTTTGTTAAATACACATTTTGGTAAAAACATTATCTAAATTCTGAGGAATGTGGATTTTACAGAAAACAATTGTTGCTAAAAACTTTAGGGTCAGGGGACTTTCGCTTTAGTTATTTTGGCCCTAGGTACATTGTATTGTATATGCAAATAAAAACTTTAATGCAAAAAAATTGTGTTTCTAACATAATCTGACAATCAAATTCTGTAATTACACTTGGAACTATAGTTTACACTGCTCAACACATCCGATGCATCAGAACTGCAAATTGTCTTTTATTAATCTAAAAACAACATTATTAAGAAAATTAGTTCTACAAAAAAACTAATTACATAAGGGTATAAAATTATGGTGTTTTGCCTACCAAAGGATCTGAAAGGCGAAGTTTGATGTGGTCACCAACGTGGAGTCTAAACTTATCTGTTGTGCCGCCAGCTGATTCTGTAATATCTTGAAGATTAGCTACAAGTGCTGCAGGACCCGGAAAAACCTTCGTTATTGACCCATCTGACTCCCTAGATACGAATAAATAATTGATCAAATATGCCTTTTAAGTGGTTCATATGGCTAATGCTTATTCAAAAATTATTTTAAAAAAATCCTTTTAATAAATGCCAAACTTAACTTACTGAGAGGTAGCCTATATTTAGTTGAAAAGTGATATAAAAGCACATGTAGTCTGCTTATTAATTACAGATTATATGACATGCATTTAACACAAATCAAATGTTACACCAAAACAACACAAACAGCAACTACAAACAAACATACTCCTTAAGACACAGAAACTTCAACTCAGCCCCCAAGTTCACGAATTCCACTTCGTTATACACGTGTGGATCAAGGGACATAAATGGCTTGGACACCAAGTCGACAGCCGTCTGATTGGTCGAATCCTTGCTTTCTTCAACTGCGCCATCGGGCTTGTCATCGCCTTTCGTTTTTGGCTTCTCGTTTTTCACTGCTTGGTCGCTAATAGTGCGGGTAATCTCCATCATCATTGTTCCATGTGGTCGGAGCCTGGCTTTGACAGACTTGAAACATGAAAGAAACCATGATTACATATACTATCCACACCTGATGGCTCGAAGTCGCAGGAAACTTCTAGCAATTGAAACTTGAAGCTAAAGGAGTTTAAGACAAGTACGGACAGTAATGCATCTGCCTTAATTTCAAATCTCAAATGTTATTTATTTTAGCTTATGAAAACTGTAAAATCGATTACTGCTTTCTCTTAACACTTGACAATTATCAATTGCATCTAATCTATTGTAGTAAAGTTTAGTTTTATTATGGCATTAGCATGTCATGTTTAGTTTTATTATGTCATTTTTCATAACCATAATTATAACTTATGTATTTTTTTCATAATTAACATACTTCAGTTAGTTATCAGATTTAAGGTGAACAAATCTGTTTAGGGATATAGGTAAAAGAAAGATAACTTCTGTTATACTTCACAACAGTTACCTTCCTTGCTTAACTGGCTGACTCAGGATCCTCAATCTATAAATAGATTATTGCTTATTGCCATCAGCCATGCAATTCCAGTGAGTGCTTTACTGGTTGTTAGACCCCTAACTTTCAAAACACTTAAAAGGGCTAATACTTCAAAATGCTTATTTTATTAAGATAATTACATGTTTGGACAGGTTATAATTTCTTGTATAATACTGTACTATTTGTTTAAGAATTGTTGTTATCCGTTTGTTGTATTTAATCTGTAAAGGGTGTATTGCCAATTACTGATAAGCCTCTTTTGAGACAACCCCTGCAGAGTTATCCCAGGGTAGCCTAGAAGATAATCCTGGTAAGATCTTGATTATTGATTATTGATGTGTTTTGATGACTGTGTGCATCAGTAGATTGGATATTTCAATAGAAGTGTGGTGTTTAGGTATATTTTATAAAGTATTGTTGATTAAGTGATTTTATTTGATTTGTAGTTGTATGTGAGTAGATATTATTTTCTCAGCCAATCAAAATCTTTGTAAATAGATTGTTCTTAGAGAAATATCCTGTTCTGCCAGAGCCTCTGAGAGCTGTATAAATTGAGCTGTTTTGGCCTGATTTAGACACTTCTTGATGGTTTCTTGAACACTCAACAGCTCCAGAAAAGAAAAGGTGGAAATTTTTTATAAATAAATAATTTAATTATTTAATAATTAATTGTTTTTAATTCAGCATCAAGACACGTTGGCATTATTTTCCTTTTTTTTTTGTTAATTAGATACATTTTTGTTTACACTTTATTTGGCAACTAACATTTTCTAAATTAAGGAAATATGATTTAATATCTTTAATAATTATTAATTACATTTTTTTATTTACTGGAGTTTCCCACTCTCCATAAATTTTGTTGTTATTTGGTTAAATTGTTTTGATCCCATTTGGAACTTTTTCTTGGTTACATTTTTGAGACAGTTTACTCAGTTTTAAATTACTTCAGAGGCAGTAAGTGACAATAATGTGGCCACAATTTTTTGGCCGTCCTTAATCTGATTTTTAACCTTTTCATTCTTTCTGCCATTATAGTATCCGCAAGTGTTATTTCTGTGCAGAGCTTTATACTTCAGACTTGGCTGGCTCTTGTTCAACATAACTTTGCTCTGTTTCATAATTTCACATTACCATCTGTTTTTAGAGCATATTCATAATTTCACATTACCATCTGTTTTTAGAGCATTTGTGAAAATGTAGCTATATTTCATGACCAGTAGTCCTTAGAATAAATGTTGTTTGTTTCCTAAAGCTGCTTTGGTTTTTACTCTAAGACTAGGTTATTGGGCGCATCACGGCATATCTGACTGGATGCCTTTAGTTAACTAAGAAACCAGTCAGTGGTGTCATCCTGACTGGAAATAAGTGAATCTATATTTCCGAAGTATGTAACTGCCCACTAAGATTGCATAACTCGTAACCTATCTGTTACTGGTTCACTTGCAAACGAGACCACACGCTACATTATAAATGACTCAGTGCGAACGAAGCGTGTTCAAGCCAAACAAACAATTAACTGCATGAAAACTGTAACTTTGACAAACAATTAGAGCCACCTGAAAATTCTACCCTCACAAATTCGAGCCAAACAAAAGAAATGTATATGAAAATAAAGCAATAAAATATTGGTCACTGGAAGAAACTCTGAGCCAAGGAGAAATCGGAGACAAGAGAGTTCGAGCCACTGGGAGACTACTGTACTGTGAAAGCACTATTATGTGCATTAGGTCTAATTTTCACACTTTTGCACTCTTGTCATTAGGTCTAATTTTCACACTTTTTGCACTCTCGACAACAAAAATAAGTGTTACTTTTCAGTTTCATGTATTATTGGTCAATATTTAGGATTAGAACTCAGACTAGTCAGATGTGTCGCCTGATGGGGTATAACTTAAGTACATTAAGAGCAATTATGCCAGAAACCTAGCGTAACCTTTCTTTTATGCCTACAAACATTTCCCTAAAGTTTCAAAAACGTCTCGAGTTAATGGCTGCACAAACAATAGGGGCCGCTGCTGCCAAAGTAAACCCTATTTATCCTATTAATACAGCCAAATCGATCGAATAACGACCCATGGTATATACTTAAGCTTTATCCTTTGGCTATTTTTAGCACACGTTTATTCGATCATCATTTTTAGAACGCTATACCAACTGACGACGTCTGTAGTAAATAAACAACCGAGTGTTGAAACTGGGAAACCAACGTTGTTTTTGTTAATTCTGACATATTTTCAGGCCATTTACATGATTTATGAGTATAGCATAATAGGATAAATAGAATATTAAAAAGGTGAGGGTTGGATAACGATGAAGTTTATCATGCTCGGCACGAAACATTTGAGCGCTCGGCAAGCCTCGCGCTCATCTGTTTCTAAGCCTCGCATGATAAACTTCATCTTTATCTTACATTCACCTAATATTCTCTATATGTCACCTTTACAGGAAACACAATAATTAGGTTCATAGTCAAGCCACGGGGGTAGAATCGTTTGTCAGAGGCTGAGACATTTGAAATTTTACAACAGCCAAAGATTTAAAACAAGCATAATCAGCCAACTTCAATGATGAACAGTACAGATACTAATATGAGCAATGTGCAAAATCTCATATGTGGCTCGTCGTGAAAAAACCGGTCATAATGCATGTGCGTAAAGTGTCATCCCGGGTTAGCCTGTGCAGCCTGCACAGGCTAATCCGGGACGGCACTTTCCGCTTTTATGGTATTTTCTGTTTCAAGAAAGTCTCTTCTAAACATAAATCCACCATAGGCGGAAAGTGCCATCCCGGATTAGCCTGTGCAGACTGCACAGGCTAATCCGGGACAACACTTTATGCACATGCATTAAGTCCGGTTTTCCCACGATGCGCCACATATTTTCTTTTGTCTCCGTTTCTGACATATGCTGTATTCCAGTTGTCCATACACTATTTATAGTTTCTGACAAATGCTGTATTCCAGTTGTCCATACACTATTTATAGAGCACTTCAGGCAAAGGTTCACAAGTGTGTACGTGCTCTGGGGCAAGCCAGGCAGTAAGGACAACTGATTTCACCACCTCTGAGGTGGAGTTTTGTAATTGTCCATACACAAACCCAAAATTCAGTGGCGATTTACACGAACCCTCCTTATTCCAAATACACACCCAAAGATGTCTAGCGCAGGTCCTGCATATTCCACAACCGTTGCAGCCGACCACCTTGGTACCACACTCGCAGTGACGCAGATGGTCGCCCACAATGCCATTCCATTCGCAGTTCGCTCCCTTCTCACAACACCGATTACACAGCGTGCACACCGTCTGCTTAACACTGGAGTCTTGAGTCAGGCGCCAGTCATGCTTGCAGCCAACAGAAGTCTTAACTAAAAACAGGGAACCAAACTGTGTATCTATGCACCAGTTTATGGAAGCATTAAACTGTAGACTACATTTGTCGAAATGCCAATTTCGGAGTCCAAGCTTGTTTGTTGAAAGTACATTTCGCGTAGAAATGATGTATTTACTAAGGAATTTATTAAAGAATACTATTTATTTGCAAATCACAAAAAAAAAGAAACAATGAAGGAAATACGATATAAAGGCGAATAATAATATCGATTTAAAGACTATTACACATCACTGTCATACTTCATCAAATTCCTTTAAAAAAGCGATTAAAAGGACAAGTTTTGTGGCAGACAGACACCCGGACAAACGGACGAACGTACGGACGTACAAACCAAACTTCATGGGGTGTTTACTGATTAGCGGAGGCTTACAATCTACTTTTGACAAAAATAGCCAGTATTTATCAACAAAAGTAGCTTAGGAATTAATATCTCCGACCTGTTTATGAGTCTGGGCCTTTGGCTGCACAACACTGTCAACACAGTTTAAATCTTAAATAATATTTATCATATCACTTTTTTTAGCACACGTTTATTTGATCGTTATTTTTAGAACGCTATATATTTCAATGTGACGTCATACCAAATGATGAAGTTTGTAGTAAACAAAAAACCCAGTGTTAAAACTGGGAAACCAACATTATTTTTGTTATTTCTGACATACTTTTCACGCCGTTTACATGTTTTATGAGCATAACATAATATGATAAATAGAATATTAGGTGAATGTTGAATAAGGACGAAGTTTATCAGGCTCGGCACAAAACATCTGTTTCTAAACCTTGCATGATAAATTTCATCACTTTATCCAACACTCACCTAATATTATCTATGTATTCTGTTTATGAAAATACTGACCATTGCTCTACATGGATACCTATAAAAATTATATTCATTTAAAGATATATTAATTAAATTCTATGCTTATTATTTAAACTGCTGATTTCCAAGTCATATAAAAATTAAAATTGACCAGTAGATACCTGTCAATCAAGGACTGACCTGACCAATTACGGGTTTATATTTCAGTGGTAAACAATAGCACATGGTTGCATAATCCAATCGGTTTAAACCCTTGGACAAACAACCTTGGAAAGACAGAAAGGCGGAGCGATAAATTACTGGCTACTGGTTAATTTTACTAGATTCTCAACATTTCCTGGACACCCATTGCAGACACAATCTGTAATGAAATATCATTAGATTAAACAGCTTACCCAAGTTTTGCGGATACTCCTTCACGATGTTAACCGTTAGATGCAGTCTTGCCAGAAGATCAGTAGCTATATCGGTAAAGATGGAGAAAACGTGGAAGGTGTAGTCCATAACATAGGCCGGCGTCTCCTTCGACATCAGGTCCGTGTTGAGTTCCTCGATTGACGGCATGTAGCAGCACGACTCTATGAAAATGCTACCTACAACAGGAAACCTTAGACTCTTATTCAATTTTAAAGATAAAAGTATTACATAATGTTTAAAGGTACTGTTCACAGTTTAGGGTTGGACAAAATATTTCTCTTAAAATAGCATTTTAAAACAGAAAATATCAAAACTGTTTGTCTGTTATGCTGTTTTGGTTGCAAAACATAATTATTTTGATATTTATTATATCTTTTTGTGTAAAAAAACTACTAAGATAAGTCGACCAGGGTAGCAATTTTTTCTCGAAATAATAACATACATTCATCGAGAGTTTAACTTTGCACAAGCTGTGTGCTTTTCAAACCTTAAAATACAGGACATAAAAAACCTTAAAATATAGAACATAAATGTATAATAGAACAGGAAAAAAGTCAGTTTCATATAATTATTTCTCACAGCTAAATACTGAAACTGCAACTTTAAATAGGATAGGTGAAGTTATGAAATTTTGTACCGTAAATTCTCGCATATAAGCCGCTCTTTTTTTCATCCGAAAATTGTATCATTTTTTCAGTGTGTCTTATAAGCAGATATAAGCAAAAACTCCTTGTGTTTCTATTACAAATATCATTCGTAGTATCTTGGCTGCCATTTTCAATAGATGCTCGATCGACGTCACTAAGACGCTTATACATGGATAAGCAAATATTCGTACCCGATACGTTTCATGATGTTTTATATTGGGATTGTTTAAAAATATAATATATAGTTCTAATTTTGTGTGTTTTATATTTTATTTCTAAATTTTACGCAATTAAAATATATGTGCAATAACACAAAATGCATAAGAAATAAGAACCATGGTCAAACGAACCATAGTGTAAACACCACTTGACTAACTACTTCACACCTTTTGTATTACTCTGTAAACAATAACCACGGTGTCATTGATGATACTTGCAGAACTCTCCGTGTTTGTCAAACAAACAATTAGCGCTTATGGTGTAATTAAAGGTGTTGACACTGAGACTTCTCAACACCTCTCGAACATACATTTAGTTTAATGTATCCACGTTTGTAGATAGCGATTTTCACGACAAAAATATTTTCGGTGTTGATAAACAATGGACGCAAAATTTAAGATGTTGATGTGTTATGAAGCATTTAGAAGCTATTAAATCGCAGATTTTTTTTCCCACAAACTACGACCTGAATTTTTCCGTGCGTCTTATACGCGAGAATTTACGGTATTCTTCATAGAGCAAACATTCCATTATGAGAAATATTTTCACACAAATAAATAGCTTGGAATCAATTAAATATTAATAAATATTTGATACGTAATCGTATGTTAATTTCTGTTAATGTTTTCTTAGTCAATATTGAAACGTAGATTCCATTCAGCATTATCCTCAGATAATGATACTAGTTTTTTTTTAAAAACGTTTACTTACCTAAGCATTCAGATCTTTTATTAACTTTTGAATCATTTGTGGCACGTCGTGAGAACACCAGTCTTAATGCATGTGCGTAAAGTGTCGTCCCGGATTAGCCTGTGCAGTACGCACAGGTTAATCCAGGACAGCACTTTCCGCTTTTGTGGTATTTTCTGTTTCAAGGAAGTCTCTTCTAAACATAAATTCACTGTAAGCGGAAAGTGCTGTCCTGGATTAGCCTGTGCGGACTGCACAGGCTAATCCGGGATGACACTTTACGCACATGCATTAAGACCGGTTTCTCACGACGCGCCACATTTGTATTATTATTTGGATAGGTAATTCAATGAGGGCAACCAGCGACAATATCCAAAAAGCTCCTAAGGATAATCTAAACTTACGTCACATTTAAGTGAAAAATTCAAATAAAATTTTCTTTTTGAAAATCAGTATTTTATATTTCAAAATGGTAATATAATACGTATCTTTTCATTCTTTACAAGTTTAAAACCATTTAAGACAAACAAATCTGCAAATGAACCTGCAACAGAATAAAGAATGTTATTTTTATAAGAAAATAACTTGTTATTCACTAAGGAGATTTGTGGATATGGGCCCTGAAGATAATCCCAAATCACACACCATATGAAAAACCCATTAAATAGAGTGCACCAAACTTAAACTATCACTTAACAACAATCATCAACAACATATCACAACAAAATGAAAATTCAGTAAATTCTACTGTTGCATGTATCATTGTATGAACATATGAAACGTTAAGTTGAAATTCAAACACTCCAAAGAGCAGGCAAGTATGGTATTCAACCACTTCACTGTAAATCTGCTAAATTTAAACATAACTTACCGGCTTCCTTTTCTTGAACGATAACGGTTTGTACCGCCCCGTTCTGATAGACCATGCCCTCCGATGTAACCACGACGATGCGGCCATATTGGACTGTGTTGGCAGCAATGAGCGGTAGAACAAAATCGGGGCAGCCAATCGGGAATCTGTACGTCTGCTTTACCACAACGAAATCTTTTCTGTCATTTCCCGGTGTCCAAAAGTCGGTCTGAAACATTTTAAGTTTGTTGGTTTGTTTGTTAGGATTTTTCGCCGTAATTAACAGTATTTCAGTCATATAATGGCGCTCAGTTAACCTACTCACATTTTTCTTGGGCAAGCTTAGCCGCTCTAAGCGGTTTACCAGTACCAAGTGCACATACTAATGCCAGTAACTGACAACTGCCCTACTTGAAACAGAGGTAGGGGGAAAATGGCCCTATAAATTATTTCATGACCAATTCCCACACAAGTAATGTAGCCGAGCTGGAGCTCGAACCCCGGATTGAGAGTCCAGTGCTCTACCAACTAAGCTAGCCGGGCCCGGCTAACATTTTAAGTAATAGTTAGAAAATATAAGGTAAACCCATATTAGTTAAGAAGGGGCAGAGCAATGTAGCAAAGCGAGCACATTGTACTTTGTATTTTCACTAGAATTCCGCGAGTCGGATTTGTCGCCTGACGGCGGATAGCTTACACGAATCCAAATGAAGAAGCGCTTAAGGTTAATGCTCAAATTCTTTTTTAACAGATTTATTGAAATCTTCAAAAGCACTGCACTCTGGCTAATTGCAAAGAAAAGACTGATTAAAACCAAAAATGCGACACAAATAATAAGTATCAAAATTTACAAAGAGCAATAACTCCAAAAGTATGAGGTGCAGAGTAATGGTTCTTGTGCACTGCACTTCTCCTCACTGAGATCTATTTACAAATGGAGCTTCAAGTTGATAGCTTTCAGAGTCTTAGAGTCCAGACAAAAATTAAGTATGAAAATAAACAAAGGGCAATAACTCCAAAAGTATGAGGTGCAGAGTAACGGTTCTTATGCACTGCACTTGCCCTCACTGAGATCTATCTACCTATGAAGTTCATGTTAAAAGCTTTAATAGTCGAAGAGTTATGCTCCGGACAAGCAAAAGGGGACGCCACCGCCGCCGACGACGACACCGCTGCCGACATAAGTAGTCCCTACATGTCTCGTCAGGTGACACAAAAATAGAGTCCAAAATAGCCAATCGAAAGTCAAAATAGCATCCATTAAGAACATGCTCATAATGATGTAAGTGCTTCACTTAATAGGTGCAATACAGCAATTGGATCAAAATGTAGTTATTATTCTAAACAAAAATGGATAAAAGATGTATTTCCCAATAATAAAGAAACATGAGCATTGATGGAGTATGTATTTGTTATAAGCTGTCACCAAT
Source organism: Congeria kusceri (assembly GCA_027627225.1). Taxonomy (NCBI): domain Eukaryota; kingdom Metazoa; phylum Mollusca; class Bivalvia; order Myida; family Dreissenidae; genus Congeria; species Congeria kusceri. Next base: position 33,798,149 of record CM051040.1, on the reverse strand, counting down.
TGCATCTAGACAAATATATATTAAAAACTGAAAATAAAAACAAATTATCCAGTCAAATAATAAAGCAGCCCTTGTAGTATGGGTACACAAAATCATTATAATTTTTAACAGAAATGTTAACTGGAATCAGTTGCATTGTTAGAAGTAGATGTTATAAAGCAAAACTTCACTGTACATTGTGACTTTACATGTAAACATGTACACAGAAAACAAAAAGTAATCAACAACAATAATCAAACTGATAAACATTAAGTTAAGAAGTATAAATAACCAATTCTTAGCAAAAACTAACAGCAACATTAATAATTGTTTATATTCAACATTTTAATAATTTAATTTAATCGCTTATAATATTCATTTATAGTTCACATACATTTAACAATATACGACCAGATAAGACGCGTACATGCATAATTTACACCCTATCATTCTGACTGTTAAATGTATCTATAAGTAGAATTTCCTTACTTAAAAAAATTATGGTTTGAGTGTACATTTAGCCCCATACATTCTGGTTTGAGTGCACATATAGCCCCATGCATTCTGGTTTGAGTGCACATTTAGCCCCATACATTCTGGTTTGAGTGCACATATAGCTCCATGCATTCTGGTTTGAGTGTACATTTACCACCATACATTCTGGTTTGAGTGCACATATAGCCCCATACCTTCTGGTTTAAGTGCACATATAGCCCCATACATTCTGGTTTGAGTGCACATATAGCCCCATACATTCTGGTTTGAGTGCACATATAGCCCATACATTCTGGGCTGAGTGTACATTTAGCACCATGCATTCTGGTTTGAGTGCACATACAGCCCCATACATTCTGGGCTGAGAGTACATATAGCCCCATACATTCTGGTTTAAGTGCACATACAGCCCCATACATTCTGGTTTGAGTGTACATATAGCCCCACACATTCTGGTTTAAGTGCACATATAGCCCCATACATTCTGGTTTGAGTGCACATACAGCCCCATACATTCTGGTTTAAGTGCACATATAGCCCCATACATTCTGGTTTGAGTGCACATACAGCCCCATACATTCTGGTTTGAGTGCACATATAGCCCCATACATTCTGGTTTGAGTGCACATACAGCCCCATACATTCTGGACCGAGCGTACATTTACCACCATACATTCTGGTTTGAGTGCACATACAGCCCCATACGTTCTGGACCGAGCGTACATTTACCACCATACATTCTGGTTTGAGTGCACATACAGCCCCATACATTCTGGACCGAGCGTACATTTACCACCATACATTCTGGTTTGAGTGCACATACAGCCCCATACATTCTGGACCGAGCGTACATTTACCACCATACATTCTGGTTTGAGTGCACATACAGCCCCATACGTTCTGGACCGAGCGTACATTTACCACCATACATTCTGGTTTGAGTGTACATTTACCACCATACATTCTGGTTTGAGTACACATATAGCCCCATACATTCTGGTTTGAGTGCACATATAGCCCCATACATTCTGGTTTGAGTGCACACATAGCCCCATACATTCTGGTTTGAGTGCACATATAGCCCCATACATTCTGGTTTGAGTGCACATATAGCCCCATACATTCTGGTTTGAGTGCACATACAGCCCCATACATTCTGGTTTGAGTGCACATATAGCCCCATACATTCTGGTTTGAGTGCACATACAGCCCCATACATTCTGGTTTGAGTGCACATACAGCCCCATACGTTCTGGTTTGAGTGCACATACAGCCCCATACGTTCTGGACCGAGCGTACATTTACCACCATACATTCTGGTTTGAGTGCACATATAGCCCCATACATTCTGGTTTAAGTGCACATTTAGCCCCATACATTTTGGTTTGAGTGCACATATAGCCCCATACATCCTGGAGTAAGTGTACATTTACCACCATACATACTGGCTTGAGTGTACATATAGCCCCATACATTCTGGGCTGAGTGTACATTTACCACCATACATTCTGGTTTGAGTGCACATATAGCCCCATACATTCTGGTTTGAGTGCACATATAGCCCCACACATTCTGGTTTGAGTGCACATATAGCCCCATACATTCTGGTTTGAGTGCACATATAGCCCCATACATTCTGGACCGAGCGTACATATAGCCCCATACATTCTGGGCTGAGTGTACATTTACCACCATACATTCTGGTTTGAGTGCACATATAGCCCCATACATTCTGGTTTGAGTGCACATATAGCCCCATACATTCTGGACCGAGCGTACATTTACCACCATACATTCTGGTTTGAGTGTACATTTACCACCATACATTCTGGTTTGAGTGCACATATAGGCCCATACATTCTGGTTTGAGTGCACATATAGCCCCATACATTCTGGTTTGAGTGCACATATAGCCCCATACATTCTGGTTTGAGTGCACATATAGCCCCATACATTCTGGTTTAAGTGCACATATAGCCCCATACATTCTGGTTTGAGTGCACATATAGCCCCATACATTCTGGTTTGAGTGCACATATAGCCTCATACATTCTGGTTTGAGTGTACATATAGCCCCATACATTCTGGTTTGAGTGCACATATAGCCCCATACATTCTGGTTTGAGTGCACATATAGCCCCATACATTCTGGTTTGAGTGCACATATAGCCCCATACATTCTGGTTTGAGTGCACATATAGCCCCATACATTCTGGTTTGAGTGCACATATAGCCCCATACATACTGGTTTGAGTGCACATTTAGCCCCATACATTCTGGTTTGAGTGCACATTTAGCCCCATACATTCTGGTTTGAGTGCACATATAGCCCCATACATTCTGGACCGAGTGTACATTTACCACCATACATTCTGGTCTGAGTGCACATATAGCCCCATACATTCTGGTTTGAGTGCACATATAGCCCCATACATTCTGGTTTGAGTGTACATATAGCCCCATACATTCTGGTTTAAGTGCACATATAGCCCCATACATTCTGGTTTGAGTGCACATATAGCCCCATACGTTCTGGTTTGAGTGCACATATAGCCCCATACATTCTGGTTTGAGTGTACATATAGCCCCATACATTCTGGTTTGAGTGTACATATAGCCCCATACATTCTGGTTTGAGTGTACATATAGCCCCATACTTTCTGGACTGAGTGTACATTTACCACCATACATTCTGGACCGAGTGTACATTTACCACCATACATTCTGGTTTGAGTGCACATATAGCCCCATACATTCTGGTTTGAGTGCACATATAGCCCCATACATTCTGGTTTGAGTGCACATATAGCCCCATACATTCTGGACAGAGTGTACATTTACCACCATACATTCTGGACCGAGTGTACATTTACCACCATACATTCTGGTTTGAGTGCACATATAGCCCCATACATTCTGGTTTGAGTGCACATATAGCCCCATACATTCTGGTTTGAGTGCACATATAGCCCCATACATTCTGGTTTGAGTGCACATATAGCCCCATACATTCTGGTTTGAGTGCACATACAGCCCCATACATTCTGGTTTGAGTGCACATATAGCCCCATACATTCTGGTTTGAGTGTACATATAGCCCCATACATTCTGGGCTGAGTGTACATTTACCACCATACATTCTGGTTTGAGTGCACATATAGCCCCACACATTCTGGACCGAGTGTACATTTACCACCATACATTCTGGTTTGAGTGCACATATAGCCCCATACATTCTGGTTTGAGTGCACATATAGCCCCATACATTCTGGACCGAGCGTACATTTAGCCCCATACATTCTGGTTTGACATTTAGCCCCAAACATTTTGGACTAAGTGCACATTTAGCGCCAAACATTTTGGTTTGAGTGTACATAGATTTTGGTTTCAGTGTACATATAGCCCCATAGATTTTGGTTTTAGTGTACATATAGCCCCATAGATTTTGGTTTGAGTCTACATATAGCCCCATGCATTCTGGTTTTAGTGTACATATTAGGGGTGTAACGCTATCACTGACCCATATCGCGATATACCGCAATATTTTACAATATATTTTGATATATACCGCGTTATATTGGTCATATTAAAAAGCGCAGTTTCTCTTCATTTCTAACTATAATTACCATACAGACCCATTTATTCACACAATATTAATGTTTAAATACCAATCTATTCAAATTAAAGTATCATACACTATAAAACAAAATCTTTTCTGATAAGTCATATTTAAAATTCACAATCAGATGCATTATAAATTTCCATGATACTTTCATATGTATTTGAATAGTATATACCGGTACACAATGTATTAAAAATTTGTATTAAAACGTGGACACACTGATCATTGTAAAAATTGAAGGCAAAGAAAACAACAAACACAGTAAATGTCACCTGGTTAGGAATTTATAAAGACTCTTAGTCGAAAATTAAGAAAATCTAAACGACTAAATTTTTACCATTTGATTTTTCAACCAACAAATTCATTGTTTCAAGATTTCAACCCAGCAATTGCAATATACTTCTAAGCATCAATATTTAATATTTTTATGCACCTGCCTAACAGAAAAATCGTTCCAAACCCAAACTTATATTTTGTCTTATTTTCAACTAGGTAAAATTAGCAAAGGATGTTTATAAATATGGCTCCAGCATCGATTGGTCTCACAAACATGTGAAATATAACCATTTAGTGTCATAATTTTATGCATTTATTTCAACAAGTTTTCCAAAAAATGTTGTCATTTTTAGGCTATTGTCACACAACACCTTAATTATATTTTACAGTTTTGTATTATAAAGAAACATTCCGTCAGCTATCTGAAATCAATCTATTATAACCAGTTTATTATAACCTTATAAAATTTTCTCAATATGCAATAGGAAATATATTTACAAATTATATATTTTTTTAAATCAGCAATTCAACAATTATGTTTCAAAAACAGTATATTGGAGCAGGTATATATAGAAAATACAAAATCACCAAAACAGTGACGGTAGTAAGGATTTATTTTACATAAAAATAAAAATAAGCTAAATAAAATATAATAAAACAACGGTTTTAATAAAAAGACATGGCAAACACATAAAAAGTACATATCATTAAATACCAGTATGAAATGTTAATATAGCAATATATTATTGCGTGATCCAATACTGCGATATACCGGTATATCGTTACACCACTAGTACATATAGCCCCATCCATTCTGGTTTTAGTGTACATATAGCCCCATACATTCTGGTTTTAGTGTACATATAGCCGCATACATTCTGGTTTAAGTGTACATATAGCCCCATACATTCTGGTTTGAGTGTACATATAGCCCCATACATTCTGGTTTGAGTGTACATATAGCCCCATACATTCTGGTTTGAGTGTACATATAGCCCCATACATTCTGGTTTGAGTGTACACTTACAAGCTTCATCAAACTTTATCTGGAGTACTGATTGCTTACCAATGGAACTGATGGATTCACCAGTCTCTCGTATGAGAGATACACGTCTGTCACGTCAGAAGGCTGGTGTCGCAAACACGGCAAACCAATCATTGCCAGGTGGGTCATCAACAATCTACGAATAGCGGCCTGCTACAAAATAAATTAAACTAATGGAGATGTTAATAACTCCTTCTGCTGGTTTAAATCTGACTTTGCACATCAGTAGTGTACTTACTGTTGGTTAAAATGCTTTACACATTGGCTTCACCAATACTGGGACTTTGTTTACTTTTGGATGGATTTCTAAATGATATTTGGTATTTTTAACATGTTTATTAAAGCAAGGTTTCTTTAAAATGATGGGCCAAAGTACAGTCTGTGACAATTTTATTCTACAGTGTTAAACAAGCAAAGAGTATTTTATATTATTTCCAACACATTTTTTGTATCAGGATTATTGTTTGCGCAATATGCTGGCATGTATTTTTATGTACGTGTAGAGCATGTAAACACATGGCAGACAGTACCTGTTCGGAGCTTGAAACACCTTGAATTATGTCTCGTTCCAACATTCCACTATCCCATACAACCGTCTCCTTGCCAACGGCAGGCACAGCAACTTTTTCCAGCAACCTCTCGGCCGGCACTGAAGTCGACATGTTCTCTTGCAGGGTGAAAATATACTCAATGTCAGCTACGACCTTTACCTCTCCATCGTCCAGAATAATTAATCGGCCCTGAGCAGAAGATGGGGCAAGAGTATAATGCAAATCCAAACAGGAAAAATGTTATTATGAGAAAAATTGTAAAAAGAAAGATCTCTACCATAAAATCAAAATATCAGGTACTTGATTTTTAGCAACACTTTAAATTTGTTTTGTTTGTTTGTTTGGATTTTTCGCCATATTCAACAATATTTCAGTCATATAACGGCCGTCAGTTAACCTACTCACACTTTTCCTGGGTAAGCTGGTTTACCAGTACTAAGTGCACATATTTATGCCAGTAACTGACAACTGCCCTACTTGAATCAGACGTAGGGGGAGAATGGCCATAAAAATAATTTCATGACCAATCCCCACACAAGTTATGTGGCCGGGCTGGGAATCGAACCCGCGATACTCAGATTTGTAGTCCAGCACTCTACCAACTGAGCTAGCCGGCCCGGCAACATTTACAAATCTTATAAACATCATAGTTTAAAATGTATGTGCATTTTAGCGAGAGAAAGACTTGTTTCAACAAAGAATCTGGTTTGTTGAGCTAAAAAAATAGTTTTAATATTCTTAATAATTGCACGTAAACAAGTAACAAACATATTATAATTAAACTAATAAATAATACAGGGCACATAATCACTGTAAACCAATGAGGATAAGAATGAGGCGTGTCGTTGGAAACCCGGGCTTAATGCAAGTGCGTAAAGTGTCGTCCTTGATCAGTCTATGCACTCTGCATAGGCCGATCCTGGACAGCACTTTCCGCTTTTATGGTATTTTCAGTTTTAGGAAAGTCTCTTCTAAACATAAATCCGCTGAAGGCGAAAAGTGCCGTCCTGCACTAGTCTGTGCGGACTGCACAGGCTGATCCGGGACAACACTTTACGCACATGCATTAAGCCCGGTTTTCCCACGACACAAATCAAATTAATAAAACACTGTCTTGTTCAAGCAATGGGTACCTTGCTTTGAAGATGTTTCAAAATTGCATGCACGGTTGCCATGGTAAACGTTTCCTTTGTAGCATCATCCAAAACATCATAAAGGTCTTCCAAATTCATAACTTTTTTGTCTGCAAGTGCCGACAATATCTTTCCGCCCACAGATTTTGACGACTCGGAAAGAAATCTACCTCCAGCTCTGTGCTCCCCAAATATCTTCTCGCATGCAACTAGATCATCCAGAATCAATTGACGATCCTGAAATTAAACAGTCATGTCTAAATTTTTCCAAAATAACAAATATGTAACAACTACAGTATCAGAAGATTAACAAACAACTGTTAATTGTTTAATTAAAATAAAATGATTTTTGATTTACATATAACATAATGAAATTATCACACCTGAATACAATAAAACACATGATTGTTTAAAACTGTTTATTCTGATATAATTATAAGTAAATACAGAATATATAAATACAATATTTCATAACGGTTTTAATTATTAATTCAGGACCAGTCAGAATATTCTGTTTATTAGCTCGACTTTTCGAAGAAAAAGTCGAGTTATTGTCGTCGCCCTGTTGTCTGCGTCCACTTCTGCGTCAGCGTCTGTGTCAACGTCTGCGTCAGCGTTAGTTAAGTTCTTTGGTTAAGTTTTTTGGTTAAGATTTTTGGGTAAGTTTTCTGAGTCCATTTCTCAAAAGCTATCAAAGGTATCCATATAAAACTTTCAATACTTTTTACTATCAAAAGGGTACTCCATTAAAAATAGTTCCGTTTCTGATCTCCTGCCCAAGAAAACTAGGGTTGGTAGGTCGGGATTTATTTTTATTTTTTATTTCTTTTATGATAGGAGGATGGTGTGCGTTCCATCATATATTATCTATTCAGATCAAACATACAACACAGATGAGTAATGTGTTGACAGATTGCAAACTTTTTATTAAACATGCCAACATTAAAACTGCCTGTTAAAAGTTGAATAAAACCACCTCAACAATCATGTAATAATTCAAATACAATGCTCCATGGTTCATACTCAAGTCTTGCATACAAATTCAATGAATTTTCATGGGTAGAATTGTGATTTTTAAGGCAAATATATGTACGTTTATAGACTTTAACAGCAACTATGTAAGGGTCATCTATAAGCCACTTAAACATTTGGGAGCAGTTTATGTGTTATTTTTACATCAAATTAACTGAAACGTTGAAGACAAAAAAAATATTACCTTTACAAAATAATCAGTAGCCTTCAGGATAACAAATCACAAATAAGTGCAACACAACTACAACACTAAAACATCACTGAATCAAACCAAGAATGGGATGCTTAGACTTACGGATTTCTAGAAATTGAGAAGCGATTCCGAGCACTGCTAAATACATGAAAGCTGTCTTACATTTTCTACAAATAACTAAACTTGCCTGCAATGGTACTCTGCCTAGGAATGCACACAAATGTGCATGTGCAATTTTAATGATAGAATGATGATTGGTCACTGTAAAGTCCACAGGCATCCACTATCACTTTGACAGCTTTGTCTTAGTTTAAAACTTGTATAGAGTTTTCTTGCTTTGTGAAAAACATGCCATCATTTGCAAAAGGCACAGTATTTAACATTATTTTACTTTTTCGACTACTATACATCTGTTGTCTACTTTTATGTGATGACAGTGCACTTTCGCCCATGTAGAAAAATTATTCCTTTTAACAGACATTGATAATTTGCTTGACTTCAAATCAATCTGTATATCTTTTATATCACAATAAAGATTGAATTGACTTCAACCAACTGTAGTTCTAAAGTCATTTCTGTTTGAATGAACACTGTTTTCCATGTTTACCCATCACGATAATTTTCAATGGGTGACGCCATTTGCAATTATGACGTAGTACACAAGGCCTAGATATGAACCCAAATTATAGCTAATCCAGGACGGCACTTTCCGCTTTTAAGGTATTTTCTGTTTCAAGGAAGTCTCTTCTAAACATAAATCCACTGTAGGCGGAAAGTGCCGTCCCGGATTAGCCTGGTCATATCTTATGTACTTTTCGAATTATAACAGTATTAAGTTTATTTCTATTTTTAGTAACTGTCATGTGACCTTTAACCTCTGGTGAAAAATAATAGGTCCTGCATAATCCTCACATTGCCATTATATGTATACCATGTTTCATCGAAATATCTTCAGTACTTTCTGAGTTATCGCAGGATCCAATTTGTTTTAGTTTATTTCTATTTTTAGTAACAGTCACGTGACCTTTGACGTCTGGTAAAAAATAAAAAGTCGTACATAATACTCACATTGCCGTTTACATGTATGCCAAGTTTCATCGAAGTATCTTCAGTACTTTTTGAGTTATCGCAGAAACAATATTTTGCAGACAGATGGCGTGACGGATGGACGGATGTATGGAGGGCAAACCTATAGTCCCCTACGGTGAAAGACCGGTACGGAGCGTACTCAAGATCTCCCCCAAATACACCAAGTACTGGTTCTACCGAGGAAACGGACTCGACAGCGTTTCAATAAGCCTTAGGCTTTCGATGCAATCGAGCTAAAGTCAATAGGTTTAAACTAAGAGATCAACTGATGCAAACCTTCCCAGCTGATTCCGAGGCCACGTAGACAGTTTTAAATCGTATCCTGCTCTTGCTGCACTCCACGAAGCGCCTCATGTTGTCCCGCATGTTTGCGAGGCGGCCGTAGCTAACCTGATCCTCGAAATCCAGCAGAGAGAGATCCCTGTGAAAAATAGTGCGAACGTTGAATACTCGACAAATAAATAACGATCAAGCAAATTTGTTTATCGCATCAATACTAGAAATATGTATACTTTTGTGTAACGTAATAAAGATCAAGCTTAAAGTGTGTATGTGCAATCATTCATATCAATTATTTTCAAGATAAGCAGATGAAAGTGACAGTATAACCTGAAATCAGACAGAAAAACATAAACATGACAAAGGAAACGCTAAAATGTCAAATTAATCAACAAATACGAGTGTCGACTTTTGAATTGTTAATTACTGTTGTGTAACCTAAATCAACCTTTGAGTCAATTTATAGACATGTATTTAAGTTTCCGGCTATATAATAATCATGCATGCATAAACCTTTTGCTTTTATGCACATTTCAAACTCGATGAGAAAAGGCAAACTACAAGGACCATTATCAAGTATCACATGATGTAACAAGTATTCTAACATGATACCCGCTATTTTGCTATAGACAAAGAACAAAAATCGTTGTTAAATTACCCAATAAACAATGCAAAAAGAAGTCCAGATTCTGACCGGAGCATAGTAAAAAGTAGTTCCAATTAGCATTGCAAAAATATGTCAAATCATGTTAGAATCAAAATAATTTTCATATTATCGTTGTTTATAGGCCAATAAACAAATCTTTGTCATTCTGATGCGTGGCTATTAAACAATTCGGGCTAACACCCTCGTGGTTTAATTCCTACGCATCAAAACTCCAAATCGTAGTTTATTTGCTAATAAACAACGATAAATTAAAAATTATTTCTTAATCATATCATGAAACTGTCATAGATGTACAATTAACCAGCAGCAAAAACATAGATTGCTCCGCCTTTCTGTTTGACTAAGGTTGTTTGTCCAAGAATTTGAAGTAAATTGATTGGATTATGCAACCATGTGCTATTATATACCACTGAAATATAAACGGATATTTGGTCAGCTGAATCATTGATTGACAAGTAGCAACTGGTCAATTGTAAAGCGAGTGTTTTACCACCACAGATCCTCTTCATTAATTTATAGTTTTTCCTACCTCTCCATGTCTTTGATTGCCATGGTAACGTTATTCAGCACTGGCCAATCAGATTTGAAATCAAGTTGTTGCTGGACTATCTGCAGCTTTCCGGCGGGATCAGACTTGTTTGTTGCCATGGCAACCACCACAAATTCGGTTCCTTGAAATTTTGGTGATTCTGGGCCTTTCTTCTCCTTTTTGTTTTCCTGTATCAACATAATATTCCCATTAAGGCTTTAAAATAACTGTAATAATAAATTTTCATAAATAAATCTGTGAAATTTGCTTTAAATTTAAAATTTTACATGATACTCTGTAATTTTTCTATAGACACAGAACACAATCATCGTTGTTAAACTACCCAATAAACAATGAAAAAAAGTAGTCCTGATTCTGAGCGGAGCACAGTAAAAAGCAGTTCCACTTACAATCGCAAAAATATATGTCAAATTATGTATGAATCAAAATAAATTTCGCATAATCGTAGTTTTGTCAACTAAAAAAAGGCTTCCTGTTGCACTTTAAATTATATTATTTGATAGAAATGCTCTTTACTGAGACATATGCATTAAATAAATAACAATAATATAATACACAATAAGATATTTGATAAAAACAAAATAGCAAAAAAGCCTGAAAACAATAAAACCCCAAGCTGGTATCGAACTCGCTTAGGAGCCATACGAAGAATTGACAGTAGACAGCGACTTAACCAACTGCGCTATCATGCTTGGTAATGTGTCGTTTGTAAACTATACTCATATAAAATGCTCACAATTCACAATTGTGTTTCAAAAGAACCATTAAAAGCACCTGTTCGGAACCCTTTCGTAAAATGTCCTCCCACAGCTCGTCAGTTTCCGGGTAAAAGTTGCGTACTTCCACAGTGGTGTTGCACAGCGAAAGAGCCGGGTAAAGCCCTTCCCCGTAAATGGGGTGTGGAACGCAGTGTACCTGAAATGGTTGATGTTTTGATGAAATGGGGAACACGTGTTTTTAATTGCATCTTCAAATATGTTTTTATTAATTTCATAATGTAAAAGGTAATATAGGCTAAGTTCATAAAATATCGTCCCTTGGAAGCCAGACGGGGCCTTCTTTGCACATATCTGGCGCGCCGTGATAAAACCGGTCTTAATGCATGTGCGTAGTGTCGCAGTCCACACAGGCTAATCCAGGATGGCACTTTCCGCTTTTATGCTATTTTCTGTTTCAAGGAAGTCTCTTCTAAACATATATGCACTGTAGGCGGAAAGTGCCATCCCGGATTAGCCTGTGTGGACTGCACAGGCTAATCCGGGACGACACATTACGCACATGCATTAAGTCCGATTTACCCACGACGCGCCTCATGTTCTGATGACAACTTCTGGTTTAAAGGGACAGTATGTTAGAGCTGCACAATTCTTTCGATGCATCAACCAATCCATTGTAAATGGCCCGATTCGGCTGTGGATACTTAACCAGCTAATTGCGATTTGATTCTGTTTTATACATAAATGATGTGTCATAAAACTATTAATTACAATTATGGTTGAGTTAAGATTTGTCATGTAAACTCATCATGGCATCATGGTTGATGAACTAGTTATTTTAAACACCATTTTCCATATTTGTATTGATATATAAGGCGCATACGTTCACATTTACCGATACAATGACATTAATAATAATAAATATTTCCTCTATTGCAAGTCATGACTCATGACTAAGCAAGAACAAGCCTGTATTAAGGAAAAATTAATTGAATAAAAATATTCAACTAAATGATCAAATCGAATCAAGCCATATCTAAATCATTGCAGCTATACAGTATGTTATACAAACTACAATGTATGAAGCAAAATTATCTTTCCAATAAAGAAGTATTGCAGGTTAAAAACACAATAGCAGAAACAGCTTTCGTAGTGTGTACCTGATGTCAGCATGGCTGTTATTTATCTATATGACAAAATAGTATTACTTAATAATTAAACAAGAGCTCTTTTTAAAACAGTTATGCCCCCTCTTGGTCAAAATAGTAGGGATGGCAAATAATTCGAATATTCGAATATTCAATTGAATGTTCGTTATTCAAATAGTTAAAACGCTGTTTGAATACAGTCGAAAAACGTGATACTACAAAAAGTCACGGGAGACATGAGTTTGTTCGTAATATCGCATTTTTCGTAGTATCGCATCTTTAGGTAATTCCGGAAATAAAGTAACGTTTCGCGATAATTTGCTGCATGTCGAGGCGTTAACGTTAATTAGTGCACTTAAACTAATTTGACAGTACATTTGTTTATGTATTTGCATAATGAAGCAAAAATAAAGTATAAAATTCGGAACAAAATAATCAATTTTGCAAAAAATTTTGGTAATCATGAAAGTTCTTTTTAAAACATTAATTTATTGATTGTAAACAGTAGTTTTCTTTCAGCCTATAAAAAGCAGTATTTTACCAGTAGACACATAACACCATATTTCAATAGATTAGCCCCGTGTCATGTGTCATACAAAGATATTGAATATATGGGTCTGTGTCAGCGGTCAGCGTCTTGTCGCCAGTAATACACAATTACATCAGACATTATTAAGCCATAACATTAAACAGGTAATAAAACTGTGAAAAGATTAACAAAACTATTAATAACTTAATACACAGTTTAGCAGTCATATAGGCAGAGAAATGTCGCCGATAAACATATATGCTTATCGACACGTTTCCAAGTAATATGTGCATTGTAGATTATTGCAAATGTTCTTATTTAAAAAGCAACACTAAACATAGGACTTCAATGATTTATACTAATGCCATTAACGCATTAATATGATTGAAATTTGTTAATGAAGATAATTATAATGTGTACCCAAACTATGTACCATTATTGGTGTCAACTAGGTCGCAAAACTTCATGTAGCAAATATGAATCGATGCAAATATTCGATTGAATGAAAAAGTAAATATTAGAATGCAGAATTTGGTATTCCATGCCATCCCTACAAAATAGCTAAAACGGCTAATTTTAGATTATCAAGGGCCATAATTCCACAGTTACTGGGACAATATGGTTAATTATCAAACTTGACAGAGATTTTCACCAAGTTTGATGAGCATCGGCTATGACAAAATAGCATTGCTTAACACTTGAATCATATCCAAAACACAGTGTTTTTTTTCATCTTTGGGGGAATTGTGGCGGGCCCTTCAGATGGGAATTTTACGGCAAAAGGGGATTTTTCTTGTTTAAAAAAGCATTATTAGTAAATTTACATGTTTATATTTGAGTTTGTAATCAAACATCAATTGTTTCGCTAAAAATGATAACATACATTTTGCTTTAACTTGGTTTGATGAAACATTGCTGGGATTGTTTACCAAAATTCCCCTATCTTAGATAATTTTTGTCCAATTTTGGTCTTTTTTTTCAAAATAAAGCTTACATACTGAGGGGATATTTGAGGTCGATATTAAGGGAAAATATATACTTCTTTAAAAGGGAAATGGGGACGAAATTCGGCCCCAAATTTGCCCTAAAAAACCCACTAAAAACGTTATGTTTGCCTGTTGCGGTAGTTTGCGTAACACATAGAACAACAGTATTTTCAGCAACATGTATCAAATTATGGAAACCATTAATGCAGACTGGTTTGTAAGATATATTCAGTGTCAGGTAAACATTTCCAATTTATCCCATCATCACGCCTGCATTGACGAAATAACACCCCATGAAATAAAGTTAGCTTTATTTCAACACTGTGGTAATAAAGCTGTCAGGCGCAGTATAATGACGTCATCTTGTTGATTATGAGACGTTTTTTGTGGGCTTTTTGTAATATTAAATGCGTTTTCTTTTTCGTTTATTTTCAAAACATAAAGACGGACACTGATGGGAAAAATAGAATACTAGGAAAGTGTTGAATAAAGACAAGTCTATTTGCTTGGCACGAAAACGCCAAGGCTCGTGGTTCAGGTTTTCTAAGCCTCGCTAAATAAACTTATCTTTATTCAACACTAACCTAGTATTCTCAATATACACAAAGTAAAACTCCAGCTGCATTAGCAGGAGAGAACTCTTATTAACACCACATGGTCCTTTACTTAAGGCAAGTGACCAAAACAACCCTGCACAAATCACACAAGAGACATAGAAATGTCACAAAGCCAGGTTTTCAATTTCCAACAGCTGAAAACTGCCAGGCCTGACATACCCATAATTCCGCCAAAGATGGTGGAATCACAAAAGCCTGACAATAATCATGCGCTTAGGGACTTTAATACAGTAGTTCTGCGAAAGTATGGTCAAAATCCCTTGAGAAATGTAAAAGGAGTTGCGCTCAGAAGTTATTGTTCTCTATACTTATATTACATATATGCAAAGGGCCATAATTCCGCCCAAAATTACTGATTCACAAAAGCCCAACAATATGCACTGGGGCACTTGGTGACAATAGTTCTGTGAAAGTTTGGTCAAAATCCCCTGAGAAATATAGCAGGAGTTGAGGTCTGAAGAAATTCACACCTACCCTAAACGCACCAGCCAGTCCGCCAACATTCACTGATCCAATAACTTCGGAAAACCTGGTTTAAACCTCTTAACAAACACAAATATGAAGTAAATATGGATCACCATCTTTGAACGGTCAATGCAGGGCATTTGGGGTTTAAACCGGCTTACGGGTACCTGAAGCTAGAGCAGCTTTCAGATATGGTTCTAGTCTTACCAGAACATTGTTGCTGTAAAACTGGACCAGAACAGTTTGCTGCGAGTCAAGGTTTCCATCCTCGTCAAACTGAAGCTTGAATCCTTCCTGTGGGACTATTTTCACGGTTATTACATCAGTAACGTGTATTTTACAGTCATAGTTTGGTGCCTGCTTACAGTATGAAGACTTTCCAGAACCACTACCGATGTAGATCCTGTACAAAGAGCAAATCAAAATTGTAAGTAAGGAGTCAAACACTTACATTATTTTGAGTTTTTTTTAACAAAAGTGACCCTTTTATGAACCATGACTTAAAGAAAATTCATCCCTATGAGACGGCCTTTAGCTTTAAGCATATCTATAACTGTTTTTGTACCTTAAATGGCTTGTTTTTTTCGTTGTAGAAAGTTGAATCAATATTAGAGATACTGTCACTGATGTTACTCAAACAATATTGGGATTGCAATTTTGGAAGTAATAAAATGCTCACAAATGTAGCCATACATATTAAATACTATTACTTACCAAATACATAAAAAAAACTAGATAGCACAAAGAGAACGCAGACCAACACCGAGGTAAGCAACCATAGTTGAATTTTCCAGTAGTTTTGTAAATCGGTGTCCAAAATTTTAGTCGATTAATCAGCAACAAGTTCTGACTGAATAACCGATTGATCAGGATTCTTGAAAGCAAAGGAAATACACTGTCGACTGCAACGTTTTAATGATTTACATTGTTTAATTTAGTATGGCAATAAATATGTGTCTGATTTATATAGCAATTATGAACGAAATAGGCAGAAACATATTTTTGTAAATACAGTTTGTGAACTGCATCCTACTAACATGCGGACTATTGACAATATACATATCATGGACTTCTTTGTTTGTAATTCAGACATAACAGCTTTACTACAGACGCACATTAGTTCTACAAATCACATTATTAAAATATATCAATGTATACATTGTATTCTGTTGAACAATGTATTTCATTACATGTGCAAGTGTGTTATTTAATTATATTATTTGGTCACTGAAACATATCAATGAATCGTATCACTTGTTCAAGGTAAAAGAAAGGGAAACTGGTGCATATATATCTTCAATTAATCGACGAATCCCAAATCTTAATCGACTAATTTACCATTGCCTATTAGTCGTTGATTAATTGATGAAATGATTAATCGGCACAACACTATTTTCCAGTGACAGTTTGTATCCCTTGTCCTATCTTCTAATAATAAAGAATTAAAACTAGAAATGTGTCCACAGACATGGATGCCCCCACCTATGCAGCCTGTTCTACATGGCCCCGCTTTGTCTATATGCATACAAATTATATTGCAAAAGCACAATTGTCCTTTTATATTGTACTCTCCACTAATACATTATCTTATTCTGTGAAGTTAGTTGAGGTATCACAAATTTCCAGTCCAGTTTTAGTCCTGATAAAAAAATCAATAAAGTGTAGTAATATAAACTTTTGGGCAATTATGAATTACGGTTCTTATATACTTCACTTATTCATGCCGTCTTATATACTTCACTTATTCACGCAGTCTTATATACTTCACTTATTCACGCAGTCTTATATACTTCACTTATTCATGCAGTCTTATATACTTCACTTATTCACGCAGTCTTATATACTTCACTTATTCACGCAGTCTATATACTTCACTTATTCACGCAGTCTTATATACTTCACTTATTCACGCAGTCTTATATACTTCACTTATTCACGCAGTCTTATATACTTCACTTATTAACGCAGTCGTATATACTTCACTTATTCACGCAGTCTTATATACTTCACTTATTCACGCAGTCTTATATACTTCACTTATTCACGCAGTCTTATATACTTCACTTATTCACGCAGTCTTATATACTTCACTTATTCACGCAGTCGTATATACTTCACTTATTCATGCAGTCTTATAGAGAATACTAGCTTAGTGTTGAATACAGATAAGTTTATTTATCCGAGGCTTAGAAAACCTATACCACAAGCCTTGGCTATATTTGTGAGCGGGAATATGGCGAATATTTTATGACTGCGAAAATTTCAGGATATACGGTATAACATATATAGTGATTGTTTTACGTGTACATGTACTCTATGATGAATATTTGGAATAAATGGAACAGTATTGGTCACCAGTACAGTCTATAATGGTCAAGCTTTTCACATTCACCCCTACAAAACTACAAAACTATCAACTTTACAAAATGATACCGGCTTTCAATTGTTTATCACTGACAATAAGCATGTTTTAATTCAGTCAAAAGTTTTGTTATCAAGGTATTAACAAGTAGACCATGATGACCCAAAGCGCTCACATGAGAACTGGTACAGATAAAGACCATTGTGTTGTGACAGGTTTGAAAATTAAGGCATCTGAACAATACTCCAAGGGGGATAGGATCTTTTTGAATTAAAACATCAGTAAGCGCAATGGGTTATCTAAAGTACGAGTTGGGTAGTGGATGTGCGGTGTTTTTGCTAATGGTTCTCAAATCATTTTTCTCTATATTTTTACGTGACCCTTTTTCATTCAGTCAGTGACAATTCTGGAAAATGCAGAAACAGTACATTTTGATATCTTTTTCGCAGACAGTTTTGGAGAACTCTTTGCAATGCGAATTTCTTTGATAATTTTCAGTCCAATAATGTTAATGCAGGCCCTGAAGCCATCAAGGTTGCATGTACAAATAACTGCATGCAAGGTTTGCAACTGTTGGAAATCAAATTTATTCAAACAATTTGTATGGTCATAGGCAAACTGTGTAAGTTTGGAAACAAAAAATCGTGTGTATAAGCCAATCATTGATAACTTGTTGATGTATTTTTCCACACACAAGTGGCAATAACTCTGGTGTTTCTGGCCCAAACATGCTTATAATCGATATTCGACCTGTAATCTTACGTTCACAGACAAAACTGTGCACAAATGGTGAAGACTGAATGAAAAATGAAGTCCCTATCCTGAATAATGTCCATTTTTGTACTTTTTTTTCACAAACAAAGGGCAATAACTCCAGTGTTTCTGGCCAGATTATGCTTATATTCGACTTCACCTTTAATTTTATGTCATAGACAAACTGTGCAAGATTGATGAAGATAGGATGAAAAATAAGGTCTCTATCCTGAATGATGTCCATTTTTGCACATTTGTCCACAAACAAAGGGCAATAACTCTAGTGTTTCTGGTCCGATCTTGCTAATATTCAACTTCAACAGTAATCTCATGGTCACGGGCAAACTGTGCAAGATTGGTGAAGATTTGATGAAAAATGAATGGATGGAAGTAAGTCTATATGTTGGAAAAAGGCATTTTTGCACATTTTGGCATAAAAAAGGGGCAATAACTCTAGTTTTACTGGTGTGGTGTGATCTGGCCCAATAACAATCCCGTCAAAGATTTTATGGTCATACACAAACTGTGCAAGTTTCGTTAAGATTGGATAAAAAGTGAAGTCTCTAGCGTGAGAATGAAACAAATTGTTGACGGCACACGGACGACATACGACGGACGGCACAGGAGCGGTCCCCTATACCAATAGCTAATAACAGAAAAAACTGCACAAAACGGTAAAACGTCCACACAAATAAAGCAATATATCGGTATGAACATTCATATTCAGATATTTTATTGCAGAATTAAATATTGCAATAAACCAATATACCGGTATATTGTGACACCCCTAACGTACATACATACACACGCACACACATACATACGTACGTACGGACAGGTTAAACACTTTATGCCCACAAACATCTAATCGCTGACATTGGGGCATAGCCTCTTTTCCTGTATATTCGGCCACTTAAGAGCTCTTAAGAGCTAAACTGCTTTTATACCCTAAATGAGCACAATTTCAACACCAGTGGGACTTTGATCTATAAATTTAAGGTCTCTCCTGCTACATAAAGGCCTGATAATGTAGAGATCAGCCATTCACTTAGTTACTTACCAATTCTAGGAAAGCACCCTAGCAACCATGAATTTGTAAGATGTTTCTTATCATTTGGTTCAGTTTTCATTTTGATAAGAAAACACTAAAATTGTGTTACAATTTTGATATAATTCATTAGAAGCATTCTTTATTAGACTAACACACACCAGCACTGTTTGAAAATGAATGTTTACAAATTCTTGGCTTATGCACAAAGTGTGTAGTAATATTTGGGAATTTCTTTTAAAAATCTTTAGTTTCTCAGACAAAATCTAAAATTTGCAATTTTTAAAACCAAAAACAATATTTATGTGATAGAATTGTCTCAATACAGATAGCAAACACAAGTTTTATAAGAAATAATAGTTAATTTCCATTATCTGGTGGTGGCCGCATCTATAGGAATGGCTGAATCTATAGGAAATAATGATAAATATTCCTATAGCCAGACACTGATTGAGAACACCACCAAAATCGAATGATTTGTTTATTGGCCACCCTTCCCATAAAATATGTTCGTTAGTTTTTGAGTAAGTTACAAACACGACAGACAGACAAACCAACGCCAGCAAAAACATAACCTCATTGGACGACATAATTAATGCCCTCTTGATGTAAAATTTGTAATTCTAACATGAAATTCGCTAATTTTTCTATAGACAAAGAACAAAATTATCGTTTTTAAACCACCCAATAATCAACGCAAAAAGAAGTCCCGATTCTGAGCGGTGCATAGTAAACGGTAGTTCCAATTACAATTGCAAAAATATATGTCAAATCATGTTGGAATCGAAATAATTTTCACATTATCGTTGTCTATCGGCATATAATCAACTCTTTGTCGTTCTGATGCGAGGCTATTAAACAACTCGGGCTAACGGCCTCGTGGTTTAATTCCTATGCATAAAAACTCCAAATTGGTGTTATTGGTCGATACACAACGATAAATCAAAAATTATTTCTTAAGTAGATTATCAACAAACATTCACAAATTTTAACCATTCTGTCAAAAGTCCTGAACAAGTAAGCAATCACAAGAGCAAATAAAATTCAAACATGGTGACTGCAACATTAATTGTATTCTATTCAAGGTATTGCTTCATAGACCTTTTCAGCTTTTGCCACCAATAGTTTTAAACCCCTCCCCTGCTATTGTTGAAAGATTAATTTCAATTCATTGAATATCACAAAAATTACCACATGATCTTTTGCGTGAAATACTTAAACCGTTAAACTTATGATATCCAAGTGCAATAACTGCATAAATTGCAGATAAATTTGCATTTGATTGACATGATGGGACGGTCTATGTTCATATTCAGTCATTCAGAAATCAGATTACAAGACCACTACTCACTGTCCATTGTCGGCATGGTAACCCACAGTGCCCGGCATCCAGCCAATGAAATTGTCTGTGGTTTTCACATCCGGTTCACTGACCCCGATTCCGAATAACTGTCTTTCGTCCAACTCTGTCACCTGAACATCGATAATTCTACACTTTTAGACATAGAGACTCAATTGATAGCAGTTGATAACTTAAAACTCAATATTGTAAATACAGAATAAGACATAGACTCCACTGATAACAAATGACAATTTAAAACTCAATATTGTACCTAATAACAATGGATAATTTAACACTCCATATTGTACCTAATAACAATGGATAATTTAACACTCTATATTGTACCTAATAACAATGGATAATTTAACACTCTATATTGTACAATGGATAATTTAACACTCTATATTGTACAATGGATAATTTAACACTCTATATTGTACCTAATAACAATGGATAATTTAACACTCTATATTGTACCTAATAACAATGGATAATTTAACACTCTATATTGTACCTAATAACAATGGATAATTTAACACTCTATATTGTACCTAATAACAATGGATAATTTAACACTCTATATTGTACCTAATAACAATGGATAATTTAACACTCTATATTGTACAATGGATAATTTAATACTCTATATTGTACAATGGATAATTTAACACTCTATATTGTACAATGGATAATTTAACACTCTATATTGTACAATGGATAATTTAACACTCTATATTGTTCAATGGATAATTTAACACTCTATATTGTACAATGGATAATTTAACACTCTATATTGTACAATGGATAATTTAACACTCTATATTGTACAATGGATAATTTAACACTCTATATTGTAAAGACTGAATGAGACATAGACTAGCGTAATACAAATTGATGATATACAAAAGCTGTCTCAGGAAAGCGTGCTCGACTATTCAACTGCTTTGTCAGAAGTATGGGCCTTTATCACTACAAAAAGGGGCATAATTCTGCAAAAATGCTGGTCACAATTATGTGCCTTGGATAGGGATCTTACATAATGACCCCAAAGACATGTGTAAAGTTTCAAATGAATATCAGTAGTAGTTACAGAGATAGGTACTTGCTGCACACAAACCTTGACCTAAATTTTCAAAGTACAAAATGAGGCACAATTCTGCTAAATTGCAGGTCAGAGAAATGGGCCTTGGTCAGTGACAATGACCCTGAAGACATGTGTGAAGTTTCAATTGAATATCTGTAGTAGTTATAGAGATATGGAGTTGTTGCATGCAAACTTTAACCTGAATTTCTAAGTACAAAAAGGGGCATAATTCAGTTAAATTGCAGGTCAGAGTTATGGGCCTTGGTTAGTGACCTTATATAATTACGCTGAAGACATGTGTTTAGTTTCACTCGAATATCTGTAGTAGTTATAAAGATATGGAGTTGTTGCATGCAAACTTTAACCTGTATTTCTAAGTACAAAAAGGGCCATAATTCTGCTAAATTGCAGGTCAGAGAAATGGGCCTTGGTCAGTGACAATGACTCTGAAGACACATGTGAAGTTTCAATTGAATATCTGTAGTAGTTATAGAGATATGGAGTTGTTGCATGCAAACTTTAACCTGAATTTCTAAGAACAAAAATTCAGTTAAATTGCAGGTCAGAGTTATGGGCCTTGGTTAGTGACCATATATAATTATGCTGAAGACATGTGTTTAGTTTCAATCGAATATCTGTAGTAGTTATAAAGATATGGAGTTGTTGCATGAAACATTAACCTGTACAAAATGGGCCATAATTCTGCTAAATTGCAGGTCAGAATTATGGGACTTGGTCAGTGACCTCACATAATGACCCCGAAGACATGTGTGAATTTTCAATTGAATATCTGTAGTAGTTACAGAGATATGGACTTATTGCATGCAAAAAATGCGACAGACTCCGCAGATAAAATTTGATAATTTAAACTCAGTATTGTAAAGATGCAATGAGACATAGACTCGCCTGATAGTTTTAACCTCTATTATATTATTGTAACAACATAATTAAAATTGATTACTTAAATATACATGTATAGTAAAGAAAAATAAGGCACAGACTTCAAATGGCCAAAACACTGCCCAAAATATGCCGACCACGACAAAATACAAGAGCTGTCAGAGAACAGCGCACTCCACTATTCGAAGTATTTCAGTAGGTACTTATTTTGGAAAGTGAAAGGGGCATACATTTGTTGAAATACAAAACTGAGATATGGCAATTATTTAATCAAATTATTCCAAGTGTCAACCTTATGTAGTTAATAACTTATGTAGTTTTGAAATTATAAGAGTTTTAAATATAACCTTTAACCAGAAAATCTAAGTGAAAAAGGGGCATAACTCTGTCAAAATACAAAACAGAGTTACATGGAATGTTTCCCCTGATATTAAAATTGAAGACTATGGTATACATGTATTTCAATTACAAAGTGAATAACGAATGTAGTTCTGAAGTTATAAAACTGTTGAATATAAACTTTAACCAGAAAACCTATGTGAAAAAGGGGCATAACTCTCTCAAAATACAAAACAGACTTATAGGGAATGTTGCCCCAGACACTGGAGTTGATGACAAAGGTATATTTAAAGTTTCAAGTGAATAACTTCTGTAGTTTTGAAGTTACACAACTTTTGAATATAAACTGTAACCAGAAAGTCTATGTGAAAAAGGGGCATAACTCTGTCACAATACAAAACAGAGTTATGGGGAATGTTGCCCTTGATACTGGAGTTGATGGCAAAGGTATATTCCAAGTTTCAAGTGAATAACTTATGCAGTTTTGAAGTTACAAGACTTTTGAATAGAAACTTAAACCAAATTCAGACGCGGACGCCTTCGCTGGGGGTAGTAGGAAAGCTCACCTATTCTTCCAACAGTCAAGCTAAAAAGGATATGAATTTTATACAATATAAAATAAATGATGATTCAATAAGAAATCAATTTAATGACACATTTTACATAATTCTAAATCTGCATTTAAAAGGTAAACATAACAGAGGTAGGATGGAATAGACCCTTTTTACATTCCCGTAAACCAGTACTGTAGGAGTTGTCTTCCTTGATAAAGCGAAACGAGAATGAAGCTGACGATGTATTGGCTGTATTTGTCCATAAAGGAAAATAATGTTTAGTGGAGAAAATGTTGAATAAACTTATAAAATGGTTTTTGTTTTTTCATTATACTTGTCTCTGTTTTATTCACTAAATTATGTACAAGTGGATATGTTTCAAATACTTAAATTATAATGCAAATAATGTAACTATCACAACATGGGCAAATCTGCTAACAAAACTATGTTTGACATCATGATTATGCTACTTAATATTCGGATCTGAATATTTAATTATTGAAATAGGTCTATAATTGCTGAATTTATTGGAGTTTGCATAATTAATAATTAATTAATTATTAATTAATTAATATTTAATTAACACAAGCAGTTTGTTTATTCCGGATTCAGTGTCGGCTGTGGTAATTATATAACAGCTTGACAGTTACAAATAACCTTATTATTATTATTATTATTATTATTATTATGCAGTATGAGCAAGTCCAAATCCAAAAGAATGCAAGAAAGTGATATCCCGGAGTATGTTTTTCTGTTCATTTGAGTGTAACAATTTAAGAATTCTAACGAGTTAACCAGAATTGATCAAAGACGTTTTTTCTTTGTATTCTCTAATGATAGAGAACCAAAACACACAAAAAATATGGCTGAGAAATAAAACATAATTATTTAATATCAAAACTTTAAAAGTAATGTTAATTATCGTCGTATGTCTTCAAACTTTGTGTAAAAACACATGTATATTTCATTTATAAACTATAATGATATCACGAGTTCAAGCAAAGGGTCAGGATAAATGCGAATAAAATTAAATTTGTGTCTTAGATAAAGTTATTTATTTATTTTAAATGATAGATATTTAACTTGTTATAAAGTAGATTCATGAAGTCAGTGGCATAGCTGCCGAGACAATGACCCGTGTATTACTTCACTTACTTGTATGCACGTTTATTATGTAATTGTTCCACATGGTATTTTAAAATTAGGACCTATATATACAAATTTAGGTTGTATAATAATGGTCATGTGTTTATACAAGATTATGATCTTATAATTGATAAGACCAGGTTTGAACAATACAAAGTCTGTCAGTCTCAGAGAAAGTACCTGAGTCTTTCCATTTTTTCCATTTTTAGCGACGATGAACTAATTAAACTAACACTCATATCATAATTATATTAATATGTAACATGCCATTTCTGTTTATTACGAAGTAAACCAAGTGAATATTTATAACATTTTAAAAGTTATGAACTGTAAATGACCGCTATGCAACTATCAATACATCGCGAGCCTCGTTTTTGGTTCGCCGATAAATTATTGTGTCGTGATAATCACTAAAAATGGGAATGTGAAACTAGTCTATTATTACTGAAAAAATCATTCAGTGTTTGACACCCAATTTAGGAATAAAACTTCCAAATACACTATGTACACTATTTGCTTTTTTAATTTAAATTTTGTGATCATAAATTGAACTTTACACTGAGAAATTCGACCTGACATTTTTACGTATAACTTAATGAAAATCTTAAGTTATATTTAGTGAAAAATTCTAATAAAAGTTTTCTTGCGGAAATCTGTACC
Source organism: Congeria kusceri (assembly GCA_027627225.1). Taxonomy (NCBI): domain Eukaryota; kingdom Metazoa; phylum Mollusca; class Bivalvia; order Myida; family Dreissenidae; genus Congeria; species Congeria kusceri. The sequence continues at coordinate 33,772,589 of CM051040.1, read as the reverse complement.
ATTTATTTCAAATTTGGTGAAAGACTTAAGGAAGTTTATGATTTTAAAAAATTTAACAACTGCAAACTAAGTACCGGTAACTAATTAAGTAAACTTACTGTAACTAATTTTACTAAGGAGAGCTTTGGGAATATAGGCCAAGGAGTTTTTGTTTGTACCGTAAAAATTTCAGATAAAATTGTGTACATGTATATGAAATGCAATTACTTCTATTCACGAAAGGAAATAAGAAATATCTTTTCAATATGTACTAGTTAGAACTATTTTAATTACTTCGATTCACAAAAGGGCAAAATAAGAAATATCTTTTCAATATGTACTAGTTAGAACTATTTCAATTTCTTCTATTCACAAAAGGGCAAAATAAGAAATATCTTTTCAATATGCACTAGTTAAAACTATTTTAATTACTTCGATTCACAAAAGGGCAAAATACGAAATATATTTTCAATATTGTCCTAGTTAAAACTATTTTAATAACTTCTATTCACAAAAGGGCAAAATAAGAAATATATTTTCAATATTGTACTAGTTAAAACTATTTTAATTACTTCTATTCACAAAAGGGCAAAATAAGAAATATATTTTAAATATTGTACTAGTTAAAACTATTTTAATTACTTCTATTCACAAAAGGGCAAAATAAGAAATATATTTTAAATATTGTACTAGTTAAAACTATTTTAATTACTTCTATTCACAAAAGGGCAAAATAAGAAATATCTTTTTAATATGCACTAGTTAAAACTATTTTAATTACTTCGATTCACAAAAGGGCAAAATATGAAATATCTTTTCAATATGCACTAGTTAAAACTATTTTAATTACTTCTATTCACAAAAGGGCAAAATTTGAAATATCTTTTCAATATGCACTAGTTAAAACTATTTTAATTACTTCTATTCACAAAAGGGCAAAATACGAAATATATTTTCAATATTGTCCTAGTTAAAACTATTTTAATAACTTCTATTCACAAAAGGGCAAAATAAGAAATATATTTTCAATATGCACTAGTTAAAACTATTTTAATTACTTCTATTCACAAAAGGGCAAAATACGAAATATATTTTCAATATTGTCCTAGTTAAAACTATTTTAATTACTTCTATTCACAAAAGGGCAAAATAAGAAATATATTTTCAATATTGTACTAGTTAAAACTATTTTAATTACTTCTATTCACAAAAGGGCAAAATAAGAAATATATTTTAAATATTGTACTAGTTAAAACTATTTTAATTACTTCTATTCACAAAAGGGCAAAATAAGAAATATCTTTTCAATATGTTCTAGTTAAAACTATTTTAATTACTTCTATTTACAAAAGGGCAAAATAAGAAATATCTGTTCAATATTGTACTAGTTAAAACGATTTTAATAACTTCTATTCACAAAAGGGCAAAATATGAAATATTTTTTCAATATTGTACTAGATAAAACTATTTTAATTACATCAATTCACAAAAGGGCAAACTAAGAAATATCTTTTCAATATATTCTAGTTAAAACTATTTTAATTACGTCTATTCACAAAAGGGCAAAATAAGAAATATCTGTTCAATATTGTACTAGTTAAAACTATTTTAATTACTTCTATTCACAACAGGGCAAAATTTGAAATATCTTTTCAATATGCACTAGTTAAAACTATTTTAATTACTTCTATTCACAAAAGGGCAAAATAAGAAATATATTTTCAATATTGTACTAGTTAAAACTATTTTAATTACTTCTATTCACAAAAGGGCAAAATATTAAATATTTTTTCAATATTGTACTAGGTAAAGCTATTTTAATTACTTCTACTCACAAAAGGGCAAAATAAGAAATATCTTTTCAATATGTACTAGTTAAAACTATTTTAATTACTTCTATTCACAAAAGGGCAAAATACGAAATATATTTTCAATATTGTACTAGTTAAAACTATTTTGATTACTTCTATTCACAAAAGGGCAAAATAAGAAATATATTTTCAATATTGTACTAGTTAAAACTATTTTAATTACTTCTATTCACAACAGGGCAAAATAAGAAATATATTTTCAATATTGTACTAGTTAAAACTATTTTAATTACTTCTATTCACAACAGGGCAAAATAAGAAATATATTTTAAATATTGTACTAGTTAAAACTATTTTAATTACTTCTATTCACAAAAGGGCAAAATATTAAATATTTTTTCAATATTGTACTAGGTAAAACTATTTTAATTACTTCTATTCACAAAAGGGCAAAATAAGAAATATTTTAAATATTGTACTAGTTAAAACTATGTTACTGTAAAAAGACCTATACATGAAACAGCCACATACCAGAGAAATTGTATGATTTTAAGAAATTTACTGATTCTACTTGTCCCTCCATGTTCTATCGTTGTTTTTTATTTTTATTCAGAAGCTTTGTGGGCCCATGGCTGGTATTCACAAAGCTCCTTAGTGAAAACTTAAGTAATTTCCTTAAAATCATACAATTCCTTAAGTCTTTGGGCTGGTTCAAAAATGATGTCAAAGTTAAGGCACATGATTTTTTTGTTTAAAGTCAGGATTACGATAAAGAGATTTCAAATAATTGTTTTAATCTTGAAAACTGTAAAAGAAAAATATTTATTTATTGGGTTATTTGTATACATGAGGGCCGCGATGGCCCTATGTCGCTCACCTGATATCTATGTATGAAGTTTCATTAAAATATCTCAATACGTTCTCAAGTTATTGAGCGGAAACAGTTTTTTTATTTTTAGTAAAAGTGACCTTGACCCCACCCACCACATATGTGAAGCAAGGTCTGGATATAAGGTATCTATGTATGAAGTTTCATTAAAATATCTCAATGTGTTCTTAAGTTATTGAGAGTAAACCGTTTTTCTACTTTTAATAACAGCGAAGTTGACCCCACCCACCCCATAAGCAAACCTAAGTGAGGTCTTGATATAAGATATGTGTATTAAGTTTCATTAAAATATCGCAATGCGTTCTTAAGTTATTGAGCGGAAACCGTTTTTCTATTTTCAATAACGGTGACCTTGACCCACACAATATGCAATTCCAAGCAATGTCTCGAAATAAGGTACTTAATATATATTAAGTTTCATTAAAATAGCTCTTGCGTTCTCAAGATATTTAGCGGAAACCAGTTTTCTATTTTTAATAACGGTGACCTTGACCTTGACCCCACACACCCCATAAGCAATCCCAAGCGAGGACTCAATATAATGTATTTATGTATTGAGTTTCATTAAAATATCTCAATGTGTTCTCAAGATATTGAGCGGAAACCGTTTTTCTATTTTTAGTAACAGTGACCTTGAACCCTCCCACCCTATATGCAATCCCAAGCGATGTCTCGTTATAAGGTATCTATGTATTAAATTTACTTAAAATATCTCAATGCGTTCCCAAGTTATTGAACAGAAACTGTTTTCTCTATTTTTAGTAACAGTGACCTTGACCCCGCCCACCCCATATGCAATCCCAATCGAGGTCTCGATATAATGTTTTAACCAAATATAAAACCTCTGGGCCTTGTGGTTTCAGAAAAGATTTTTTAAAAATAATTTTACCATTAACGTCTATATAAACCATGTGAGCCCCAGGGTGTGGCCAGTTTTGACCCCATGGGCATCATTTGAACAATCTTTGTAGAGGACCACTATACAACAATACATACCAAATGTGAAACCTCCGGGCCTTGCGGTTTCAGGAAAGAAGATTTTTAAAGTAATTTTGCTATGGAAGTCTATATAAACCATGTGAACCCCCCTGTGTGGCCAGTTTTGACCCCAGGGGTATCATTTGAACAGTCTTTGTAGAGGACCACTATACAATGTTACATACCAAATATGAAACCTCTTGGCCTTGCGGTTTCAGAGGAGAAGATTTTTAAAGCCATTTTGCTATTTAAGTCTATATAAACCATGTGAGCCACAGGGTGTGGCCAATTTTGACCCCAGGGGCATCATTTGAACAATCTTTGTAGATGACCACTATACAAAGTTACATACCAAATATGAAACATCTGGGCCTTGAGGTTTCAGAGAAGATATTTATTTTAAAGTCATTTTGCTATTTAAGTCAATATAAACCATATGTACCCCGGGGTGTGCCCAGTTTTGACCCAGGGGCATCATTTGAACAATCTTTGTAGAGGACCACTACACAATGTTACATACCAAATATAAAACATCTAGGCCTGGAAGTTTCAGAGGAGAAGATTTTTAAAGTCATTTTGCTATTCAAGTCTATAGAAATATTGTGACCTCTGGGGTGTGGCATGTTTTGACCCCAGGGGCATCATTTGAACATTCTTTGTAGAGGACCACTATACAATGTTACATACCAAATATGAAACCTCTAGGCCTTGCTATTTCAGAAAAGAAGAAAATTTTAAAATCATTTTGCTACTTCTAAACCATGTGAGCCATGGGGTGTGGCCAGTACTGACCCCAGGGGCATCATTTGAACAATCTTTGTAGAGGACCACTAGACCACTATACAATGTTAGATACCAAATATGAAACCTCTGGGCCATGAGGTTTCAGAGAAGAAGATTTTTAAAGTCATTTTGCTATTTAAGTCTCTGGGGTGTGCTCAGTTTTGACCCCCAGGGGCATCATCTGAACAATCTTTGTAGAGGACCACTACACAATGTTACATACCAAATATAAAGCGCCTAGGCCTTGAAGTTTCAGAGAAGATTTTAAAAGTCATTTTGCTATTTAAGTCTATATAAACCATGTGAACCCCTGGGGTGTGGCCAGTTTTGACCCCAGGGGCATCACTTGAACAATCTTTGTAGAGGACCACTACACAATGTTAATACCAAATATGAAACCTCTGGGCCTTGCGGTTTCAGAGGAGAAGATTTTAAAAGTCATTTTGCGATTCGAGTCTATATAAGTCATGTGACCCCCGGGGTGTGGCCAGTTTTGACCCCAGGGGCATCATTTTAACAAACTTTGTAGAGGACCACTTTACAATGTTACATACCAAATATGAAACCTTTGGGCCTTGCGGTTTTAGAGGAGACGATTTTAAAAGTCATTTTGCTATTCAAGTCTATATAATCCATGTGACCCCCGGGTAGAGGCCAGTTTCGACCCCAGGGGCATAATATGAACAATCTTTGTAGAGGACCACTATACAATGTTACATACCAAATATGAAACTTTGTAGGCCTTGCGGTTTCAGAGATGAAGATTTTTAAAGTCATTTTGCTATACCAGTCTATATAAACCATGTGCCCCCCGGGGCGTGGCCAGTTTTGACCCCAGGGGCATCACTTAACAATGTTTGTAGAGGACCACTAGAGGATGTCACATATCAAATATTAAAGCTCCAAGCCTTGTGGTTGCAGAGAAGATTTTTAAAGTTTTCAGTTTTACAATCTTTTTTTAGCTCTGGTGACCTAAATATGCAGCGGACCGGAACGATTTGAACAATTTTGAAAGAGGGTAACCCTAAGAACATTCCTGTGAAGTTTGGTGAAAATCTGCTCAGTGGTTTAGGAGGAGATGTTCTTTGAATGAAAATGTTGATGCACAACGCACGACTGACAAAAGGCAATCCTAAAAGCTCACCATGAGCACAACGTACGTTGTGCTCAGGTAAGCTAAAAATATGTACTTTTGCTATGATTTCTCGTTTGGTGCCCATAGCAACCATCTCTGTATTATTTTTTGTTTTGTCCTAAACACTTGTCATTCAAAGTTATTTGTGAAAAGCAGTCCAGTACATATATATAATATAAATTACTTGTCCTCATCATGCTTGGTTCTGTATTTTATGTATGACAAACATTAAAATCTGAGTGAAATGTGAAAATTTGTTGTTATGGTGGTGTTACTTAAATTGCTCATTCTTGCTCAGAATGCATGACTGAGAAAAAAGGAAGCCGCTTCCAATTTCTACACATATCAGTGTTTTCAAAACTGCCAATAACTAATTTTCGCCCAGATGCCGCATTTGGGCCAAAAATCTCATGGGCTGACATAAATACCTTTACGGTGAACTCCAACAACTCCTTATTGAATGGTGTCTTGCTGATGAAGTGTCCATAGTAGTTGTCTAACGAACTTTGCTTCGTGAAGTTAGTCCTAAAAAAAATTGATCCTGACTTGTATAGCAAATACATCACATTAACTCTTCAATAATAATCAGTTAGAGTTAGTGGCAAATAACAAAATCAATTACATCAATACTAAAATCATTTAATCTGAATTAAACACGAGCAAAATACACACTGAATTCCTTCAACATAAGAACTAAAATATAGTTAAACAAGAGCTGTTTGTAAAACAGGTATGCCCCATCTGGGTTGAAAACAATCTTTAAAATATCAAGTTTGCTGAAGATCACATGAAAACTGTTGAAGATGCTAAAAAGGCCACTTTGGGATAAACTAAGGGCCACAATCCCGCAGTTTCTGGGGCAATTGGTTCATCATCAAACTTGGCTAAGATATTAAGCCCTCAAATATTTTTTTTTAAGTTTGGTGAAGACCGAAATGAAAACTGTTGGACTTAGAAAGTGGAAACAGCTAAAAAGGCTAATTTTAGATAAATTACGGGCCACAACCCTAATGTTAATGCTGTTGTTTTTTAAAACTACAAAGGCTGTAATGATGTATGTGTTTATGACACTACTGATGTTTGACTATAATGGTAGTATTCTCTACTGTTTATGATCTTTCACAAAAGACACCAAGTACTGGTTCTGCCCAGGACACAAACTCGAGAGCGCCTCAATAAGCCTCAGGCTTTCGACACAATCAAGCTAAAATAATATGTCTAAACTGTTGTTTATAGACTCAGAACACTTACTTGTAAATGATCTACCCGTCATCCATCACATTGCAATAATGGGCCTGTTGTTTATAGACTCAGTACACTTACTTGTAAATGATCTGCCTGTCATCCATCACATTGCAATAATGGGCCTGTTGTTTATAGACTCAGTACACTTACTTGTAAATGATCTGCCCATCATCCATCACATTGCAATAATGGGCATGTTGTTTATAGACTCGGTACACTTACTTGTAAATGATCTGCCCGTCATCCATCACATTGCAATAATGGGCCTGTTGTTTATAGACTCAGTACACTTACTTGCAAATGATCTGCCCGTCATCCATCACATTGCAATAATGGGCCTGTTGTTTATAGACTCAGTACACTTACTTGTAAATGATCTGCCCGTCATCCATCATATTACAATAATTATAATGTGCCTGTGGTTTATAGACTCAGTACACTTACTTGTAAATGATCAGCCCATCATCCGTCACATTGCAATAATGGGCCTGTTGTTTATAGACTCAGAACACTTACTTATAAATGATCTGCCCATCATCCATCACATTGCAATAACGGGCCTGTTGTTTATAGACTCAGTACAATTACTTGTAAATGATCTACCCATCATCCATCACATTGCAATAATGGGCCTGTTGTTTATAGACTCAGTACACTTACTTGTAAATGCTCTGCCTGACATCCATCACATTGCAATAATGGGCCTGTTGTTTATAGACTCAGTACACTTACATGTAAATGATCAGCCCGTCATCCATCACATTGCAATTATGGGCCTGTTGTTTATAGAATCAGTACACTTACTAGTAAATGATATGCCCGTCATCCATCACATTGCAATAATTATAATGTGCCTGTTGTTTCTAGACTCAGCACACTTACTAGTAAATATCTGCCCATCATCCATCACATTGCAATAATGGGCCTGTTGTTAATAGACTTAGTACACACACTAGTAATGATCTGCCCATCATCCATCACATTGCAATAATGGGCCTGTTGTTTATAGACTCAGTACACTTACTTGTAAATGATCTGCCCGTCATCCATCACATTGCAATAATGGGCCTGTTGTTTATAGACTCAGTACACTTACTTGTAAATGATCTGCCCGTCATCCATAATATTACAATAATTATAATGTGCCTGTTGTTTATAGACTCAGTACACTTACTTGTAAATGATCAGCCCATCATCCGTCACATTGCAATAATGGGCCTGTTGTTTATAGACTCAGTACACTTACTTGTAAATGATCTGCCCGTCATCCATCACATTGCAATAATGGGCCTGTTGTTTATAGACTCAGTACACTTACTTGAAAATGATCTACCCATCATCCATCACATTGCAATAATGGGTCTGTTGTTTATAGACTCAGTACAATTACTTGTAAATGCTCTGCCCGACATCCATCACATTGCAATAATGTGCCTGTTGTTTATAGACTCAGTACACTTACATGTAAATGATCTGCCCGTCATCCATCACATTGCAATTATGGGCCTGTTGTTTATAGAATCAGTACACTTACTAGTAAATGATATGCCCGTCATCCATCACATTGCAATAAATATAATGTGCCTGTTGTTTATAGACTCAGTACACTTACTAGTAAATATATGCCCATCATCCATCACATTGCAATAATGGGCCTGTTGTTAATAGACTTAGTACACATACTAGTAAATGATCTGCCCATCATCTGTCACATTGCAATAATGGGCCTGTTGTTTATAGACTCAGTACACTTACTTGTAAATGATCTGCCAAACATCCATCACATTGCAATAATGGGCCTGTTATTTATAGACTCAGTACACTTACTTGTAAATGATCTGCCCGTCATCTATCACATTGCAATAATGGGCCTGATGTTTATAGACTCAGTACACTTACTTGTAAACGATCATCCCATCATCCATCATATTGCAATAATGGGCCTGTTGTTTATAGACTCAGTACACTTACTTGTAAATGATCAGCCCATCAACCATCACATTGCAATAATGAGCCTGTTGTTTATAGACCCAGTACACTTACTTGTAAATGATCTGCCCATCATCCATCACTTTGCAATACTGGGCCTGTTGTTTATAGACTCAGTACACTTACTTGTAAATGATCTGCCCATCATCCATCACACTGCAATACTGGGCCTGTTGTTTATAGACTCAGTACACTTACTAGTAAATGATCAGCCCATCATCCATCACATTGCAATAATGAGCCTGTTGTTTATAGACTCTGTACACTTACCAGTAAATGATCAGCCCATCATCCATCACATTGCAATAATGAGCCTGTTGTTTATAGACTCAGTACGCTTACTAGTAAATGATCAGCCCATCATCCATCACATTGCAATAATGAGCCTGTTGTTTATAGACTCAGTACACTTACTAGTAAATGATCAGCCCATCATCCATCACATTGCAATAATGAGCCTGTTGTTTATAGACCCAGTACACTTACTTGTAAATGATCTGCCCGTCATCCATCACATTGCAATAATGAGCCCTGCCCAGTGTTATCTGGTTCCTCAATGGGACCTGCACAAAACGCAATGATACAAGTAAAACAACAATAACACGTAATCTGCAGTTTCTTTACATAAATTAATACAGAAAATATGTTATCAATAATAAACTTAAGGAGACAGTAAATAGTAAATCTGCAGTTTTGTCACATACATTCATATACAAAATATGTAATAAAGTATAAGCTAATGAAAAGACTAAACAGATATAATGAACACAAATGCATATTAGTTTATATACAATAATTGGGACCTGAGCTGGTATTTATATAAACTCTTACTTGAAAATTATGAAAAATCTTAAAATTCCGAAACCTGATTATCAGATGTTATGACAAAGAAATGCATTGCTCATGATTTTGACAGTGAGAGCGTTATATTTTTCAAATGGTATCACTATTTACTACTTGACATGCACTTGTTCAAATTATATTCAATCTTTTCAGAGTGTTTTGCACTACATGAATATGTTTCCACTTCAATTTCTTTCAACATCACTTCACCTGACGCACTTTCTTTTATGAACAGTTTATCTATTTTGGACCAATCAAATTATTGTTTACATTCATTGCGGACTGTGGGTCAAAAGCTCAGACATCAACATCAAAAAGCAACTAATGTTGGGTTTGAAATTCTGAGGTAGTTATCAATTACAAACTTACCGGAGCACGATATTTGGGTCTGAAGTTAAGTAGTCTCACCAATGACGTGTCGTTTTGACATTTGACCTCAATCCTTGGGAAGATGTTTCGGTCCGTGTCCAACTCTGCAGATGCAGAAGTCAGCTGAAATCATCAACATACTAACAAATTAGTACACAAATACTTTCAATACCTGAAAAGAGTTCAATGATAATGCCAAAGAAAATAGTTTGGAATGTAATGTCATGTAAGTAATAAATGCAATCTCATTAAAATCAAATCCTAACATTGTTAGGATCTGAAGACATCGTATGTATAACAGGTAACGTTCAAATGACCTTCCGAACTATAAAATATCAGCACTGCTGCACCCAATGAAATTGCCTTTTGCACAGCAATGTTTGGCCACGGTTTTTGAAAAGTAATCATTCATTTCCAACTAATCTTCGGGAATATATCATTTACAGTTAATTTTCACGCGCATAACCATGGATAAAGTGGTACCTTAGGCGAGTTAACATCCAAAGTTAACGGTAATTTTGTGCATAATATTTGTGCTTTATATATGAAGCTATACCACAACATTTTGACGGCTACACTTTGATTGGCTCCTGAAAAGGTCATCTGAATGAAACCCCTACTGCGCAGTCATCAGATCTAGTCAGCGGATAATAATAGTAGCGTCAGACTGGATATGATTTTAATGAGATTGGTAATGAATGATACTTTTGATGTTTTAATTAAAGCTTTGACCTCACTATTTGCCTTAAAGGGACTTGTTTACAGATTTTCATATTTTTGATTGTTTGTTTGTCCGTTTGTTTGGATTTTTTGCCATTTTTAATAGTATTTTAGTCACATCACAGCAGTCAGTTACTGTGGAATCATTGGAATTCGCGGGGTACAAATTTCGCGCAAATGGGATCGCGGACATATTCGCGCGGTCTTCAATTCGTGCAAACACAGTTTTGAAAAAACAGTATTACTAAATTGTTTGTTGCAACAAGATACGCATTGATTGATCATTGTGACGCCCTATTTGGCAGAATGCTAGTAAAAGGTCCTATTATGACAGCTTGTTTATTGCAATAAAACTGTGTATCAGTACAGGATTAGGCTCTTAATTGAAAACAGGGGTCCGCTTTTATACTTCTGGATAATAGAGACCTCATCATTAGATGATTAGACCATAGATAATTTATAGCACATCGTGTCAAACTGACATCTTTTTGTTAAATGAATGGCGACTTAAATATGGTTCCACATCAGGGGTGCTTATTCTTTACTTGTGAAAACAAACTGTCAAGTTGTGCACATTACTTGTTGTATACCATTGACTAATTTTTTCCTAGTTGAATGAGTTAGTAAATAAGTAAGTGCGTTATTTCAAACAGATCATACTACATATTAGACGTTTTTATTTTAATCCGTAAAGAATATTATTAAAACATTCATGTAACGAAATTCACATATACCTGCATTAAGTTTATGAACTACTCCCTATGTCAATATGAACGAATGTGTAATTGAGGAGGATCAGGTAGAGGGGGGTGTTTTTAAATTAATAAATGGGTTATAAATGTGCGCAAAGGTGGGAGCAAGAAATTTGCGAAAATTAGACTTCCGCAAAAAATTAGTGATTCCACAGTAACCTACTCACACTTTCTTGGGCAACCTTAGTCGATCTAAGCAGAAATACGGACAAAAGACCCCCCCCGCCGGACAAAAGCCCGCTAAAGGTTTTTGACACCCCGGACATAAGCCCGCTCCTTATTTTAATGACCCGGACAAAAGCCCGCTTGTTAAAAACATGTAAATCTTTAATTATAATAATCACCCACAATTAATTGTTGGTAATTAATTATAATTAACGCCGAATTACAGCGCATGCTGTGATTCAAACAGGTTATTATTTTTAAGATTTTTTTATGTTGCCGCTAAAAAAACTTACTGTTCTGTGTATATATGTTGCAACAAATTTGCTTTAGCACCATAATCAAAATGGACTAAGTGTGGGTGATAATTAATTAAAGAATTCACCTATCATTAACGAGCGGGCTTTTGTCTGGGGTGTCAAAAACATTGAGCGGGCTTTTGCCCGGATACCGATCTAAGTAGGTTACCAGTACAAAGTGCATATACTTATGCCAGTAACTGACAACTTACTGCCCTACTTGAATTGAAGTAATACATGTTCTTCGTTTCTGAAAGTGCATTGATCTATTTATAGATCATAAATTTAATAGATAATTTACACACTTATGTCTTTGTTGAAACTGAAAGTTATTTTCATTGTTAACAGTTTTGGTCGATTATACGTTGTAGAAATACAATAAGCATATACAAATAATTGTTAACAGCTATAGTTTCGTTTATTTTATTTCTAGAATCATTGGGCTACCTTTTAACACAATCCGTAAACTTTGCAAACTAGAAAGGACAATTTAATTAAAATAAGTTTATGAACTCCACAGTTGTTATACATTTTAAAATTGTTACATAATTTTATATTTTGGAAGAAGCTTATGATAGGATAAACAGAATTCTGGGATTAGTGTTGAATATAGAGAAGTTTATCTTGCTCGGCTCCAAAATCCGAAGCACTGGACAAGGCTTGCGCTTCCGTTATTCTAAGCCTCGCAAGATAAACTTCACAATATTCAAAACTAACCTAATACAGTAGATTCCACTTAATTGAATATTGGATAATTGAATATTTCGCTTCAATGAATAAAGATTGAAAAGAACAAACCATTTGCATTCATTCCCACCGCCTAATCTGATAAAAAATATGGTGTCATCCAGTTAATTGAATAACCAATTATCAGTTGTAAACATATAGTCCGCTCGATAATCTCATAATCTCCGAGGATACGTATCGTATTGCTAGTTTTGACAGCCACGCTTCAATGACCGCCTTTGTTATCATTACACACCACGCATGTATGCAGCGTCTGTTGAATGTCACGTGACTAATAGGTGTGATCTGCGAGCTTAGTACAGCGCATACATTGGAGACTCCGGTTACAAAACAGCATGTGTCGGCATTGTTCGTAAACTACATGTACATGTCATAAAATTGATTGAAAAATAACTTACATGATGTTTTATTTCTTTTTAATGTATATAACCATAAAATAAAATTGTTTAATGGATTTCTTTTAAATGTGGTTTAGTTAATGTAAGTTGTTTATTTCAATGCAAAATCAAACACAATCAAATTAGATTAACCGCATTTTAAAATTTTTGAACGAAAATAAGATTAATTGATTAAAAGCAATCATACATAAAATATAAATTAAAATTACAAAACATAATTAGAATTAATTAGATTAATACATTAAATACGTTTCACTTACTGATTAATGAAACTGAAATAATTCAGTTTTCAATGGGATAATTGTTTGCAGCTTGGAAACAAACTGTTGCCGCGTGTTACTCGAAAGTTTGCATAAAGTGATGAAATGTGACATCTCATTCTCAATTTGTGTATATAAACCCTATGCATCATGTATAATACCAAATCAAAATCAATTTTTGTTAAATATGCATATTAAATGTTGTAAACATAACACACATAAAGCACATAAATAAAGTAATTCAATGAGTTTTGTTACATGTAATACGAAAAAAGCGCAAATACACGTCATACAGCGTATATGCACTCTAGAACGCAATGTAGCCTGTGAGTGATTAACAAGTGAATCATTTTTCGAATGCACCGTATAATAGATAACAAACAACTATGAATGCTTTTCTGCATGTTTATTAGCATTATAAAGTATGAAACACTTTGTTACGTAACAGGTTTGGCAATATATTATCAAAATGGATTAAATAAGACCATAACATATCTGATTAACATTGAAATAATTGAAAATATGACTGACGTATATATGAATACTACGGATATTTGAATATTCGGACGTGACAAATGGGCTATTCAATTAAGCGAAATCTACTGTATTCTCTATTTATCATCATTTATCATTTATCATCACGCCTGCATTGACAAAATAACACCCCGACCCCGTGGAATAAACTTAACTGCATTTCCAAACTGTATTATTTAGTGACTTTCTGTTAACTTTCAATATAAAGCCAGAAAATGAGGGTGTAAATACAATACTAGGTAAGTGGTAAATAAAGGTAAGTTTATTTGCTCAGCACAAAAACATGAACCCCTCACCAAGGCTTATGGTTCAGGGTTTCTAAGCCTTGCTAAATAAACTTATCTTTATCCAACACTAATAAGGAATTCTCTGTTACCTTGTACAATACCGTAAATGTCCTTTTTGACGTGCCCTGCGCGTGTCATTTAGGTCCCCTGCGCGTTTAAATGGAGCCATTTTTTGTTAATTCTGCCATTATCCAGAAATCAAGCTTTTATCTATGCGCACTTTCCAATGATGTAATACACACTGGTACAGTCTAAATACGGCCGATGGGCTCTGTCCGCATGAGAAAATTTATGATGGTACTGTCGTAATTAATATCGTTGATCAACACGACCAGCTCACTCGCACAACGTAATGCACAATGGTACATTCTGGTTGACTGCTTTTGACAGCGCTTGTTGTTGAAACCTCCAAGTGGGAAGCGTGAAACTTGCTTTCCGTTTGCAAACTGTTATTACATGTTCTTATAATAAATATTCATATCGTAATGAATTTTTGTGGTCCCATTCACTTGGGTCATATATGGTTGCGTGTAACCCGTATAGTGGGGCATTGGTTTATATATATACAGGCAATTCCGGAAACATAAATATGGCGGTCTATTTCATCGTTTCTATCGAAATTAACTTTAGTTTTTCGATTATGTTCTAAAAATAGATCAACAAAAAATATTTTGGGACCAAAAAGTACCCCATGAGCGTCTATTAGGGCATGGGCGTCAATATGGACATTTACGGTATATATTTCATGAAGAAGTCAAACTTGAAACATAGCTAATTTATTTATTCATTTATTTATTTATTCACAACATTTTGCCTGAAAAGCCTTCTTCATTCGGATAATTGTTACCTTGTAATGATACAAAGTATCGTTACCTTTTTTGACCCAACAAAAAATGAGACCTCAGTCTTTCCATCGCTGGAAAAAGGCAGCCACTTTACTTTGAAAACGTCTCCAATTTTAAAGTTTATATCTGCTCCCACAAGTTCTATCTTGTCACGAGTTTTCTTACTGTAAACAAAAGGATATTCATAACAACTAGAAGATGTTATTTTGAAATAAATGCACAAGATAACTAACCAGAAATGAATTAACTATTAAAATCCACTGAAAGGAATTAGTTTAGAATTATAATGTTATTAATCATGCTTCTTGTGTTCCCATATATAAAATGTGACCTGTCAATGTGGTCTCAAATGATCCTAAAAGTTGATCATGCACTAAAAATTATTGGACAAGAACAGTCACAACTAGTTTTAACAATAAACAATAAATAAAAGTTTCATCAACATATGTCAGGGTGTTTGGGAAAATAAATAAAACCAACCAAGGAAATAATTCCCCATGAAGGGTCATAACTCTGTTAAAACATACTGATGTTGAATAATCTGATGATATTAAGTTTATAAAAATTACTGAATAAGGCACTTAAGTTTCAATTTGTTATCAAACAATAATAAAATAAGAATCTTTTCAGAAACATAGCTAGACATGTGTCTGGGGGACACAGATGCCCCCACATTCCGCTGGTTGTCACAAAACCCTGCTGGTGTGGGAATAAATGCTCCAAAATACCCAGGTGCACAAGTTCACATGCTGATGAATATGCTTATACAGTTTCATCAGTTTAGCAGTTATACTTTTTGAGTTACAAGCGACACAAATCCAAAAATGTCATTTTTTGCTAAAAAAAGGGTCATAACTCCATTGATGATGGAAAAAACTGCACCAAAATACCCAGGTGCACAAGTTCACATACTAATTAATATGTTTATTTAGTTTCATCACTCTAGCAATAATACTTATTGAGTTACATGCGACACAAGTCCAAAAATGTCATTTTTTGCTTAAAAAAGGGCTATAACTCCGTTGATGTCGGATAATATTGCACCAAAATACACAGATGCACAAGTTCACGTGCTGATTAATATGTTTATAACTTTTCAAAACTCTAGTATTAATACTTTTTGAGTTACACGCGACCCAAGTCCAATAATGTCATTTTTTGCTTAAAAAGGGCCATAACAACGCTGATTACGAAAAACGCTGCACCAAAATACCCAGGTGCACAAGTTCACATGTTGATTAATATGTAAATAAAGTTTCATCACTCCAGCACTTTTTGAGTTACACGCAACACAAGTCCAAAATGTCAATTTTTGCTAAAAAAAGGGTGATTACTCCGCTGATTTCGGATAATACTGCACCAAAATACACAGGTGCACAAGTTCACATGCTGATTAATATGTTTATAAATTTTCTAAACTCTAGCATTAATACTTTTTGAGTTACACGCGATACAAGTCCAAAAATGTCATTTTTTGCTAAAAAAGGGCCATAACTCCGCTGATGTCTGAAAAAACTGCACCAAAATACCCAGATGCACAAGTTCACATGCTGATTAATATGTTTACAAAGTTTCATCACTTTAGCAATAATACTTTTTGAGTTACATGCGACACAAGTCCAAAAATGTCATTTTTTACTCAAAAAAGGGCCATAACACCGCTAATGTCGGAAAAAATTGCACCAAAATACCCAGGTAAACAAGATCACATGCTGATTAATATGTCTGTAAAGTTTCATCACTCTAGCAGCAATACTTTTTGAGTTGCGCGTCACACAAGTCCAAAAATATCATTTTTTGCTAAAAAAGGGCCATAACTCCGCTGATGTCGGAAAAAAATGCACCAAAATAACCAGGTGCACAAGCCCCAATGCCCATGAATATGCTTATAAAGTTTCATGACTCTAGCAGTTATACTTTTTGAGTTATGCATGACACAAAAATCCTACCGACGGATGGACGGACAAGGGCAAATCTATATGCCCCCCCTCTAAAGTGGGGGCATAAAAAACATACTTACTTGTAAAGAACAGACAGATCCCTGAAATTAAAGGAACAGAAACATAATCAAGTGTCAATATTTCAAAACAAATTTTCAATATGTCAATATTTCAGTATATTGTGTCAGCAAATTATCAATATTTCACTAAAATGTTTGAACATTTCAATGCTAAGTGTCATCATTTCAATATAAAGTTTCATCGTTTGAATACAAAGTTTCCTCATTTCAATATAAAATGACAATATTCCAAATAATGTGTCAAATATTTAATATAAAGTGTCAAAATTTCAGTATCAAAATTTCAATGTAAAGTTTCCAGTAATCCCTAAGTTTATATTTCTCTTTAAATTAGATATACAGTTTGTTTGTTTGTTTGGATTGTTCGCCATTTTTAACAGTATTTCAGTCATATCACTCGAACTCACGATGCCCGGATTGACAGTCCAGCGCTCTACCAACTAAGCTAGCCTGGCCTGGCCAATTTGGTATACATTATATAAAATTAGGTATACATTATATTAAACTGGTCACAAGACTTACTTGGAGACAGGATCAACTGTTACAGAAATTTGCAGGCCATATATTGATCCTTTCAACTCTGGTGCTAATCCGATCACCAGTTCAACAGGCTCAGATTCAGTTGGCAAACTAAGTATCTCGACACTGAACTCTGTGTGTTCTTCGAAAGTCAGGCTACTTCCCATAAATATTCCATGCAGAACAGGGTCTTTGTAAGATGGCGTATATCTTCAAAAGAAAACGAACAGCGGCATAAACTCCAGCCATTTTTTGTGGTGCCTTAGATTGGGTCAGGTACCCAACAAATAGAGAATTTTGAGACGAGAAATCATGCAATTAGGAATAATTGAGTAAATGGATTACTTAAACTACCGTTATATTGGTTGAATTTGGTATTTTAATGGTGCTTATTTATTACCATGACAACTTTGATTCACTTTTCCTAGGTACTAACAATTTTGTAACTTCTGAACAGGGAATTTTTTTCATTTTCCAATTGGGAAAACAACAACACAGTTGGCAGTTGGAAACTGATCCTTTTAAGGAACCCTGTTAAATAAGGAAAACGAACACTTAATGCATGGATTTCCACTTCTGACAAAAGAACTAAAACAAGAGCTGTTTGTAGAACAGTTATGTCCCCTTAGGTTAAAAGCAATCTTAAAATAAAATATCAATTTTGGTGAAGATAGGATAAAACTGTTTGATATAGGGAGCAGATATTTTATAAATCAAGGGCCATGACTCTGCAGCTCCTGGGGCAATTTGGTCGTCTGGCCAATTTTAGATAATTCAAGGGCCATAACTCCACAATTAACGGCATGATTTGGCTGATTAGTAAACTTGGCCGAGATGTTATGCCCACATACATTTCCCTGAAGATTGGATGAAAACTCTTAACATAGAGAGCGGAAACGAAAGCGGTTTATGGACGGACCAACTGACAGACTGACCAACATTAGCAAACCAATATACCCCCTCCATCTTCGATGGTGGGCATAACGTTATTCTACATCTTTCATAAATGCAATATACCATATACTGGCGCAGTACCTAAATCCGCCACATTTGGGGGGTATTTGTAGGATATTTTCAAAAGTTATTTACCGATTGACATAAAAATTCAAATAAATCAAGTTAGCTTTAATGTGCAAATGCTGTCATGTTTTTGTTACATTTCAAATACTTTGCAAATGAAAAATTATTATTGAAATTGAAGGCCTAAACAGTGTAAAAAAATGAGCGTGGGAGTGCCAAAATCCGCAACCGCTCTTTAAATGTTCAAATTGATCGAAAATAATATTCTTTGATGAATTATATTTTCAAAGCAGTTTATTGACTTCTGTTAACAGAACTCCCAATTTTGTTTATTTAAGGTTCATTTTATAGTGTTAAATATAAAACACAGTGATACGAAGTTGCTTGGTGAAAATCGTAGATCAGGAACCGTGACATGCTTATTCCACATTTGACTATTGTCCTTATTTAATTTTCTATATTAAGCAGCTCGATATCTGTTGTTAATACAATGTGTCAATTTCTTCAAATACTTGTTTGTATTTCTATAAATAGTTTTGATATTGAGGCCTTGCGTGCACGTGGGACAAATAATGGGGGTTTTGAGTAGCGAGACATTTGCGCTCTTCATAAGCAGTTTTTTTCCACATTTTATTGTATGTAATGCCAATGAATAATGGTTAATTTTATGCTGCACATGCTCACATGGACATAATATTAAAACTTGATAATTCAATTTTATCATGGACACCATGCAGGGCCTCAAAATTGCGCATACGCAGAATGAAATAGATTCCCCCCATGCAGTTTGTTTGCATTTAGGGGTTATGTACAAAATAATTGGATTAAATACTCATTAATGCACAAATCAAGATGCAAACTCGCCCGCGTTAAGTGAAAGTGTCTTATTGATCGAGATCAACAGAATAGAAATCGCCGTTAAATAAACGCTTATTCGGATGGGGTGGCGGATTTAGGCAAGTGGCGGATTTAGGCATTGAGCCAGTAACCATTTTCATTTATTAAATGTTTTTGGAAGTCTATTGAAAAATCCCATTTCACTTCAGATTCTCGGGTTTACATTTCCGCAATTTCCCGTTTGGAAATTAATTGATTGTGAATCTTCTAAATGAGAGAACGTTTTAACATTTGCTCAAATTATAGATTACATTTAGGGTTTTTAATGAATTTATTTTTGCATTACAGTTCCATCTGCAAATTAAACGAAAAGTATGTCATATTAAATTACATGTACTAATTCAATGGTGAACTTTAAATATATTCATATGAAAACTTGACCACTAAAATGATCGTTTTTATAGTCTACCAAAATGATTTAAAACATAAATAATGTTATTAGACAATTCTCTGCAACCTTAGCCCACTTATGTAAATTAATGATCCCATTTCTGTCTATGAGATAATTCTCTGCAACCATGGCCCACTTATGTAAATAATGATCCCATTGCTATGCGACAATTCTCTGTCACCATGGCTAACTAACCTAATGATCCCATTTTTGTCGATGAGACAATTCTCTGCACCCATAACCCACTTACATAATGATCCAGTTTTTGTTTATGAGACAATTCTCTTCAACCAAGGCCCACTTATGTAATGATCCAATTTCTGTCTATGAGACAATTCTCTGCAACCATGGCCCACCTAAATAATGATCCAATTTCTGTCTATGAGACAATTCTCTGCAACCATGGCCCACTTACCTATTGATCTCATTTCTGTCTATGAGACAATTCTCTGCAACCATGGCCCACTTATGTAATGATCCAATTTCTGTCTATGAGACAATTCTCTGCAACCAAAGCCCACTTATGTAATGATCCCATTTCTGTCTATGAGACAATTCTCTGCAACCATGGTCCACTTACCTATTGATCTCATTTCTGTCTATGAGACAATTCTCTTCAACCAAGGCCCACTTATGTAATGATCCCATTTCTGTCTATGAGACAATTCTCTGCAACCATGGCCCACTTACCTATTGATCTCATTTCTGTCTATGAGACAATTCTCTGCAACCATGGCCCACTTATGTAATGATCCAATTTCTGTCTATGAGACAATTCTCTGCAACCATGGCCCACTTACCTATTGATCCCATTTCTTTCTATGAGACAATTCACTTCAACCAAGGCCCACTTATGTAATGATCCAATTTGTGTCTATGAGACAATTCTCTTCAACCAAGGCCCACTTATGTAATGATCCAATTTCTGTCTATGAGACAATTCTCTGCAACTATGGCCCACCTAAATAATGATCCAATTTCTTTCTATGAGACAATTCTCTGCAACCATGGCCCACTTACCTATTGATCCCATTTCTGTCTATGAGACAATTCTCTGCAACCATGGCCCACTTACCTATTGATCTCATTTCTGTCTATGAGACAATTCTCTGCAACCATGGTCCACTTACCTATTGATCTCATTTCTGTCTATGAGACAATTCTCTGCAACCATGGTCCACTTACCTATTGATCCCATTTCTTTCTACGAGACAATTCTCTTCAACCAAGGCCCACTTATGTAATGATCCCATTTTTGTCTACGAGACAATTCTCTTCAACCAAGGCCCACTTATGTAATGATCCCATTTCTGTCTATGAGACAATTCTCTTCAACCAAGGCCCACTTATGTAATGATTCAATTTGTGTCTAGGAGACAATTCTCTGCAACCATGGTCCACTTACCTAATGATCCCCTTTCTGTCTATGAGACAATTCTCTGCTAGTGATTTTTCAATCCAGCGATCTTCATTTCGCCATTTTTCACTCAATTCCTGCAAGTACATTTAATAATATGTTCACAATTGAACATCATGTTACTGATACTTAGGAGATGTTCAATTGCAGCAGCATTATTGACAATTTAAATGACACGTGTAGAAAACTGCAAATAAACTTATTAAATTGGGCGTATTTAATGACAACTGCAATAACACTAATTAAATTTTACACAGTTAATGACAAATGCAAAACCACAAATTAAATAATTTTTATTACATATCTGTCAACAACTGCAATAACATCTGAAGACAACTACAATAAAACCCATTGAATTGGATGCAACTGCAATAACACTTTATTACATTTTAAATATTTGAAGGCAACTGCAATATAACCAGTACTGTTAGACACATTTAAAGGCAATTGCAACAAAACCAGTTATGTTAAGACACATTTAAAGGCAACTGCAATATAATTAGTTATGTTACACACATTGAAGGCAACTGCAATATAACTGGTTATGTTAGACACATTTGAAGGCATCTAGTTATGTTAGACACATTTAATTAAAGGCAATTGCAATAAAACCAGTTCTGTTAGACACATCTAAAAGCAACTGCAATATAACTAGTTATGTTAGACACATTTAAAGGCAATTGCAATAAAACCAGTTCTGTTAGGCACATTTAAAGGCAATTGCAATAAAACCAGTTCTGTTAGACACATCTAAAAGCAACTGCAATATAACTAGTTATGTTAGACACATTTAAAGGCAATTGCAATAAAACCAGTTCTGTTAGGCACATTTAAAGGCAATTGCAATAAAACCAGTTCTGTTAGACACATCTAAAAGCAACTGCAATATAACTAGTTATGTTAGACACATTTAAAGGCAATTGCAATAAAACCAGTTCTGTTAGGCACATTTAAAGGCAATTGCAATAAAACCAGTTCTGTTAGACACATCTAAAAGCAACTGCAATATAACTAGTTATGTTAGACACATTTAAAGGCAACTGCAATAAAACTAGTAATGCTAGACATATTTGAAGGCAATTTCCATAAAACCCATCATGTTAAGACACATTTTAGGCAACTGCAATAAAACTAATAATATTAGACACATCTGAAGGCAACTGCAATAACGAGTTATGTTAGTAACATTTGAAGGCAACGGGAATAAAACTAGTTATGTTAGACACATTTGAAGACAAGCGCTCGTGAAATATTAATTGTCTCCCTTTCCGGTGATGATACACCGCATTATCACACCAAAAACAAACAAATTTTCTTTTTATTTTATGCTTTATTAACCTTTATTTCACATTTTATTGCAAAATATCACGGGAATCATAACGTCATGACGCCAAAATAATGACGTCATTTTACAGTTGTGAGCCCGGCATCGATGTTGTCCGTTTCATTTACTGTATTAAATTGGGACCCAAAAAAGTAGTCCCTCACTGTGAGTGATATAGGGATATACCTCACTGATATTTTTCTATATTTCACTACTTAGAATTAAATAAAAGCAGTTATGCAAGACACATTTGAAGGCCATGACAATAAAAATAAAACTAATAATTTCACACACATTTGAAGGCAATGGCAATAAAACTAGTTATGTTAGACACATATGATGGCAATGGCACTAACCCTGGTAACACTGAAACATTTTAAAAAGCAAACTAACCTTCGTAGGCTGGATAACAGGTGGCATTAACACGTGGGATTGTTCTTCGCTAATTATCGCTACAAGAGGATACATTGATCCACATGGCTTCAGAAAATCCATCTCTTTTGCTAAACGTCCCTTACTCTGGAACAACAAATTAAGCCAAATGACATTAAGTTTAGGGTCTTTGTAGTAAAACAATTGCAAAGCAAACTTCATTTGAATCACATTTTTACAATTTGTTTCACAATTTTAAGGCTGATGGGACCAAATATTCGTAGCATTATGTTGATAACTTAATTTCGCATAATCTCATGATCAGAGAAAGAATGGGACATCCTAACACTTTCATAAACCATCATTCTGTAAAATTGTGTTCCATATTGACCTTACCTATCCAAGAAGAATTAATTACCTGCAAATTACCAATCAATTTATAATGTTTTGACAGTAAATTTTTCCACTTTTCATGAGCCTCTAATTGTTATTTCTAAGAATACATTTTTCCGGCCTACAAAAAATATTTTGGCTACATTTCTGTCTTCATAAATCAAGGATAAAATAAACAAAAACAACCAAAGTAGGATTTAAGGGAAAAAGTAGAAATTTGACTAAATATATAAACAATTCTACCACGGCACGCGGCTAGTGATCCATAGATAAAGAAGGAAAATAACTGTGGGTTATTCTGCAACAAATTATGGGCGGAGCTTAATGTTTTAGAAATAGTTCCGGACATTCAAAGAAATTGTTCCGTAAAATGCACGTGCTTAAACGCGCGAAAGCAAATTGTGACAAACAAATCATTTTTACATTCTGTAGAGCAATTAAACAACATGTGTACTACATATTTTATACTTAAGTTCACAAAAACGTTTACGTTTTGCTAATATGTTTTTAATTGGCGCTTTTTGGCATGATATTTTCACTGTATTATATAGATAAGTATGACGTCATTCGCTCAATGTTTATCAATAAAGCTGACGTCATTTTGAATTGTTATGATTTATTGACGTCACAGAAACGCACGTGTTGAATGCACTTCTCGGAAAATGGGCGGAGTATAGATAAATATAGTTCTCATTCATAACCTTCAAAAATACGAATTTTATATAAGATCATGTTAGAATCGAAACAATTGACGGGTAACAGTTTGTTATTGCGTTAATAACCAACGGTTTGTCGTTCGGATGCTTGTTATCAAACCACTCGGGCTACCGCCCTCGTGGTTTAATTCCTACACATCGGAACTCCAAACCGTTGGTTATTACCGCAATAACCGATGGTTACCCGTCAATTATTTCTTAAATACATTACAGCACTTTTTACAGTGTTTTATATGTTTTGCATACATATAAAATAGCTCATTTATAACACTGAATTATTATGTATAAAAGAATTAAATCACTAAGTTTTGGGCATCTTTCAAAATAAATGTCAGCCCATAGTTTATATTCTGTGTGTAGGAGGCAATTATCTTCAACAAACATAATAATGCATGTGCAGTCCTCCTCTGGCTATCTGAATTATGTTTACTAATTTTAATTCAGTCTATAAGCACATTTGATTTATAATTCAAAACATATATAGTTATAGTTGTATAGTAAAAAAAGCAAGGCTTGTCACAGGATGTGACGTATGGCTCCAAAGCATGTCCTTGTTATAGCTTCCTTTAACCTTGAATTGTGACCTTGATCTTTGACCGAGGACCCATGGGAGTTGTACACGACACAAATAATAATCTGAAGCAATATTAAAATCCTGGAGAAACATAATACCTTGACCTTTGACCTTGAGTTGTGACCTTGACCTTTGAGAGACGAGCATGGGAGTTGTATGCGACACATTGTTTGGTCATGGAGAATGATAATCTGAAGTAATTTCCTCCAGACGTTTAGAAGCCATGAAGTGGAAAAAAAAATTAACATTGACCTTGAATTGTGACCTTGACCGTTGACTGACGATCACTGGAGTTGTATGTGACACATCATCTGGTCATGGGGCATAATAATCTGAAGTTATATTAAAATACTTCCAGACGTTAAGAAGTTACGGAGCGAAAATAAAAAATCATTGACCTTTGACCTTAAATTGTAACCTTGACCTCAGACCAACGAGCATGGGAGTTGTATGCGACACATTGTCTGGTCATGGGGTATAATAATCTAAAGTTATTTTAAAATCCATCCAGGCGTTTAAAAGTCATGGAGCAGGAACGAAAAATCATAACTGCTGACCTTTAATTGTGACCTTGACCTTTGACCGACTAGCATGGGAGTTGTACGGGACACATCAGCTGGTCATGGGGAATAATAATCTAAAGTTATTTTAAAATCTATCCAAGCATTTAAAAGTTGCGGAGTGGAAACAAAAAAAATCATGACCTTTGACCTTAAATTGTGATCTTGACCTTTGACCAACGAGCATGGGAGTTTTAAGTGACATATAGTTTGGTCATGGGGAATAATAATCCAAAGTAATATTAAAATCCTTCCAGGCATTCAGAAGTTACGGAGCGGAAACAAAAATTCAGGACCTTTGACCTTGAATTGTGACCTTGACATTTGACCGAGGAGCATGGGAATTGTACACGAAACATCATCTGGTCATGGGGAATAATAATCCGAAGTAATATTAAAATCCTCCCAGGCATTAAAAAGTTACAGAATGGAAACAAAATCTGGACCGACGGAACCACCCACCCACGCACACACCCACACACCCAACGGACAGATGATGTGACTACTAAATGCCCTCCTTCGGGGGCATACAAAACAATTGTGCTACATAATTTTTTGCTGATTTTTTGGGAATTTTTTTTTTTTAAAGCAACAATTAAAATTCTTATAAGTTATGAATTATCTACGATTATAAACTTGGTTGAGTGTGACCTATACCTTTTCCCCATTCATCAGATAGTAGAATTCTGCATCACTGGCAGGAACGTATTCCGAGATCCACTCCCCTTCCACTCCGAACTCTATGGTCGAATCTTCCTGTAGCTCTATGCTGAAAAATTAAATTGGCAAACAAAAGCAGTCAGAGGACAGTGCGTTTGATTATTAAAACAATTTCAATTGGAGTGATTGGACCAGAGTAGGAACTATTTTCAATACAAATTCCAAGAAACATATACTTGTTTATTTATAAAGGAGGTAAAATTAGAGATACACCACAGTGGTATCTTAGCAAAAACTCTACAAAAAGTAAAACAGACATAGGTACACGACAATGGTATCCTAGCAAAAACTCTATAACAAGTAAAATAGACATAGGTACACCACAATGGTATCTTAGAAAAAAACTCTGCCAAAAGTAAAATAGACATCAGTACACCACAGTGGTATCCTAGCACAAACTCTGCCAAAATTAAAATAAACATAGGTACACCACAATGCTATCCTAGCAAAAACTGCCAAAAGTAAAACAGACATAAGTATACCACAATGGCATCCTAGCACAAACTGCCAAAAGTAAAACAGACATAGGTACACCACAATGGCATCCTAGCACAAACTGCCAAAAGTAAAATAGACATAAGTACACCACAATGCTATCCTAGCAAAAACTCTGCCAAAAGTAAAATAGACATAGGTACACCACAATGCTATCCTAGCACAAACTGCCAAAAGTAAAATAGACATCGGTACAGCACAATGCTATCCTAGCAAAAACTCTGCCAAAAGTAAAATAGACATAGGTACAGCACACTGGTATCCTAGCAAAATCTCTGCAAAAAGTAAAATAGACATAGGTACCACACAATGGCATCCTAGCAAAAACTGCTAAAAGTAAAACAGACATAGGTTTATAAAGTCAACTGGTATCTTTTTAAGCATGAATAAGTAAAAATATAAAAGAGTTATGAGAATTGTTGTATGTAATGTAGCATTTGATGAAAATGTTACCTTCCAAGTGCCAAGTGAATATCTAACTGGCACTTTTAAAGTTAAAGAACTTTTGAATCTAAAATTTAACATGAAAATATAAGTAAAAAGGCGCATAAATCTGTCAAAATACAAAACAGAATTATGGTGATAATTGCATGTGATGCGAAAATTGCTGACAGTGTTTTATTTTAAGCTTCAAGCGAATATCTTACGTGGTTTAAACTTTTAAGACTTTTGAACCAAAACTTTTTCTTCATAATCTAAGTGAAAACTGGGCATAACTCTGTCAAAACGCAAAACTGAGTAATAGGGTTTATTGCACCCATTGATAGTTTCAAGAGAAAACCTTATGGCGTGTTGGAGTAAATAGACATTTGAACCTTAAATTTACAAAATGGGCATATGCCAGGGCCAGTAGGAAAGCTCACCTATTCTTCAAATAGTCGAGCTAAAACGAATTTTAAAAATGTGCAACTCACCCATCTACATATCCACCATATTCTGACTTGGAATCCATCGGGTTTGGCTCGCAGTAAAGCAGATCGTACAAGCACCCCAACAAGAGTCCGGACTTGCCTTCCATTTTCGGCGCCCAACATCGGAACGACGGGTGCGAACGCGTCAACCTCTCACTCGAAATCCACACGCCCAACTTTGAGACTTGTTTACTCGGAATGTTACTGTGATAAGTAAGAAGAAGATGTAACTCATTAAGTGCAAATTTTTGTGGTAAACTAACTAGAACGTTAATTGGTTTTTGTTTTTACCATAAACATTTCTATTCATCTCATTCTCTATTCAGTACATAAAAGCACAAATCTTTTACATTTGCAGATAATATTAGTGTTTTTAGTCATGTAATATACACCTTAAAGAGGGACTGTACAATTTTGTACAGAAACTGTAATGATTTAAATGATATCAGTATCTTTTTTAAATAACATTAAAATAAATGTTGAGAATAACTAATGTTCAGAAACGAGTATTAAGAGAGAAATTTAAACTAAAATAATACTTTGTCGCGAAGCGAACTTGTATATACATATTTATTTTATTATTTATACAGCGTCTAGATGAGTCAGATCGATTGTTGGTGCATGCACCGCTCTTAATTTCTCATTCAAAATCGAATAAAGCCGTTGCTTTAGGATAAACAGGTCTGTATCAACAGAAAATATATGTTTGCATTTTTCTATAAAAGAACTTGTGTTGACATTTTTTGTGCAAAATAAAATGTTTTTGTGTTAGTGGGTAAGGAAAGAGACCTGAAATAAATCTATAACAAGAGCTGTCGGAGGACAGCGCGCTTGACTTTTCCTGTGCTTGTCAGTTGTTTTTTCAGGCATTTTTTTTTTCAAAAACAAGAAATTCCACGAAATCCAAATTTTTCAAACAAAATGCATTTAATTCAGCATATAAATAAAATGTTTAGTAATGGTGAACACCAAACCCATATGCAATTCCGTGCAAGGTCTCGATATAAGGTATCTATTTATTAAGTTTCATTAAAATATCTCAATGTTTTCTAAAGCTATTGAGCGGAAACTGTTTGTCTGTTTTTAGTAACGCTGACTTTAACCCCACCCACCCGATATGCAATCCCAAGCGAGGTCTAGATATAAGATATCTATGTATGAAGTTAAATTAAAATATTTCAATGCGTTCTCAAGCCATTGAGCGCAAACCATTTTTTATTTTTAGTAACGGTGACCCACACCCTTGACCTTGACCCCCACCCACCCTATATGCACTTCCATGCGAGGTCTCAATATAAGGTATCTGTTAAGTTTCATTAAAATATCTCTATGCGTTCTCAACTTATAGAGCAGAAACCTTTTATCTATTTTTAGTAACAGTGACCTTGACCTTGACTCCACCCACCCCATATGCAATCCCAGGCAAGGTCTCGATATAAGGTATGTATGTATTAAGTTTTGTTAAAATATCTCAATGCGTTCTCAAGTTATCGAGTGGCAACTGTTTTTATAGTTTTAGTAACAGTGACCTTGATCTGGGGCCTCTGTGGTCTAGTGGTAAAACACTGGACTTGAGAGCGGAAGGTCCGGGGTTCAATTCCTGGTCCGGAACCTGGTCCCCACTTTCATCCTTCACTGTTTTCACCAATCATTACACACATTTATCATCAATAATAAAACACCCTGGACTGTCAGAAATGCCTAGCACTAAATTCCTGAGTAACACGTTGCTGACCTGTGACAAGGTTTGTCAAGCAGGCTGCATAAGATCAAAGTGGTTACAAAGCATATGCAAAAAAATGCTAGTGAACTTGAAAGTAACCCCAGACTCTGCATCCGATTGTTGTGAGGTATAAACTGGTAGTACCTGGAAGCATCCTGACCGCTGCAGGAATATTAAAAATGACAAACATGTGCCCAAATGACATACCACAATAAATCATACTGACCACAAGGAAGTGTTAAAAGTGTTAAAAAGTTCCCATGTCCAATTATGTGACTTACAGTTATCAGTGTGCATGTAAAGTGGATGTAAAATGGACAAAACATAAGTAGTCTATGTGGAGCTGTGGCTAGGGACTGCTAGCGAAAACAGTGCAACACCAGAACAACTAGGATGCTGAATAATGGCCCGAAATCATAAGTATCTAAGGATGAAGATATGCAAGTACTACAGATAAATACAGCTGCAGTGCCATACCAGCGGAGGCCAGAATAAGTCAAAAGGACATGAAAGATAGGCAAGGAATGCGATCGGGGCCAAAAAAAAACAAAAAAAACAAACAAAAAAACAGTG
This sequence comes from Congeria kusceri, assembly GCA_027627225.1. Lineage (NCBI taxonomy): Eukaryota > Metazoa > Mollusca > Bivalvia > Myida > Dreissenidae > Congeria > Congeria kusceri. The sequence continues at coordinate 33,742,939 of CM051040.1, read as the reverse complement.
ACCTTGATCTTGACCCCGCCCAATCCCAAGCAAGGTCTCAATATAAGATATGTCTGTATTAAGTTTCATTAAATTATCTCAATGCGTTCTTAAGTTATTGAGCGGAAACTGTTTTTCTATTTTTAGTAACAGTGACCTTGACTTTGACCACACCCACCACACATGCAATCACAAGCGCGGTCTTGATATAAGGTATCTATGTTTAACATTTATTAAAATATCTTAATACATTCTCAGGTTATTGAGCGGAAACCGTTTTTTAGGTAACAGTGACCTTGACCCCACCCACCCCATATGCAATCCCGAGCCAGGTCTCGCTATAACATATCTATGTTTAAGTTTAATTACAATAGCTTAATCCATTCTCAAGTTTGAGAGCGGAAACGGAAAGTTGTGAAACTAGCTTACCAACAAAATTTAACCTATCTAAATAGCTTATATGTAAAATTTCTAAGTTTAAAAGGCCCATAATTTTGACAAATTTAAACTAGAGTTACCAAAATTTGCCAATATGTTCATTTTAATGTGGGGAATTAATGTTTCGAGCTTAAATGAAATCCCTGAAGCCATTCCTGAGAAACTAGCTTACCGTAAAACTTTAACCTAGATCGGACGCAGATGCCAACACCGACGCCGGTGCGAGTAGAATAGCTTTTCTTTTCTTCGAAAAGGCGAGCTACACATCAGACCTTTAATGATAACACAAAATTACAACTAAAGACACTTACTGAAGAGTTAAATCAGCTCCTTTTTGCTGAAGATTCACAAATGGGGTCATGTGGGTGCACAAAAATGGTCTTTTTGAACTTATTGAGAGTGGGCTGAGAATTTCTGGGTAGCGTATCCATATTGGCTCCTAAAATTTAAAACAGAAAAAGCATGCCAACAAAAACAAATTTAAATGGCTTATATATAATAATATTAATGATCCACTTGTGAAATTGCATAGTTTATATTGCCGACCACTTATGAAATTGCATAATATACCTTTGGGGCCACTTGTGAAATTGTATAATATACCTTTGGGGCCACTTGTGAAATTGCATAATTACCATTGGGACCACTTGTGAAATTTCATAACAATATACCTTTGGGACCACGTGTGAAATTGTACAATATACCTTTGTGACCACTTGTGAAATTGCATAATATCCTTTGTGACCATTTGTAAAATTGCATAATATACCTTTGTAACCACTTGTGAAATTGAATAATTACCTTTGGGACCACTTGTGAAATTGCATAATATACCTTTTGGACCACTTGTGAAATTGCACAATCTACCTTTTGGACACTTGTGAAATTGCACAATATACCTTTGGGACCACTTTTGAAATTGAGTAATATCCCTTGGGTCCACTTGTAAAATTTCATAATATACCTTTGGGATCACTTGTGAAATTGCATAATTACCTGTGGGACCACTTGTGAGATTGCATAATATACCTTTGGAACCACTTGTGAAATTGCACAATATACCTTTGTGACCACTTGTGAAAGAGCATAATTACCTTTGGAACCACTTGCGAACTTGCATAATACACCTTTGTGACCACTTGTGAAATTGCATAATACATCTTTGTGGCCACTTGTAAAATTGCATAATATACTTTTGGGGCCACTTGTGAAATTGCATAATATACATTGACGAACACTCTTGAAATTATATAATACATCTTTGTGGCCACTTGTAAAATTGCATAATATACCTTTGGGGCAACTTGTGAAATTGCATAATATACATTGAAGTATACTCTTGAAATTACATAATACATCTGTGGTGCCAATAGTGAAATTTCATAAAATACTTTTGAAACAACATTTTAAATTGCATACTATACCTTGGCGACCACTTGTGAAATCGTGTCCATGACATGCCTTGTGATGTTGGCAGGTTCTGACGCGGCATCCACCGGTATGACCACCTGACCCAGGGGTTGCGAGGTCAAATGTTCAAACACCACCTGAGAAGATACCAGTACAATCCAATAACAATTTCAATAATCATTGAGAGTAGTACCTGCACTTATTAAAGACCCAGTTTAAGGAGTGTCTGGCCACTCCATGGGGTATTCTACTCTGTGTATAGGTCCACCATAAAATCTCTTATCATTATCTGCAATCTTTTCTCTCAGCTGAATAAGCAATGGCCGGGTGCACTGTTTTAATTGCAGCAATGTATTGATCTCAGCTGAAAAGGGTCACCACACTGTGTCCACACTGTGACCACAGCAGTGTGCCAATACACAGGGGTACAATGTCCCAGATTTGTCAGGAGTGTGCCAATACACAGGGGTACAATGTCCCAGATTTGTCAGGAGTGTGCCAATACACAGGGGTACAATGTCCCAGATTTGTCAGGAGTGTGCCAATACACAGGGGTACAATGTCCCAGATTTGTCAGGGTATTCAAATAAAGAAGGAACCACACTGTGACCACAGCAGTGTGCCAATACACAGGGGTACAATGTCCCAGATTTGTCAGGGTAATCAAATAAAGAAGGAACCACACTGTGACCGCAGCAGTGTGCCAATACACAGGGGTACAATGTCCCAGATTTGTCAGGAGTGTGCCAATACACAGGGGTACAATGTCCCAGATTTGTCAGGGTATTCAAATAAAGAAGGAACCACACTGTGACCACAGCAGTGTGCCAATACACAGGGGTACAATGTCCCAGATTTGTCAGGAGTGTGCCAATACACAGGGGTACAATGTCCCAGATTTGTCAGGAGTGTGCCAATACACAGGGGTACAATGTCCCAGATTTGTCAGGGTATTCAAATAAAGAAGGATTAAACTAGGCCTTAAATAAGACTGCAACAGTACGGCAACACTTGCATTATATACTGCCAGATGACAACAGTATGGCAACACTTGCATTATATACTGCCAGATGACAACAGTACGGCAACACTTGCATTATATACTGCCAGATGACAACAGTATGGCAACACTTGCATTATATACTGCCAGATGACAACAGTACGGCAACACTTGCATTATATACTGCCAGATGACAACAGTATGGCAACACTTGCATTATATACTGCCAGATGACAACAGTATGGCAACACTTGCATTATATACTGCCAGATGACAACAGTATGGCAACACTTGCATTATATACTGCCAGATGACAACAGTACGGCAACACTTGCATTATATACTGCCAGATGACAAACACATATTGCAGTATACTGCAATATAAAGTTTTATTTCAAGGTTTCCATGTCTGCCACTCTACACATAATTTTGAATGATGGTTTCAAAATACTACAGTCGAATGTCACATATTTTACCTGTGATTGACAGTTATATATTTCACTATGACTTTCAGTAAGACATTTACCATTCTTTAGGCAATCCTGTGTTGTTGTTGTTTTGCAATTGAGTTTTGTCACTCATCAGATTTTAAGTTAAAATCTAATATGCCCCATATCTGTTACTCTGCAAACATCCATTATTTAAAATCTGCACTCACATTAGAGGGAGACAACTCTGTCAGTGTCAGTCTGCAGTGGTTCACAGTGAGGCCTGATCTGTAATGGCCGCCTGATGCTTTCCTGTCAGTGACATGGCCAGAAAACAAGAACTCTGCGAAAGATTTCTTCACTGCTGCTTCAGGCACTACAAGTATGTGAGCTTCTATGTTGTCTTGCGCTGAAAATATATCACTTTAATCAGCACCAACATAATTATCTTTGAAAATATAAGAATATATCATAATCATCACCATCTTAACCTTCACCATCATCATTATCATCATCATCATCATCATTTCCATCATCCGCAATATCATCACCATCATCTTCAATATCATCACCATCATCATCAGCAGCAGCAGCATCAGTAGCAGCATCACCTTTCCTATGTTCACCATATTAGCATCACCATCATCGTTACCGTCACTGTCACTATTGACATCATTGTCACTATTGATAGCATTTTCATCATTACCATCACAGTCGCTATTAATATCACCAATATCATAGTCATCACTTTCAAAATGTACATCATTGCCATAATTACCAAACTGTCACTATTAATAGCATTGTCATTATTATTGTCACTGTCACTATTAATATCATTGTCATCATTACCATCACTGTCACTATTAAAATCGTTCTCATCATTACCATCACTGTCACTATTAATATCACCATCATCATTACCATCACTGTCACTATTAATATCCCCATCATCATTAGCATCACTGTCACAATAAATATCATTGTCATCATTACCATCACTGTCACTATTAATATCACCATCATCATTACCATCACTGTCACTAATAATAGCACCATCATCATTACCATCACAGTCACTATTAATATCATTGTCATCATTACCATCACTGTCACTATTAATATCACCATCATCATTACCATCACTGTCACTATTAATAGCACCATCATCATTACCATCACTGTCACAATTAATATCATTGTCATCATTACCATCACTGTCACTATTAAATTCATTGTCATCATTACCATCACTGTCACAATTAATATCATTGTCATCATTACCATCACTGTCACTATTAATATCACTGTCATCATTACCATCACTGTCACTATTAATATTATTGTCATCATTTCCATTACTGTCACTATTAATATCATTGTCATCATTACCATCACTGTCACAATTAATATCATTGTCATCATTACCACCACTGTCACTATTAATATCACCGTCATCCTTACCATCACTGTCACTATTAATAGCATTGTCATCATTTCCATCACTGTCACTATTAATATCACCATCTATCATTACCATCACTGTCACAATTAATATTATTGTCATCATTACAATAACTGTCACTATTAATATCATTGTCATCATTACCATCATCAACACTATTAACATCATTGTCATCATTACAATCACTGTCACTATTAATATCACCATCATCATTACCTCACTGTCACAATAAATATCATTGTCATCATTACCATCACTGTCATTATTAATATCACCATCATCATTACCATCACTGTCACCATTAATAGCACTATCATCATTACCATCACTATCACAATAAATATCATTGTCATCATTACCATCACTGTCACTATTAATACCACCATCATCATTACCATCACTGTCACTATTAATACCACCATCATCATTACCATCACTGTCACTATTAATATCATTGTGATCATTACCATCACTGTCACTATAAATATCATTGTCATCATTACCATCACAGTCACAATTAATATCATTATCATCATTACCATCACTGTCACTATTAATACCATTGTCATCATAAACATCACTGTCACTATTAATATCATTGCCATCATTTCCATTACTGTCACTATTAATAGCATTGTCATCATTACCATCACTGTCACAATTAATATCATTGTCATCGTTACCACCACTATCACTATTAATATCGCCATCATCATTACCATCACTGTCACTATTAATAGCATTGTCATCATTACCATCACTGTCACTATTAATATCATTGTCATCATTTCCATTACTGTCACTATTAATAGCATTGTCATCATTACCATCACTGTCACAATTAATATCATGTCATCATTAGCACCACTGTCGCTATTAATATCACCATCATCCTTACCATCACTGTCACTATTGATAGCATTCTCATCATTTCCATCACTGTCACTATTAATATCACCATCAATCATTACCATCACTGTCACAATTAATATCATTGTCATCATTACAATAACTGTCAATATTAATAGCATTGTCATCATTACCATCATCAACACTATTAGCATCATTGTCATCATTACAATCACTGTCACTATTAACATCACCATCATCATTACAATCACTGTCACAATAAATAGCATTGTCATCATTACAATAAATGTCACAATTAATATCATTGTCATCATTACCATCACTGTCACTACTAATATCATTGTCATCATTACCATCACTGTCACTATTAATATCATTGTCATCATTTCCATTACTGTCACTATTAATAGCATTGTCATCATTACCATCACTGTCACAATTAATATCATTGTCATCATTACCACCACTGTCACTATTCATATCACCATCATCATTACCAGCACTGTCACAATTAATATCATTGTCATCATTACCACCACTGTCACTATTAATATCACCATCATCATTACCACCACAATCACTATTAATATCACCATCATCATTACCATCACTGTCACTATTAATAGCATTGTCATCATTACCATCACTGTCACTATTAATATCATTGTCATCATTTCCATTACTGTCACTATTGATAGCATTGTTATAATTTCCATCACTGTCACTATTAATATCACCATCAATCATTACCATCACTGTCACTATTAATATCATTGTCATCATTTCCATTATTCTCATTATTAATAGCATTGTCATCATTACCATCACTGTCACAATTAATATCATTGTCATCATTACCACCACTGTCACTATTAATATCACCATCATCATTACCATCACTGTCACTATTAATAGCATTGTCATCATTTCCATCACTGTCACTATTAATATCATTGTCATCATTACCACCACTATCACTATTAATATCACCATCATCATTACCATCACTGTCACTATTAATAGCACTGTCATCATTACCATCACTGTCACAATTAATATCATTGTCATCATTACAATAACTGTCAGTATTAATATCATTGTCCTCATTACCATCATCATCACTATTAACATCATTGTTATCATTACCGTCACTGTCACTATTAATATCATTGTCATCATTACCTTCATCATAATTACAATCATCACCATTGTTAAAAAATGGTCACGTATAATAAATAAAAGTATAATAAAAATTTGTAGACATATAATTTGTATAATTAAAATTTGTAGACATACAATTTGTAGCCCCAGCAATGTTGGGACACCCATTAGTTTTAATCTTTCGGTTCATAGAGGAGAGATATGCTAGATCAGTTCCACGCATGTAGCAGGTCAGTGCACTGTTGCTGCAACTGACATCTGAAAGCATGGCGAGAATGTCGTCTGACAGCCTGGTACATCCATCCAGGTTCACCTAAATAATACAATACAATTAAGTAGAAGCAACGTGGTAAACCCATATACCGAGAAGTATCACATTTCTATATCAGATACAACAGTTTCAGACTCAACCCTCAGTTTGTCAATGATGTTATGCCTGGGTGAACCTGCATGTACTGGGACTTACTTTTTTACTTAATTAACAGGGTCCAGTAAATAGACCCATTCCCAATGCCAAATATGACTGACTTTTTTATATTGGAATGAACAATTCCCAAATTAGAAAAACTGAATCTAAGTACTAGTTTAAGTAATTCATTAATTCAATTTCTTTTTAAATTTTACCAAATTTCACGACACAAAATTCCCAATTTGATGGGTACTTGCCCCATTCCCAAAGCTGTGTAAAAAATCGGTGACCGCATTTTTCAATACTTTTTACTATGCAAAGAAAGACAAACCTCTCTCAGATTGCTAGCTTCCCGGAGGACGGTTGCTAGGCAGTGTATCCCATGGTCCGTTACATGCTCACATCCTAGCAGGCTGATGCTTGTTAATTCTTTGAGCAAACCCTAAAATGATAAAGTGGTTTCATTTTTATTTCAAATGGGTCCCAAAGGGAATTTATAAAGGTCTTTCATGATGCTAGAAACAATAACAAGCGGGCCCTGACGGCCCTAGGACACTCACCTGAGACCTTGTAACCCAAATCGAATTTGCATCCGTGAGGCGTGGCTTATTTTTATCCCAGGGGCATAATTTGAACAATCTTGAACAAGCCTCTGGGACTTGCGGTTTTAGGTAAATATTTTTATATTAACCATGTGACCCCCAGGTGTGGCCAGTTTAGACCCAGGGGAATAATTTGTACAATCTTAATAGAGGACCACTACACATACCAACTACAAAACCTGTGGATCTTGCGGTTTTAGAGAAGAAGATTATTAAAGTCATTTTGCTATTTAAGCCTATATAAACTATGTGATCCCTCGGGGTGTGGCCAGATTTGACCCCAGGGCATAATTTGAACAATCTTTGGAGAGGATCACTATACGATGTTACGTACCAAATATAAGAAAACTGTGAGCCTTGCCATTTCAGAGGAGATGATTTTCAAACTCATTTTGCTATTTCAGTCAATATGAATCATGTGATCCCTGGGGCGTGACCAGTTTTGACCCCAGAGGCATATTTTGAACAATATTTGTAGTGGACCACTATACGATGTTACATACCAAATATGAAACCTCTAGGCCTTGCCATTTCAGAGGAGAAGATTTTTAAAGTCATTTTGCTATTTAAGTCTATATAAACCATGTGACCCCTGGGGTGTGGTTAGTTTTGACCCATGGGGCACAATTTGAACAATATTTGTAGAGGACCACTATACGATGTTACATACCAAATATGAAACCTCTAGGCATTGCAGTTTCAGAGGAGACGATTTTTTGAAGTCATTTTGCTATTTAAGTCTATATAAAACATGTGAACCTGGGGCATAGCACGTTTTGACCCAAGGGGCATAATTTACAAAATACTTGTAGAGGACCACTATAGGATGTTACATACAAGATATGAAACCTCTGGGCCTTGCAGTTTCAGAGCAGAAGATTTTTAAAGTTTACAATTTAATAAATCTATTCTTAGATCTGGTGACCTACATATGCAGCGGACCATAGCGATTTGAACAACTTTGAAAGTGGGTCACCCAAGAATCATTCCTGTGAAGTTTTTATTAATTCCGCCAAGCGGTTTAGGAGAAGAAGTTGTTTGAATAAAAAGTTGACAACGCACGCATGCACGACAGACAATGGGCGATCACAAAAGCTCACCATGAGCACTTTGTGCTCAGGTGCGCTAAAAATGTTAATACTACATTTAATTATTAACCCTATACAAACAAATGTTTTCAATTTCAACCACAGCCCCATTTAAAATTACTAACCAATGAAAATGCTGTTATCATAATTTTTATCATGTCCTTTGATTTTCATTGGTTGATATTTAAAGCTGCTGCTTCACAGATGAAGAGACATATATAAATGAGTCCAAAAACCTTGTTTATAATGTAAACGTCACCATAATCATCAAATGCATTCGATTAAACACCACTAAGACCACCACTGTTCGGTGTGTGATATTGAAGATGCAATGTTAATTCTGTGTTTCCAATAGGTGACTATTAAAACGAAAGATTTTATAATATTTTAAAACTGTTTTAATTTTCATTCATTGAACTGAATTTAAAGCGAACACGTTGATGAGTTCCTTCGACAGATTGAAAGGGAGTCCTCTGCGTGACACTCTAACTGTATTGCTAAACACGTTCACACGTTTTGGGAAGCTCTTAACACTACTTGTCATTTTGGATGTGTTTTGTAAACTATGGAACTCAGGAAGCAAACTCGATTGGCTGTATGGACCACATGGTAATTTAACAACAACAACCTAAGATAGCTGTACTATAAATAGCTGAAATGCGTCTCGAGACGCTTTTGAAATCTGCTTGAATCAAAACGTTGTAATGACTAAATGAATGGGTTCCAAACTTTTGTTAATGTGTCAACAATGTTCTTTCATATTTGAAACATTTTTTTTCATTTTAGTCATTTCCCAATCTGCAGCGTAACGGCTTTAAGACTACTGGGAAGAAAAATGGGAAACAAAATTCATAGCAAATGACCCATGATGTTTAGTTGCCATTTACAGAGAAAGGTTAACTTATGAGTTATATTATATAGATATACTAGGTTAGTTTAGTTAGCGAGGCTTAGAAAACCTAAACCAGGAGCCTAAGCGAGTGGTTCATGTTTTTGTGCCGAGCAAATTAAGTTATCTTTATTCAACACAACTAGTATTCTATTTATACCATCCTTTTGTGTATCTACTTGATGATAAACGAAAGAAAACACACTGAATATTAAGAAAACGATGTCACCAACATGAAAAAGATGACGCCATTAGATTTGGCATGTTTGCTGTATTCCACAGTGTGTGAATAAAGCAAAGTTGATCCCATGGAGTGTTATTTCGTCAATGTGCGCGAGATGATGTGATAAAACTTAAAATGAATGCTCTGGTATGGTCGAGTAATTGGTTCTTCTACAAGGTTTGAAAGTTACCATACTGCAAAAGATCAATATGTCACACTTTCTAGAAAAAAAAGTGGAAATTTGCTATTTTTACAATGATCATAGAACGAAATAGAAACACTTCATAATTATGTTTGATGAAATAAGCGACTTAAGTCTAATATTCTTAAGAAAATTTAAACAAATTGGACCAGTTTGTTTAAGCCCCATTCTCACTGTCCTGGTTTGACATCCCTGGTATGTCCCGGTAAGTGATCCAATTGGGAAAAAAACCTTGGCAGCACAGGGAACAGCCTGGATGATCTGGGACAATCCAGGATGAACCTTGGTGATCCGGCTAACAGCCCCAGATGTTTTAAATTTTTTATGCAACCGGAAGTCGCCAGGAAAGGTATCAATAACCGGCACAATCCATGTATTTCCAGGGCTCTACACTTTGTATTTCAGGGAAAATGGGGCTTCACACTTTGCAGTACACAAACATTGCAATGTGTCTGCACCGATTACCACCCGTGTCCAAGTGCTAACCTTGCTTCCACAGTGGTCACGTATAACATGCAGTAAGCCGTCGTTGAAATAGCCATTGCCAGCAAAGTTGATCTGCTGTATTTTGTTGTCCGACTTTAGAGTGTCCTGAAAAACAACAGCAAACAATTTCAAATTTTATTGTTATATTTAGCAATCCTAAACAAATTAAAGACAGCTATGTTACAACCTGAAGTGTAATAACGACCTGAAGTGTAATAAACTTTATTACATTATTACACTTGCTTGCCGCCCTGAAGTGTAATAACGCCCCAAAGTGTAATAAACTTTTATCTTTGTTGAAAATTGTATATCATCAAATACTAAACAAACATTCTTGAGAAATATAACGTATAATGGTATAAAAATGTGGTAATGCGACTGATGAATGAAAAACCAACATTGTTAACGATGTGATACACTTTGGACGGACTACAAGATTTATCAGTCTTTAAAACTAACAACATGTTTCTTTTGTTCATTTTGTAATGGTAGGTGAAAAAGCATCTATTTCACTTAAGAAGGAGACTATTCTACTGACTTCTTTTAATTCTTAACGCCTCGAAGTGTAACAAACTTTATTACATTATTACAATTGCTTGCCGCCCTGAAGTGTAATAACGCCCCAAAGTGTAATAAACTTTTTTCTGTGTTGAAAATACTAAAGATGCCATTTTACGTACCATTACAAAATGAACAAAAGAAACATGTTGTTAGTTTTAAAGACTGATAAATCTTGTAGTCCGTCCAAAGTGTATCACATCGTTAACAATGTTGGTTTTTCATTCATCAGTCGCATTACCACATTTTTATACCATTATACGTTATATTTCTCAAAAATGTTTGTTTAGTATTTGATGATATACAATTTTCAACACAGAAAAAAGTTTATTACACTTTGGGGCGTTATTACACCTCAGGGCGGCAAGCAATTGTAATAATGTAATAAAGTTTATTACACTTCGAGGCGTTAAGAATTAAAAGAAGTCAGTAGAATAGTCTCCTTCTTAAGTGAAATAGATGCTTTTTCACCTACCATTACAAAATGAACAAAAGAAACATGTTGTTAGTTTTAAAGACTGATAAATCTTGTAGTCCGTCCAAAGTGTATCACATCGTTAACAATGTTGGTTTTTCATTCATCAGTCGCATTACCACATTTTTATACCATTATACGTTATATTTCTCAAGAATGTTTGTTTAGTATTTGATGATATACAATTTTCAACAAAGATAAAAGTTTATTACACTTTGGGGCGTTATTACACTTCAGGGCGGCAAGCAAGTGTAATAATGTAATAAAGTTTATTACACTTCAGGTCGTTATTACACTTCAGGTTGTAACACAGCTAACAATTTACTGTTAAAGCTTAAGTGAGACCTTTTCTAACAGAAGTAGTAAATGCTGTAGAAATTAGACATGTTTATGCATGGATTGGTGACAGCATTATAGTATAGTTATGTTGGTATGGGGAATATAATATTTTATTTTGCTTTGTTCACAATATAAGTTGATGTAAACGAGAATTTCAAAAATGTAAAAAAAAGAAAGACAGGTGTCCTATTTCTGTGGTCTTTGTTGTTGTTTCGAAAATTTAATTTTTTAAATCTTAACCATAAACATGTCTACCTATGCAGCATGTTCTACATTGCGCCAATTTATCTATATGCATATACAAATTATTTTGCAACAGGAGAATTGCTTTATTTCAAGGTGTTCATGTCTGCCACAGAATTGTCGTTTTATGTTGTACTGTCTGCTAATGTATTCTCTTATTTTGAGAAGTAGGTTGAGGTATTACAAAATTTCCAATCAACAGTTTTAGTCCTTACAAAAAAATCTTTATAAATCTTAACATGTATATATATACTTGACCTCAGACCTTTAAGTGTGACCTTGACCTTAGACCTAGAAGCATGTTTCTTGCGCGCGACACACCGTCTCAACATGCTTATCACTTGCGCCAAGTTATTTGAAATTCCTTCCCAGCTGGACAAAATCATGCTCTGCACAGGGTCTATGGCTTAAATTCTTATATTTGACCTTTGACCTTTAATGTGACCTTGACCTTAGACCTAGGGACCTGGTTCTAGCACATGACAAACTATCTCACCATGCTTAACAATTGCGCCAAGTTATTTGAATTTCCTTCTATGCTGGACAAAATTATGCTCCATACAGGATCTATGGCTTAATTGACCTTTGACCTTTAAGTGTGACCTTGACATTGGACTTATGGACCTGGTTAATGCGCGTGACAAACCGTCTCACCATGCTTAAAAACATACGTACATAGGTACATACGTACACACGTACGTACCCAAGGACAGTATAAACACTATATGCACCCCCATCATTGATGGTGGGGGCATAAAAAAAAGGACTACTTACCGGTACAGAGGTCTTAAATGACTTTAGGGGTATTTATAAGGCCGTGAAAAAAGAACCATCAATAGAAAACATTTGCATATATTCACAAGTAGAACATACACATTGAACTGTTATGGTATATCAAATCAATTTTGATAATTTTATTTCATTCAACATGTCAAACACTGTAATACAAATATACATCATTTTGCAACCTTTATTTGTAAATAGTACAATTTCAAACAAGAGCTGACTCAAGACAGCTCGCTCGACTATTCATACCACTTTGCCAGAGTAATGGGCCTTGGTCAGTGACCTTAAATAATGACCCCGAAGACATGTGTGAAGCTAGAACTATTCGGTGAATAGTCGAGCTAAAAATTATATTTGTTTCAGGTAACATGCCCAATTAAATTATGGTAGTTAGATAGGGAGGTAACATGCCCAATTAAATTATGGTAGTTAGGTAGGGAGGTAACATGCCCAATTAAATTATGGTAGTTAGATAGGGAGGTAACATGCCCAATTAAATTATGGTAGTTAGGTAGGGAGGTAACATGCCCAATTAAATTATGGTAGTTAGATAGGGGGGTAACATGCCCAATTAAATTATGGTAGTTAGATACGGAGGTAACATGCCCAATTAAATTATGGTAGTTAGATAGGGAGGTAACATGCCCAATTAAATTATGGTAGTTAGATAGGGAGGTAACATGCCCAATTAAATTATGGTAGTTAGATAGGGAGGTAACATGCCCAATTAAATTATGGTAGTTAGATAGGGAGGGTAACATGCCCAATTAAATTATGGTAGTTAGGTAGGGATTTTTTGTTGTATTTGGTAAATGGTTAACTTTAAGATTCTAAAACTAAATAAATATTCAAAACATATCAGTAATATCCGTAAACATTGTTTTGAAGTGGATGCTAGCAAAACACAACACTTATTTATCTAAAAAACATTTAGCTATTGGAAAAAGGTAAATAAAACAAAATTATATATGTGAAAAAATCAATCAAATGTTCTAGGGTTGGGGCATTTTTTTAGGGTAGGTCGGGTAACCTAAAACAGAGATTTTTCAGCGATAAATACCTAATTTGACCTTGTCCTTACAAAAAATATATAATTGTACAATCATTCCCTACAAGTACATTAATTTAAGTCTAAATAATTATGTTTTGTACAAATATGTGTGTTGTCACTCGAATAAATCAATCTATCTGTATATCCATATACTCCTTAATAAGTTGCTCCCCCATTCAAACTGTATTCATCTACACTGTCAATAGAAATCAATAAACCTATAACTGGGTGAGACCGCTTTTCAAATGACCATAAAGACATTCAGTGTACCAGTTATGTACTTAAGTAATAAGGCATTCACTAATATAAATATCTTTAAAGCATACAGTTAGAGAAAAGAATACAATTGGATCAGTATAAGGCAATTGCCCCCACCCCTTAACATTATTCATTTCACCGACTGCAAAAACTACAGCACCTGGAAAAATCACAGCCTTCTCGAAAAAGTGTATTTAATACGCATTTAATGCGTATTAAACGCTGCAGTATTGGCACCATATTTTTGCTGCGTTAAATGCGCATTAAATACACTTTTAGTACACTTATATTTTCTGTACTTTTTTTGCATTTTTTACAAACAAATGTACTAATGCACTAGAAAATACACTTAAAATACACTTTAAAGATATAGTGTATTTTTCAAGGAGAAAAATACACTTTAAATGCACTTAAGTGTGTTAATGCAGGAAAAATGCAGAAAATTACACTTTATTTCTGTAACAAGTGTTTTTTTATAGGCATTTTCAAGTGTATTAAATGCGTATTAAACGCAGAAAAAATACGGTGCCAATACTGCAGCATTTAATGAGCATTAAATACGTATTAAATACACTTTTTCCAGAAAGGCAGCTTTGGGAATGGGTTCAATTTCAAATAGGGAATGTCCATGCTATGAAATCTGGCTAAGTGGGAGTACAATTTAATCATTAAGGAATTTCAAGGTTATTTATATCATTAATTACTAGTGCCATATTGGCTGAATTCATTTTTTTCATAGTTTTTCTATAACTTAAGTCTCAATGTCAGGAATTGGAACATGAATTCACAATTTCTATGATTTATATTTATGCATGTATTTTTGTCACTACAGATTTGGGATTTTTTTTATTCCATTGCGAAAAATACACTTTTGGGATTGGGAATTGGTCCTTTTAACTGACCCTGTAAAAATATACAAATAATAAAAAATACACCATTGAGGCAAAAAAAATAAACTGTGTGTTTCAGGCAATGATCTGAAACAAGTTAGGTAGGGTCGGGATTGAGTTGTTTTTTAAAACTTTTTTTAAGACACATTTCGGTATAAAAAACATTAAAAACTATTTATAATCTGACGATATCGAATTTCACGCAAACAATCGTCGCTAACAGCTTTAGGGTGGGGAGGTTTTCACTAATTAATTAGGGTCGGGTTACCCAAAACACCGACTTATTTTTGGCATGAATCAACTCTAACATAAAGGCCTAGAACAAACACATAACAAGAAAAGGTGTCCCCCAACTAAGACTCAAACCTACAACCTCTGTACCAAAAATCTGGCCAAAAAAAATCCCAAGTCTAACAAACTTTAACTTACACAATTAAAGTGTATTTTAAATGACGTAAATCCCTGAATAAATTAATTCAAACATTTGAAAAATAAGTATTAAGCCCGGACACATTGACCTGACACTCCAAAACTGTATAAGCAGTAATTACGCGCTTGCATTGTTCCCCATATTTGTACTTATCAATGGCTTTGTTTCTGCATGTGTTTCACAAGCTAAATGATTCCATAACTGCAGTGACTGGGAAACCCATGCGAAATGCATTATTTGCGCATACAATTTAGGAAAATCACAAAGAAATGTTCACCAATGTGATTTTATATCGCACCAACATTTTTTAGTAGTCGGTACAAATTGAAAACGGCTGCCATACAATACCCAATGCTCGGTCTGGTTTGCAGTCGTGTCACTACGCGGTGAGATTTTATCCATAAAATTAATCTGGCGGTCTAAAAAATCAATATCTACAGACGCTCAATAAACCTTGAACGGGAAGCGCGAGCGTCTGCGTTGTGTATTTTTCTCGATTGGAACAGTTAGACATTTGCAAAATGTATTTGCTGTAAACCCTTTAAAATCAGAGACAATCCCATAAAAAAGCCCATAGTATTTTGTGGAGATGAGAAATAATCTTATATGTAAAAATCCTTTCCTAGTCACTTTAACTGTACTTTTTCAGTGGGCGACTCTTTCATCGATTTAAAACAATTTCAGTACAAAAATTATTATATTGATAATAACGGATTTTTAATATATTCATGCATAAAATTCAGTGTAACAGTGCCAGATTAAAATGTCTGAGCTATATTTTACCAGCAGACGATGATCCCATGGAATGTAACCCCTTAACAAAGATTCTTCCTTGTCGGCTGTCAGGGTAACTCCGTCTGACATCTTGACGGCTCAGTTACACATACTGAAGAAAACACATGTCACACTATGAAATGGTTTAGTTATTCATAATAAATGGTTTAGTTATGCATAATAAATGGTTTATTTATGCATAATAAATGGTTTAGTTATGCATACTGTAGAAGCAAACAGATATTCTGATGGCTTAGTTACACATACTAACGAAAGCACAAAGACACTTTATGAAATGGTTTAGTGATGCATAATAAATGGTTTTGTTATGCATTTTGAATTGTTTAGTATTGCAGAATAAATGGTGTAGTTCTGCATACTGTAGAAGCAAACATATTGATGGCATAGTTACACATACTGACGAAAGCACAAAACACTTTATGAAATGGTTTAGTGATGCATAATAAATGGTTTTGTTATGCATACTGAATTGTTTAGTATTGCATAATAAATGGTGTAGCTATGCATACTGTAGAAGCAAACATAAATTCTGATGGCTTAGTTACACTTACTGACGAAATCACGTGACACCTTATGAAATGGTTAAGTTAAGTATAATACATAAATGGATTAGTTGTGCATGCTGCAGAAGCAAACATATATTCCAATGGCTTTAGTAACGCATAGCGAAGAAAAATTAAACACAATACACATTCTGATCGTTTAGTTATACATAGTGATGAATGTATAAAGTTTATTCTGATGGTTTAGTTCAAAACACTAGGAACACATACTGATTATTTAATGACACACAAATTTACCCATATGAAATAAACGTAAAATGATAATACTTTTAACGTAGCACTACATTTACGGTCATAAAAAGGCATATTTATATTTTACATAAAAAATACACTAGAATTGACTGCTGTAATTTGGAAATATGATTGCTGGTTTATCGTAACTATGAACACTGTACAAAATATGACGCCTAGTTCTGAGCAGGAATCTAGGCGTAAAATCAATGCAAAAAGCAATTGGTTTTTTGAAACATGTAAAAGAAAACATCCAGGCGCCAAATATAAAACCAGGCAACATTTTGCAAATTAGGCAGATATTTGTCCAGCTGGTCTTTAAAAAAAGGCTTCAAATGAATGAACAAACCAGGCGTCACAAATAACCTGGCGTCAAAAATATACTGGCATAAAAAACAACAGGCATCAACCGGGCATAAACCAGCTTACATTATGCAAATTATGCGGTTATTTGTCCAGCTGGATTTTGAAAACCGGGCGTAAAAGGAGTGAAAAAAACAGGCCTCAAAGATATGGACAGGCGTCACACTAAATAGATCATTAAAAAATGCATAGAAGAGATACTTCGCTATTAAAGCTTATATACAGTAACTTGTATTTATAAACTGTGTTCATGCACGCATGGACACAGTTCAATTTTTGTGTGAAAAATGTGTAAAAGCTAACAAGTATACAGTTTTGTGGTAAAATCAATCTAAGTG
This sequence comes from Congeria kusceri, assembly GCA_027627225.1. NCBI lineage: Eukaryota > Metazoa > Mollusca > Bivalvia > Myida > Dreissenidae > Congeria > Congeria kusceri. The sequence continues at coordinate 33,724,972 of CM051040.1, read as the reverse complement.
ATGCAGTTATATATGTAGGTGTCTATTGCACTAATTACTGTGCAAAATTCTTAAATTACAAATGGTAAACTGCATATAAAACATTGCTGAAATAAAACAGTTTATTCTAAGTTTGACGTCTTATTCCGACTTCACATAATAGCGTATTTTGGATTGAAATCACAATAAACATCACGATTAAAACACTAGCAATGGCAAAATATGTTTCCTCTACAAGTGCATTTACTACTTTTTATTTTGATAAAATCATATTATATAAAAGTATAATACAAGTAATATTAACATATCATCCTACACAATGATCTTGGTTTGTATTATCATACTAATTTGTTAAAATATCATCCTACACAATGATCTTGGTTTGTATTATCATACTAATTTGTTAAAATATCATCCTACACAATGATCTTGGTTTGTATTATCATACTAATTTGTTAAAATATCATCCTACACAATGATCTTGGTTTGTATTATCATACTAATTTGTTAAAATATCATCCTACACAATGATCTTGGTTTGTATTATCATACTAATTTGTTAAAATATCATCCTACACAATGATCTTGGTTTGTATTATCATACTAATTTGTTAAAATATCATCCTACACAATGATCTTGGTTTGTATTATCATACTCATTTGTTAAAATATCATCCTACACAATGATCTTGGTTTGTATTATCATACTAATTTGTTAAAATATCATCCTACACAATGATCTTGGTTTGTATTATCATACTAATTTGTTAAAATATCATCCTACACAATGATCTTGGTTTGTATTATCATACTCATTTGTTAAAATATCATCCTACACAATGATCTTGGTTTGTATTATCATACTAATTTGTAAAAAAAAAAAAATTAAATATGAAAGAAGCTTTATTTATTATATAACATATAGTTTTCATTGTTCTAGATCTTTCTTCTTTTCTCAAGTCTATTGTCATTTCATGTATAAATAATCATCTATAACTGATATAGGGAAAGATCTAGAGCGATATAGGGAAAGATCTGGAGCGATATAGGGAAAGATCTAGAGCGATATAGGGAAAGATCTAGAGCGATATAGGGAAAGATCTAGAGCGAATCTGGTCCCCGCTGCTGCCCATCTGGGCTGGTCAACACAGTTATGTTGAATATCAATGAAATGAAAGAGACTATTCTTAACAACCTTACTTAGAAGCATAACACTCAAAATACCTGGATTTAGCAAATATATATTTGGAGAAGGCCAAATTTAAGATTCTTTAGTGTGGCCAACAGATGACATTCTATGGGTGTAACACGATGATATAATAATGAAGTTCAAACAGCATCAACAATCATGAAGAGGATTTGTCGAAAAGTTAAACTTGTGACCATGTGGCGTATGAAAAAAAATATGTTTATTTTAGGTTACCCGACCTACCCCCAAAAGAATGCCCCGACCCTAGAACATTTTATTGGGTTTGTCTTATTGATTTTTGTTTTATTTACCTTTTTCTATTATTAAATGCGTTTTTGGATAAATAGTGTTTTGTTTATCCACTTATAAACAATGTTTAAGGATATTACTGATATTTTTTTAATATTTATTCAGTTTTAGAATCTTCAAGTTGACCATTTACCAAATAAAAAAAATAAAAATAAAAAATAAATCCCGACCTACCTACCCTAATTTGTTTGGGCATATAACCTGAAACACACATATTTTTTTACGCCTGAGAAATATATCACAAGTGGTCAAGTGTAATTTAAACATATAGGTGAATTTGTTTCAACTTAGTTCAGGTGACTAAGTTATTATAATAAAATCCTAAATAAACTGAATTGCAAATGCGTTAGAAAAACAAGAGGTCCAAATGGCCCTGGGTCGCTCAACTGAGTTTCATTAGTCGAACAATTTTCCATGTGTTAGAATTTTTTTAATATATCATAAGCAAATATATTGCCTGTTTTTAAGTAAATCTAAGTATTTAGTACTAAGAAACAATGATAAATGCCTTAAAAATAACTTTTCTTAATTTATGCAACACGTGTATAACCTTTGAAAACGAATATACGGCCTTTAATGAAGAATGCGGTAGCGTGGGAAAGTCACAGATAGTAATTGAACAAATCAAAATTCTCGTTACAATCCGTCTGACCAATCAGCGTGTAGCTTATATAATAACGTTAGGATTGAGAGAATACGCACTATTATGAACAACTGCAAGAAATATAGAAAATAATAGATCTGCTAGATGAAAATATGCAGATTTTACTATAAAAATGTTAATAAAATTTGAGAAAATTAATTTTTCTATGAATGTTACATATTTATAAATGCTTTAATAAAGTACGAATAAACTTTGATATGTAATTTTTGTTTTTTGTTGTGTTCTTTGCAGTTTAATACTTACATGTTGATAGAAAAGAAGAGAGATGATAGCCCAACAGAATAAGATTTAATGATGGAAACACATAATTTAACATCTATCATCATTTTACTAGACCCATTATTCAGCATATGCTGTTATGGGATTGTTGGAGTCTTTTTAACTTAAAGATCTGGGAGAAATATATTATTTAATAGCCATATACTTTTGAAAACATTTGGAAATATGGGTACAATAGTACCAGTTATTTATTTAAAATAAAATTATGAACAGTTTAATATTTTACCAGATCTCTAAGTGGTTCAACATAGTTTTACTGAATAAATATGATATTTTATGCTGCCGGTATATGAAAAGGCAGAAAATTAACACTAAGTTACCTAGAAATGATGTCACAATAAATAATACTCTGAATAACATGAGTATTATAATGTAAATATTTGCTATTTACGGTTCTAACCCTGTTTAACTGTATGTTGGAATAAGAATACTTCTTATAATAAATTAAATGGATCAAGGGTCACTAAACAGTGAAGATTTAATATAATATAAATGAAAATAGACTTGCATAGGCAAGTATGTTATGTGTGTCAGTAATTTTAATTCTTAACATTTGTGCGACATGCAATTAACTTCTGTTGAACGCTTGCAGACAGGGAATATAGCGAGGTGCTCCAAATTAAGAACATGTCTGTTTGGTACCTTAAGAGAGTTGGGCTATTTTAAATGAATATAAGGTTCCCCTCAGGGTGGCATTTAAAACAAGTATGAAATATACATAAGATGCAGCAATATAGGCTGCTAGTTACAAAACAGTCACCTTGATAGGGCCAATTTAAAACAATATGTTAAGAATTTAACTTATATTACAGTCTTAACTGTAATATAAGTTAAATTCTTAACATATTGTCTTAAGTTAAAGAAACAAGAACATACAATATTTATAATATTTACAGGTTAAAAATACTTTACATAGATGAATATGTTACTGTGTACCTTTAAATAATAATTAACATGCTAACAAGCATGTAAATGTTAACAAATTAATTGTGTTGGGATACAATTAATGCAATATAAATGTAATCCTGCAAGACTATAAAGTAATTTAAATATCACTAGGTACACAGAAATGTGCTAGATAAAAGACATGTTGCCAATTTGGAAGGGATACAAAGGTATATTGGAAGTGTAGGATTGAGAGGCCAGCGGGGTGTGGGGGAAATGGGTGGTGTTGGAGAGAAGGGGATATAATTGAATGGGTGAAGGTATATCTATTGGAGTTGTGTCCACTTTGACCAGAGGGAGTGCACGTCTAGACTTAATTATTTAAAAAGAACACTCGACGTCACATTTTTTGCCAAATCTTCATGAAACTTGGTCAGAACATTGCAAGCAAGGTGACCCCCTGTTTTCTTTTTTGCAGTTTGTTAAGAATATAATTATGTATTAAATATCGAAAAATCAGGAATTTTCACGGAACATATTTTTTTCCATAGTCAAAACCAAACTTTTATATCATTACAAAATGTATAATTTTTGATTTTTGTTTTTTTTTAAAGGATTAAAAAGCATTGTTTTGACATACATTTTTTTTCACTAATTTTTTCGTTTAAAAAGGATGAAAAAGCATTTTTTTGGCAAATATATATTTTTTCACTATGTAACGGATTGCTTTCTTACCAGTATTCACCCTAATTTTTTCAAAGCACTTGCCAGTTAGGGCAAGCTTGTTAGCAAAACCACTTGCCCGAAATCTGTTTAACTTGTCCGAACTTCAAATGCTACTTTACAGCAATATAAGAAAATGATGTGTTCTATAATTTTATTTATTCATATTTTATTTCCATAATCATGTCTGTCATCTTGTTTTTGTTGTTCTCCCTCAAAATGGGAAATGCAAAAGGTTTATCATATTGTGTATGTCATGTGTCGAATGTGATTTATAAGATAAACAAGGAAATATCTAATGTCCAAAAGGTATGAGGCTCTGCTCAAAAGGAGAGGGGTGGACAGCTGGACCAAATTTGTTGATATTCTCTAATAACTTCATAACTCACTTAAATGCTTCTGATTAAGGTTTTATACAAAGTATATTTATTGGATAATCATATTTGCACAAATATGTTCTTTTTCAAAAGATATATATTCAACATTTCTCTGTGAACCAACTCAGAGGGGCAGCAGAGCGAAACTAAAAAAGGAGCAGGGTGAAGCAACCCGCTATTTTACTCATATTAAACTGCAGCTACATTTGATGAAAGTAGTTCCAAAATAGTTCCTACCAAAGAAAAGTATTTAAATGCAGTCTTACTTTCAAACAACATGCGCTTGTGCAATTAATTTCATATTCAAAATAAAATACTTATTTATATATTTGTTAATTACTGCAAACAATGCAAGTATGTGTACACTTCAATTTCAGCCAAACTAGCATGTACTCCAACTCAACTCAGGTAGTCTGCATCCTAACCTTTGAACGGAGAAACGTTTACTTGACTAAGATCAATTGTCTATATATTTCAATAATCGTCTACACAACAATGAAGACCGCACAGCATGATGACGTCATATGTTTATATGTAAATACTCTATGTGCCAATAAAACAACGGGTTTTATAAATATTTTCTTCTAAAAAACGATTTTGAATGTATTTTCAATGCATTTCTGTTTCACATAATATACAAAGCCTCTGAAAACACTTGCCCGATTGGGCAAGCATCCGGCATTTTCTGCTAGCCCGAAATCAAATCTACTTGTCCCAGGCATCAGGCAACCCAGTTACGACGAAGGCTGTTTCTTACAGTTACCCATTTCAACCAATAGGATGTCGTTATTTTTTACCAATCAATGGTCAATACTCTTTTTTGGCAAAAAAAACAAAAACAATATCAACATTTCCTAAAATGCATTCACGGGTAGGTCATTTACATGCATTTTCAAAAAAATCTAATGCGGTGACCCCCATTTTTTATGATTTCATTGTATTAGGCATTGAACGATCTGTAAAATATGTAAAAATGACAAATGTTCACGGAAGGGAAAAAAGTGTAGAAATCGTCTTTAAAATGTGGGTACGGCACAGTTTATAAAAGAAGATTTGTGCATCCTCAAGTGTTCCTTATTGTTGAGAAACAGCATGTAACGCTACTTTTTATACCATATCAATGGGAAATATTGACACCCTTCACTTGATTTTTTTTGGTACAGGGTCAATCTGGGGAAATACGGACAGCGGGTAACTACGGACAAGCGCATTAGTAGACCGACTTTTCTACATGTTTTAAAGTTTCTTGTAATGATTTTAACTTATTTTAGAAGAGTATTGTTAGGGGTTTTACATGTCTAAAAATAGCAAGTGACACAATGAATTGGTTACTGCAAATGTTGCATGATGGGAGTAACCAATTGATTCTGTCCGTGTCTTCCTGAATTTTAATAATAAAATAGTGTCCGTAGTTTCCCAATGTAATTTGCAATTGCAAAACTATTATCGTGCAAATTTTCCCTACTCTGTCAGAATTTACCAGGTTTTTGGGTGGCCTCATTTCTGACATAGTTGAAGTATTTTTGAATAAAGAAAGCTCAATGAAATCAACGATAAAATCCGAGGAAGACAGGGTTTCCCCAATTACGTCATCAGCATATTGAGATATATTACAGGGCTGGGTGCAACTTATTGATAAGGGGAGTCCTTGTAAAACTGTCCGCATTTCTCCAGATTGCCCCTATAAGTAGGTACACTAAATTATAGTAATAACACATATAGCAACAGCAATTACAAATTAGCAATAATTTAATAATAATAATATACTGTTTATCTGTATTCTCGCGGTACTTAAACTTTAAGTAAATATTTGGAGCAAAAAACAACTAATAAAACATTTTCTTTCAATAACATGCTGTAAATTGAACGTACGTTTTCACGAAAATAACAAATAAATTGTGTTTTAAAGTAAAGTATTCGTCCTTAAATTATTCTGTTTTTCATGCACCATGCAGCCATCTTGAAAAATTACGTCATCGGTAATCTCGCGGTAAAACTTTTGTTTTTAAATAAGTTTGCTGATAAGTGTATAAACAAACACAAATACACTTTAAATTGTTGAATTGTAACCTTAAACAAATATAACAAAACTATAATTTGAGTATTCATTTATATTTACTCACGCAGACGAAAGTGTAGACATTGACCCCTAATGTCTACCGATAGCCGCAAGCTGATACGAAAGTTATTTATATTTATGGTTTCAAATCATATTACTTGTTTAAATTCGAATGAATTATTTTTTAACTTATTATTTTCTTAAAGAAAACCAAAAATATGTTAGATGTTGACAATTAAGCATCAAAATCCGAAGATAAACAATTACCGTGAAAACAGAGATACCGCGAGAATACCTATGCCGAGTATAATAATATAAACATTTAGCTAACTGAAGTGACTAAGTCTGATTCAACAAATTGACTGTTGCTTTTTAATAGGGCTATAAAATTGACCATATAATAAAGAGAACATAAAAATTACTGCAAATATGATACAATAAAAAAGTCATAATACATTAATTTGCAGATTACTTATTAAATTAATGAAAGAATAATAATCATTCATTATAATACACATGATTAAAACATAATTATTACCGAGTTTACCCCAATGGTTCTTATTCCACTATCCACGAAATAATCACCGCTGACTGTGCTATGTGAAAATTTTACAATGCACATGAATCCATGCAGGCGAACTAATCAATAGGTTGAACTTGAATTATTATTCAATTTATTGCCAGTTGTCCGTTCACCGACACGGTTCAATGAAAAATCCAAACACGTGTATGCCGCAAAACTGTTAATAAAACACCGACGTGTGGAATGATAAACACACATATAACAGCTACCTATAAATGTTCCACAGGGCGCTTTTATTCAGATGTGACAATTATTCCAAAAATGAGAAAACTACACATTAATTTATAATAATTGAATGTTTACATTTTTTTGGTGCGCACTGAGCACAACAATATTAACAGAGGACATCCGAATGTTGCTTGGGTAGCAACGTATCTTATTTATATGGGGCTATTGTCGATATTATATGTCGGGGGATGCTACGACGTATTACGCACAAGATTTCTAGGAATTACTATCATGTTTGGATAATCCGATTAATGCGTTATCTTAATTTAAATTCAATAAGTTTAGTGATACTTGGTTAAAAGGTTACAAACGTTAGACGAATTTAGCGTTAATTTTTCTATAGGGCCACATTCAGCAAATATCGCCCATATAAAAAGTAGCTCAATATTTTCCGAGCGCTAACAAGTTATGCTAAGTGGCTCATCAATACATGTGTATACGTGCAATCCCCTGTTCAAAGCTGCATCACTGCGTGGACCCGAGACGTGTCTAAAATATAAACCCTAATAAATCCTAGTTCCTGTAGCCATTTTTTTGTATTGTTAGCGTCGTCTTTTTGAATGAGTGCAAACTGGAGTACCCGCAGGAAGTCCAACCTGTTCAGTATCATGTAGGTGAACATAGGCCGAATTCGAAATACGCAAACTTATTTTACAAAAAAAATATAATTATATATATAAGTGTGACCAACACATAGCATTGACAATTAAATAAAGCCAACCAAGCCATCGGAATGATACGAAAATCATTTTCAACAATTACTAAATAAATGTTTTTGCCCCTCTACAAAAGCTTTGTGCCCCCGCACCTGGAGTATGCGAGTGTGATATGGAGCCCCACCTACAGAAAACACATAATAATTGGAATAGTCTGGACTCAGATACTATTGCTCTACAACCGTAAATGAGTTTAAGAACAACTTAAATACTTTCTGGAGAGCGAAATACTGTACATTCAACTACCAGTATAACCTATTCTAAAATCCATCCTGCGCATGGCACACAGTGTATTAAGTGTTACAAGTGACTATATATGATTTCAATTGGGCCACTACGAGCAACCACCTCACAGGACGGCCATCTGGATCGAGGTATTATCAAGGTAAATCTATATACAATTGTAGTTGACGTTATATTGACATTCTTTCATAGAATAATTGGTTTTATGTAATTGTTATAGAAGCTATCATAATTACATAACATTACACACTGCTTATATTTGAATGCTGCATATATTACGCATACGTCCCTAAAAGTCTATGTTTTATGTATTTTTACCATGATGCACTCTTTTTCTAAGTAAAGTCGGTTTGATAAATATGCACGGGCGTTTTGGAACAGGGCTAGATTTTCTTCTTAGTATGGTGACCATTTAGCAAACTCCCATACGTCAAGGGTGGAAATTGAACCACGATCGCCTAGGTGAGGAGCGCGTACCGTAAAATATCTATAATTTCGAACAATGTAATTTTTCGGACACCCTCTTTTTTAGCCAAAATAATTATTTTTTGTCACTATATATTTTCGGACATCTTGATTTAAAACCATAATTAATGAATCTTAATTTTCGGACATTTGATATGACAGTAGTATTTTAGCAGAATTCTAACCTGTTTGCGTTAAGCTGCTGACACATCGCACATGTGTTTTTACAAATGAAGGTCATAAAACCAGGCAGATGAATGAGTGGTGGCGGTGGACCGTTACATTAGCGTCATTGGGTTCAGAGCCATGTGCCATAAATAATGGGTTTACCCGATTGTGTATACCGGTATTGATATCGTATATTAAATATGCTGTTGAAATTATCCTATTAAGGAACCAGTCTTAATCAGTCTTCATTATTTACCAATAAATTCTGCTTTATTTAGTCATCTTTGAACTCGGTCGACAAAAATGCAGTCCTGGCGTAATTTTCTGTAAAACAAAATCAAACTTATGAAATGATTTAAAATTAATGGCAAACATCGCTAAAAATTAATAATACTTTAAGTCGTGGTCTTTAACAAGCACGCGAAATTATTAATCGATAGTAGCTGTGTATATTCGGCAAAAAACGTTATACACCGGACATATACCTGAACGTAATTGCAATATTGTCATAGTGTCTATAAATTTTCGGACACCTGCAATTTGGGAATATTTGTGTGTATCCAACTTATCGGACACGAAAATTTTTAATGAGTTTTAAGTGTCCGAAAATATAGATATTTTACGGTATGTCGAACACTGCGCTAGCCGGAGAGCCCTGGCTCATCAGTACAGTTAGTACATGACAACAAAATTCGGTGATTGGGCAAAGCCGACCCTAAAGTTGTTATCTACTATTTTTTCCGTATTTTTACGATCTTAGATAATGTTCAAATTTTTCACCGAAATGTGAAAATGTAAAACAACAACAACTCAATTCCAACCTAACTTAATATTTTTAAGACCGTTGCCCGAAAGACACAGTTTCTTTGGCATGTACGTCTACGAGGCGAACAAATAAAATATATAAATACGAAAATAATAAAATAATTAACATATATGGATATGGGCATTTCAGAATGTATTATACTTTAAGCTCTCTCTGGTCAAGTGCCAAGAGAAAATTGCAGATTCAGTAAAATGTTTTAAAAATAAACATTAGTAATGGTTCAAACTTGCATCATCTTGTCGTATACAATGCGTTTTACAAATATTGAAATATTTAGCATGTAGTTTAAAACGAGAACGGGTGTGGTTAAAGAAAAGCTAATTGGCAAAGTATGGTTTAATGCAATTAAGCTATCCGACAGTACTGGTATTAGTAAACTAACTGACTTCATTTACTCAGTTATGTTTGTTCATTTAAACCTATTTATTTAAGCTTGATCGCATCGAAAGCCTTTGGCTTATTGAGACACTCTCGAGTGCGTTTCCTGGGTAGAAGCACTACTTGGTGTCTTAAGGGAGATCTTGAGAACGCTCCCAGAGTGGGGACCGAACCCGGGACCTCCCGATCGCTAGGCGGACACCATATCCACTAAGCCACTGCGTCCTGTCTTTTTAGCCTAGTGGGTTAATGAATTGGGTTCGAATCCCATATAAGCCCATTTTGTATTTCGTTTTTTGCACAAATTTCCGTGGAATAGTTATATACATACAAACTATTTATTTAGGCCAAAGGGGACGTATTTGGCCTCATATCATACGACACTTTACTGCATGACTGTTTTGTTAATATTACAAGACTAGTAATTATAAGCAATCGTGTCACAGGGTGATAACATTGTGCGGCCAGTCCGGGACTCGAACCCGGGACCCCTCGCTATCACGGCGAGTGCTCTCCCGATTGAGCTAACCAGGCCGCCACACAACTTCTCCCCTTTAAGTGACCAAGTTCATGCCGTGACACACACCCTCGCTCAATATGAATTCGTCCTCGAATTCATGGATTCATGGTGTTATATAATTACCACGTGCCCTCGGAGAGTTAACCCGGGTGACGTCACGGCCCCACGTTGGGCGCCAAATGTCACAGGGTGAGAAAATTGTGCGGTTTCTAGTTTCGTCTAGTAAGCCCTATTGACATGTACATGTACGCAAGCAATCATTCATTTCAGTCATTGCGTCGCTATAGTCAAATACATGCATCATCATACTGATACGGACAGAGCACTTTTCATTTCACATATCCACCCATACACATTAAGATATTTACACATTTATGATTTAGTTGAAAACCTTTTCTTCAATCAGATCTCTCATTGTAAATACCCGACATTGTTTGCATATTGGCTTAAATATTTAAACGCTCTCAACCCGACCTTGGACATTCCAATCGGCAATCCTACGCGTGTATTATGTGTTCTAGATTTACAGACACGTTTTGGTATCAAGCTTTAGAGAACCAACCTTTCTGAACTTAAGTTGACTACGCGGATCTACAAACAATACTGTACAGTGACTACTTTTATATTCAGCTTCAGAGGTCCCTGTCAAGTTTGTTTGTTTGTTTGGATTTTTCGCCGTTTTAAACAGTATTTAAGTCATATCACGGCGGTCAGTTAGCCTACTCACTTTTCCTGGGCAAGCTTAGCCTATCTAAGCGGTTCACCAGTACTAATTAAGTGCACACACCTATGCAAGTAACTGACAACCGCCCTACTTGAATCAGAGGTAGGGGGGAATGGCCGTATACATAATTTCATGACCAGGGCCAATCCCCACACAAGTTATGTGGCCGGGCTGGGTTTCGAACTCACGATTCCCGGGTTGACAGTCCAGCGCTCTACCAACTTAGCTAAATGGGCCCGGAGGTCCTATTAAGGACATGTTACTATAAAGCACAGGTTACTATATAGTATGCGCTACATTTAAATAATTATGAGAATTGTCTGAAACCCGTTGAACTGCTAACATCTACCAAAACTGGAACTTGAGAGCTTGCCAAATTGTGTCCAGCAGGTGTCGCTTCTCGCTAGACGAACGCGGTGACGTCATATTTGATGTATAGAACGACAACATACAACCTTCTTCGCAGAGTTGTCGTTCTTGTCATGCACAATGTAGTTTTGGTGGGCCGACTGTTTGTTCTGGAATATTCCATAAAGCCACGGGTTCATCCACCCTTGATTGCTAATTGTGTGATAATCCTCCATAATGAGTAAAACAGTTATCTTCCTTTAACAAAGTCATGACAGTTCTTCCCCCTGTATTAACGAGCCAGTGTATCTAGGGTAGACCACTCCGAGGATTATGGCCGCAAAGCAAGAAGGATTCACTTCATGGAATTGATAATCGAAAAACAAATACTAGTATATCATTACGAGTAAATATGTGTTAATTATATACAAAACACTTCACACACAAAAGTTAATTATTATATTGAAAGGGGTTCGAACAGAAAGTTATGATATACGATAACGTAAGACCCGTAAAGATCCAAACTGAGATATAACTGGTAGGTCTTATTAAATCCCTGTCGGCACCAACCACCCCGCGACCATAGTCAAATAAATGGACGTGAATTAAAATGACGGGCAGCAAAAGAAAACCAGGTGGATACCAATCGTCGGAACCCACGACATATATTCCGTTACCACTCGACCAAGAAGCGTAGCGGATATGAGCGAACGTAGGTTTCGACGATGGTGGATACCGTACAATCTTTGCGTTGTTATGTTTATTTTTTAGTTAGCATTTTTTTATTCTCGTGGTGGCAGAGGTTAATGAAAACCACCAGGGGGAATTATGAGGCCCTGTAATCGCGCGTTTGTGATGACAAAAATGTAGAGTTCAGCGGTTTAACTGGCTACCGGTCTTATTGCCAAACAAAATAAGAACAGAGAGTAGATAAACCGGATTTTTTTTTTTTAATGAATTGACAACAGAAACACTCGAAATATGAAAAGCTTAAGGGATACATCTAAGATATGTAAATAATTATTTTAGAAAATTATTATAATTATGCAAGTAGTATTTGCAAACTTGAAAGTGAACAGGAAAACGATATTGCTAGTATTTATGCCAAACTTTACATTTATTTGCATGGAATAAACCAATGTACCGTGATTTATTTAAATGACTTGCAGTTCGCCGATATTTGAATTTTAAAGTAGAACTATTGTTGCTGTGAGCAAATCGCAACAATGCTAAGGGAAATAACTAGTACTCAGATACTTCTGTTATTCATAAACGAGTAACCTCCCTTCCTTGGAAATTGTGTTGATGATGCTTAGCCGACGTTTGAAAAATGATACAACTATTTTTTAAATCGGACTTGAAAATCACAAACATACAAACATCGAAAACATAACAATATCAATTAAATGAAAACAAAATTGTGTACCCTTTTTTAATTATGTTGTGTACCGAAATTGTCGGCACAGCTCGCTTTGTAATGGAGACCAAGTCTATCGTTCTTGCAACAAAGTGTCTCGTAATGGGGATTACATCACTCGTATTTACCGCTCAGTATCGCGTAATGGAGACTATTTCACTAATATTTACGGCTGAGTATCGCGTAATGGAGACTTCGTCACTCATATTTACGGCTTAGTAATTTGCAATAGATACTACGTCACTCGTATTAATGGCTGAATATCTCTTAATGGTGATTACTTTACTCCTATTTACGATATCCCGTAATGGAGACTACACAATCGTTTTTAAGACTGAGTATATCGTAATGGCGACTAGGACACTCGTAGTTAAGGCTGAGTATCTCTTAAGAGAAAATAAGTTACTCGTATTTGCCTCTGCGTATTTCGTAATGGAGACAACGTCACTCGTATTTACGGCTGCGTATCTGGTAATGGAGACTAGGACAGTTGTATTTACGACTTAATATCGCGTAATAGAAACTTCGACACTCATGTTTTCGACTGAGTATCCCGTAATGGAGAATAAGTTACTGGTAGTTAGGAGATACGATTTGGCATCGGCAAGCTTCCATATTTATCTTTGTAAAGATATGTACTTGCTGAACGCAAACCTCAACCTGAATTTTCTCTTGCAGGCAAACCTTATCATGACTTTTCTAAGTATAGAAAAGGGTATAATTCTGCTAAAATGCTGGTCACAGTTATGGGTCTTGGCCAGTAACCTTATATAATGATCCTGAAGGCATGTGTAAATTTCAATTGAATGTCTGTAATAGATATAGAGATATGAAATTGTTGCTCTCAAACTCTAATCTGATTTTCTACGAACAAAAATTGGGAATAATTGCTAAATTGCATGTCAAAGTTATGGGCCTTGGTCAGTAACGTCACATGATGACCCCGAATACATGTGTGAAGTTTCAATTGAATATCTGTACTAGTTGCAGAGATATGGACTTGTTGCACGCAAACCCTAACCAGAGCATTACGCCGAGGCCGACGAACGGGTGAGTAGTATAGCTCGAACTGCTCGGTGAAAAGTCGACCTAAAAATTGATCTAATTATATTCTGACACAGATATTCCGACAATCTCACTAAAATCATCTCCAGTCTGAAGCTGCTATACTATCCGCCTAATGCCTAGGTTACAAATAGAACGGGCGCCGTAAGATTTTAACGAACGGTAAAGCATTAGCAATTTTTGGAATATGACAGGCGCCGCGCGATTAATATACTTTTTTGCCTCGCGTGGTGACAAACTCAAGCGGGCGCCGGACAATTTTCGCTGACTTACATAGGGAACACGCAGTTTGAGCAACGGGCGGCGATTGGTCTATGAACGGACAGCGCCCGTGCGGTGAATATGTGAATCGGACGGTCGCCGCGCAGGATTGTACTTCAACTAAAATGTTTTGAAAAAGGTATCCAGTTAATGTAAATTGAGCGGCCGCCGACCGATACCCCGACGATAACTGTATATCGGTTGTTGCCGTTCCGCGCGCCTGAGGGCGCCAGAAAGGTGACGGCACGTTCGCTATTGAAATCGGGCGATGTTTTAAAGTAGAAAAATAATCACCGCCCGATCCAAGAAAAAGCCAAAGACAAGCAAAGAAAGAATACAAAAATTGTACATTTAGGCTTGGTGATCCGGATCAATTTGATCATTTATTATTGGGGAGGAAGCAGGGTGTGTGTGTGTGTATGTGTGTGTGTGGGGGGGGGGGGTAACTTATCTCTTAAAAATATATTGTTATGTAGACTTGCGCTATCCGAGTGCTTTCTTGTTCGTTTTTGAGTTTTACACATTGTAGATTAAATACGAGTATTTTAGCTATCGGAATCACGTGTCATATGGTTGCCAATAAAGGACCAGCATTGAGTTTAAATCTCATCCCATTTTTTGCTTAACTGAACCTAGAAGGCCTACATACAGGATACTTTGTATTTGTTGGTTTCAGTGTAAGATCGTATTTTAGGCCTACTTTATGAGTGGTCAAATAAAAATATTAGTTTTGTTTGACAACAAATGAAATATAATACAATCTTATGCTGAAATAAACACATTTTCTTTTATTTCATGCTTTTGGACGATACATACAAATGCGCAAGATCTGCTCAAGCTTCAGAAGTTTGTGTATTATGACGTCATAAATATGACGTCAAAATGATTCCAAAATTGTCGCTCACTGTTGTGGTGGGAAAATAGTGCCATACTTTCTGAGTCTTTGTCGCATAATTGTATATTAATTTAACTTTGTTATGTGTTTTCTGTTGTTTTAAAAGGCCGATGTTAACACTGACGATTAGGATATACACATACTTTCAAAATATATAAAAATTAAAACAAAGTAAAAGTTCCATCTATAACCAGTGAAATAATCAAAAATAATGTTATAATTTCACTTGATCCAGAGTGAATGGTCGGCCGGGTTATCATCCGCTGGTATACATACTCATTCAAAGCATAGTATGAAATACAATATGTTGTTTACAAAACCGGCATGTTATCGAGGCTTGTACATATCGCATTACGAACATTAATCGTAATCTGTAAAGACATGTATACATGTGCAGTAATTTGAAAATATAATCTATACATCCATAGTGGCTATTTTAAATTGTAATCTATACAGTCATACTGGTTATGTAAAATTGTTATTTACACAGTCATTATGGTTAGTTTTATTGCAATCTAATGAATCTATACATCAAAGGGTTATTTGAAATCTTAATCTGAACGCTCATAAGCCTATTTACAGTTGTAATTTATGCAGTCATAATTTAGATTTTATAATCTTTGTTGGGTTGTTTTTAATTATATTGAATGTTAAATAACCATTCTTGCTATATTATTTGTGTTACATTGTGCTTTTGTACGAGATATGATTAGTTAAAGTGAAAGCCATGTATGCTCATATGTTTTTGTTTATCCGGTATAACGTTATGTGGAGCATAATAAAACACTAAGGAAAATACTATATTGTTCAATATTAAGTTAAGTCCTGCAAGTCGGATAATGTACATCTTACATTGCTTTCTTCTATTTACACAAAAGTATAGTTAACATCGTTATAATTAGGGGACAACACTTGAAAAAAATGCACATCTTACATTGCTTTTTTTATTTGCATAAAAGCATAGTTAACATCGTTATAATTATGGGACAGCACTTGAAAAAAATTGTACATCTTACATTGCTTACTTATATTTACATAAAATTATAGTCAACATCGTTATTATTAGGGGACAGCACTTGGAAAATGTGATTTGTATGCGATTTAATACAGACTGAATGCTATAATTCAGACATTTTTATTCAAATAATTATTGAATATTCAATATGAGCTTTAAAACAATACTAGTTTTATTGCTTTCCGTCTCTTTATAAAATAATTATCAAAGGGAGATAAAAGTGTGAAAGACCTTACAATGTGTTCTCGAAGTTGTCTCCCATTCAAGTCATGGTAAATTATACACTAAAGCAGTGATATATATTTACATATTTATATATTATTAATTTTATTTCCATGTTTGTAGAAACAGACAAACAAACTAGAATTTGTAATTAAAACCACTTTTATACAATACATGTATTTTAATCCATTTTTTGCAAAATGATGAACGCCTTAGCGTTAGTTTATTAAATGGTTGATACAATTAAGCTGGAAACGTAAACATTTATCTACTGATTAAACGCCAAAACATCATCTCATTATTAATTTGCTGATAGCTATACATAACCTTATCTAAGAAATAATTTTCGATGTATCGTTGTTTATCGGCCAAAGAACAACGATTTGGAGTTCTGATGCGTAGGAGTGCTTTAATAGTCATGCATCAGCACGTCAAAGAGATGTTTATTGGCTGACACACAACGAGAAATCGAATTATTTCGATTCTAACACGATTTCACAAATATTTTTGCAATTGTAATCAGATCTACATTTTACAATGCTCCGCTCAGAATCGGGATTACTTTTTGAGTTGTTTATAGGGTTGTTTAACAACGATAATTTTGTTCTTTGTCTGTAGAAATTTAGCGAATATCATATACGAATATCAGATACTGCCGTGTGATATTTTATTTTGATGAATAACGAAGAAAATAACGTTATATGCACAATTTCTTGCAATACAAGAGCTGTAAGAGGACAGCACGCTCGACTATTCGAAGCATTTCAGTTGGTACATATATATTGGGGCATACATTTGTTGAAATACAAAGCTGAGTTATGGCAATTATTGTATCAATTTATTCCAAGTTTCAAGTGAATATCTTATGCAGTTTAGAAATAATTTTAAGGCTTTTGAATGCCAAACTTTACACCGAAAAGCTATGTGAAAAGAGGGCATAATGCTGTCAAAATACTAAATAAGGTAATGTGGATTGTGGCACCTGATGTTGTAATTGATGACAAAGGTATATTCCAAGTTTCAAGTGAATAACTTATGTGGTTTTGAAGTTACAAGACTTTTGAATATTAACGTTAACGAACATCAGACGCGGCCGCTGACGCCGACGCTGGGGCGAGTAGAAAAGCTGACCTTTTCTTCGAATAGTCGAGCTAAAAAAGTAGTCCTATACCAATGCCCTATTTATTCTTTAGAATTGTATCTTTTCCAAGCTGCATTAAGAGTTCCTTGCACTGCTGAAGCTGTCTTCTACGGTCCGCCTTGCTTTCCTCATCCGGTTCACTGATGACGTCACGTCCGGTCGAGGCGGACTTTGTACATCGCGCCGCATTTGAAAGTGCTTTCTTTGACACCGTTCCTGAGCTTTCGCGATCAGAAGTATAGATCACGGAGACAGATGCCAGCGACTTCAGCGTTTTGGTTTCACGAGGCACTCCCACTTCCAGTTTGTTTGGTTCTGCGCATAGCGATTTAAATTTACAACCCAAGTCCGTAACTTTCGAGACCTCGTCTGTCTTTAGTACAACGGATGGGGAATTGGTGGTGGATATAATCGATACTGATGCTCTTCTTTGTTCACTGCAATTTTTAGAAAATACGATACAGTTACTTGACATGCTGCTCTCAATAAACGAATAACTGATTCATTTTTTTAGTTCGATGTTGCTTCTTGTCAGATGTTTATCTTTTTAACGCAGCTGCAAAGTGGATATAATCAGAGGCTCTAAAATGAGTCATGAAAAAATATTTCAACTTACCTCAGGGGTTTGTTGTAAATCTGTGCCAAGCTTTTGTTCAGGTCGACATATTTTGTATCCGAGGGCGTTTGTCGTAGACGTTCGTGATCGCTCGTTAACTTCTGTAACTGTTCGGATTTCTTCAGCATTTTTCCGGTAGAGTACGTCGTAAGCGTCACTGACGTCACTAGCACCCCCAAAATAGCCAACAGACAAGCTATAAACGCTGCGTTATTGATGCAGACGCTGTCATCTTCCTTTGGCTCTGACAAAAGTAACCGTTTAAACTCATTTGGGCAATAATGGACGTGCAATTAACTGAGCTTACGCAGATATTTACACATATAAATTACATGTTATAAGCAGCAGTTTCGAAAGTATGATAACACGTCAGATTATTCATATAAAGTAAGAACTTGTGGATATGTTTGTACAGCTGTTTGCGAATGGAAGCTTAGTTTATTATTTTATACAACATTTAGACAAAAGATATTTAAAATTATGTTCTCCCTAAATGCGTTCGTCCGAAAATAAATAAATAAATAATTTCCTTTCTGGGTTAAATGACAGTAAAAAGAGATTTGATGTAATGAGTTATTTAAAAAAGCTTAACGCTGATATCTATTGTTTACAAGATGTTCACTGGAATGCACAAATGGAAAAACATATATACTCACAATGGAGTGGGGATTGCTTCATTAGTTTTGGGTCAACTAATTCGAGGGGTGTTGCCATCCTATTCAAAAGGAAATTACAAATTACAGTAAATTCCGTTGAAAAAGATGATTACGGAAATATGATAGCCCTAAACCTAAGTTTCTGTTCCAAACAATTCACATTACTAAATTTATATGGCCCAAATGCAGACAACCCGTCTTTTTATAGACAAGTCTTTGATACAATCGAAAAAATTGGCAATACTATGTATATTATATGTGGAGACTTTAATCTAGTGCTTGACCCACTGTTAGATTATATTAACTATAAACATTTAAATAGTAATAGGAAAGCAAGAGACTTGTTATTGGGGGAAATGGTTAAAAGGGAACTGCATGATACTTTTAGATATATAAACGGTGAGAAAAAAAGATACACATGGAGACGTACAACCCATTGCAACAGGGCCGTCTGGACCTTTTCCTTATTACAAATAATATGATTGAATATTTATTAAATGCTCAAATACAAACGAGCTACAGATCAGACCATTCTATTATTGACATGGTTATAAGTTTTGAAAAAGTTATACATGGTAAAGGTTTATGGAAATTCAATAACTCGTTGCTATCTGATATTGAATTTTTGTCAGTAATTAATACCTTGATAGATGATATTAAACGGCAATATTGCATTCCTATATATAATTTAGACACGTTAAATGATATTGATGACAGCCAAATACAGCTTGTCATCAACGATCAACTTTTCCTAGAAACACTTCTAATGGAGATTAGAGGCAAGACCATCTCTTACTCAAGTTACAAAGCAAAATTAAAAAGAACAAACGAAAGTCTATTAATATCAAAAATTGAAATATTGGAGCAATCACTGACAGAGGAAAATAAGGAACAATTAATTACACTTAAAAATGAATTAGAAACTATTAGACAGGAAACTATGAAGGGTTGCTTTATACGTTCCCGTTCAGACTGGATAGATAATGGAGAAAAACCAACTAAGATGTTTTGTAATTTGGAAAAAAATAATTTTCTCTCCAAAAATATATCTTGCATTCAGAGAGAGGATGGAACATTAATATATGAACCTGAAAATATTCTTACAGAAGCAAACTGCTTTTACAAAATTTTATATTCAGAACAACCCACTACCAATTATGATCTGAAACATGAATTTAAAAATGATGAATTGCCCAAATTAACCGATTTAGAAACGGACATGTTAGAGGGTATTCTTTCTTTACAAGAGGTGTCAGCTACTCTTAAACAAATGAAAAATGACAAAAGCCCAGGCTCCGATGGATTCTCGGCAAATTTCTTCAAAGTTTTTTGGAAAAAATTGGGTGTCTTTGTGGTTAGAAGCATTAATTTTTCATATAATGTAGGGTCACTCTCAATAACTCAGAAACAGGGAATTATAACATGTATTCCAAAGGAGGGAAAGCCTAAACAATTTTTAAAAAATTGGAGACCAATTTGCTTGTTAAACACAGTATATAAACTAGCATCAGGGACGATAGCTAACAGACTTAAGTCAGTCTTGAACAAATTAGTAAACAATGACCAAACTGGTTTCATTAAAGGCAGGTACATGGGGGATAATACACGACTATTATATGATATTATGAGCTATACTGAGTGCAACCAAATCCCTGGCCTGCTGATGCTAATTGACTTCGAAAAAGCGTTCGATACCTTATCCTTCAGTTTTATTAAACAAGTGTTTGATTTTTTTAACTTTGGGCCAATGTTTAAGAACTGGATAACACTTTTTTTTAATAATATGGAAAATGCAATCCAATTGAACGGGTTCTTGTCAGACTTCTTTACGATAGGACGTGGTTGTCGGCAGGGAGATCCTATTTCAGCATATATATTTATACTTTGTGCCGAAATACTAGCGATTAAAATAAGGAAATGTAATCAAATAAAGGGAATAAAAGTTGACAATGAAGAATACAAGATATCACAATTTGCTGATGATACTTATATATTAATGGACGGGTCAGAAGAATCATTGAATACTGCATTACAATTGTTGCACACCTTTTCACAATATTCAGGCCTGAAGGTGAATTTCGAAAAAACTCATGTTGTCTGGATAGGGGCATTAAAATACAGCACAAGATCCATAAAAACAAGGTGGAAACTAGTGTGGGGATGTACCCAATTTAAATTATTAGGTTTAACTTTTGATGTTGATCTACCTAAAATGATTGAGCTAAATTATAATGACAAACTAGCTAAATTAGAAAATAGCATTGCACACTGGAACAGAAGAGATTTAACTCCCTTGGGTAGAATAACTGTTGTTAAGACCTTGATACTTCCATTGTTTATTCACCTGTTTGTCTCTTTGCCACACCCCGGAGATGTTATTTGTAATGATTTAAACAATAAACTATACAAATTTGTGTAGCAGGGACCTTCAAAAATCAAAGCAAAAGTCTTTACAAAAGATTTTGATGAAGGGGGACTTAAAATGGTGGACATAAATGCATTTATGAAAAGTTTAAAATTATCATGGATAAGAAAAGTTATTCAAGGACAGAACAAATTTACATCCTTGGCTAGAAAGTTAATAGATTTTAACAAACTATGTAATACAGGCAATTTATACGCAATTTCTATTATAAAAGAAATAACCAACGTCTTTTGGATCGATGTTTTAACAATATATTCTGACTTTGTTAAAAG
The DNA here is from genome assembly GCA_027627225.1 of Congeria kusceri. Lineage (NCBI taxonomy): Eukaryota > Metazoa > Mollusca > Bivalvia > Myida > Dreissenidae > Congeria > Congeria kusceri. The sequence goes on along the minus strand of CM051040.1, from coordinate 33,703,324 downwards.
TATTAATATTGATTCTGTTGATAAACTTTTAGATATGCCTCTGTTTTTCAACAACTGTTTATTAATCAACAATAAATACATTTTTTGGAAATATTGGTATGATAATGGCATTCAATATGTTAAAGATATTATTAAAGACAATGGACAGATTTTGTCATTACAAGAACTACAAATCAAAATGAATAAGCCAGTCAACTTTTTACATTATGAAGGTATAAAAAAGGTGCTTTCTACATACATTGCCTCAGTGAAAAATGTAAACTTAGAACAGTATAAAGTACATTCATACCCCATTTTGTCGACCCATATAAAACCTATAATTATGAATTCATGCAATAAGTTATTATATAATATGTTAAAACAGAACTCTGAAATCCCAACATGCCAAACAAAATGGAATGAATACTTTGCAAACGATACCATACAATGGAAAAATGTCCATGGACAAGTGTTTAAAAAAACGAATAATACATATATTCAATGGTTACAAACTAGGATTGTCCACAGAATATTGGGGACAAACTCACTCCTTTTTAAAATGGGCTTGTCGGATAGTAATACATGCACTTTTTGCAAAATGTCAGAAGAATCAATTACCCATTTATTCTGGGAGTGTAACACAGTACAATTACTTATTAAAGATATCTCTGATAGCTTAATAAACGCAAATATACAAATAGAAATAAACTGCAAAATGTTACTTCTTGGTGATACAAATGTAAATGACAACTGCTTTATTCTTTTCATGGAAATTAAAAAGTACATCTTTGCATGCAAAAGGAAAGAAGTTATCCCAACTTTTCAGGGTCTTAAAGCTAGCCTAAGATTAGCTTTAAATATTTATGCAAGCACAACAAGTGAATCAAATAAAGAAATTTATTGGATAGTTATAAGACTTCTATGTAATTAGTAAATGCATGAATAACAAAAATAATTGTTGTGAACATAGCAACTCCCATTATAAATTAAACTTGCAAAATTTGTTTACTTGGTTAGTTTTTTGTGTTGTTTGAATATTTGATTCATAGTTGATTGTGTTGTAAAATTGAACTCTTTGTGTAAAATCAATTTTTGTTATTCATGTCCATTGTTAATGAAACTAGCAAATTTCACATAATTGGTTTTTATGTTGTTTGAACATTGTGATCATAGTTAAAGTGTATTGTGTTGTAAATCAGAAACCTTTTTTGTTAAGATTCACTTATTATAATTGTGTTATACATAATTAAGTATGCCAGTCCAGTAAAGTATAAAAAAAGTATAAGGAAGTATAGCCACTTTGAGTGAGTAATTCAGTTTGTGTATTGATATTAATAACACAGTTAATACACATTACATATGGTAAAATAAGTCTATGTATGTTTATGTCTTGGTAAATTGTGTGTATATAGATTATGAAATGAATAAAATCATTGAAACAGGAAAAAAAATATAAAAAAAAAAAAAAAAAAAAAAAAAAAAATTCCTTTCTTACAACAAGTACAACACCTATACAACCATAAAAGACAAGCACATTGTTCTTTAGGAGGCGGTCCGCTTTTATTTGTCTGTTAACACCGTTTTACTGTACGCATATATAATACATTAGTATAAAATTATCGCATAGTAATTATATGCAATTCTTTAAATAATTAATGTTAAGTGCAATGTGACTCGCCCAGGAAAAATCAGAGATAAAACTCTTTGAACTGCATTTGGGAAAATCACTCTGGAAACCTGTGCCCGTTTGTCAAATGTCACATCGCAGAGTGTCGGGCTTCACCCATATTAACAATAACAATCATCACGGATACATCGTATATATCGACGAAACTAGTTACTTGGCAATATAACGCATTTGAATATATTATCAAACATAATAAATTATTAACGTAAGTTAATATACGAAAAATCTGACGTATAAAACACCGTTCTGAGCATAAGCAACAACGACAACTGAAATAAAAAAAACAACAGACATACATATATTTGAATATAAATTTTATCTTCTCATTCCTAATGCTGTTTAAGTTGCTATTGTAATTAAACAATATGCTGAACCACGTGTTTACTCCGGTGTAAGCGAAACTCGAATGACTCTACCCGCCAATCGAACGAAACACTCGTGCAAAGGAAATACCGAATGCTCACTGAAGCGTGACAAAAAGAATAGCAATTTGCAACCCGTGAGTAACATCCGACAGTAAATATGTGATTCATATAACTTAAATGGATGACAGTGTTGTGACAGAAACACTCACTTTTTGGTTTCAGATCAATATCCGTGCCAATGGAAAGTGTGGTCCCCACGTTAACTTCGTCGTAAACTACTTCTTCGAATGACTCCGATTTTTTAACGTCACGTTTCTTACGTCCGTAACCGTTAACGTTCACGCCGTAAGCGTTACAAGAGGTCTGGAAATACAGGATTATGAAATGAAATGCCATTGATGGTTTGAAAATATTTTCGACTCACCGGTAAACTCACGACCATTGAAGTCAATAAAACGAAAGTCGGAATAACCATGGCAGGAGAAAATGTTAAACAATACATTGGTTTGCCAGTAGGTTTTCTTTAAATTGTGAACATTGACTCTAACCGTAGTAAGTCGCCATTTTAAGTTTTGTGACGGCGGACGGGCAAAGTTTTCACCCTAAACGTAAATTTACTGTCACTCGGTATATTCGGGGAGCCCGTCACAGTTTCATCTATAGCGTAAGTACCATAACTTGGTTTATTCTGGGCGTCCTTTTTCATCTACAGCGTAAGTACCATAACTTGGTTTATTCTGGGCGCCTGTTTTCATCTTTAGCGTAAGTACCATTAATTGGTTTATTCTGCGTGCCCGTTTTCATCTATAGCGTAAGTACCATTACTTGGTATATTCTGGGCGTCCGTTTTCATCTTTATCATAAGAACCATCACTTGGTTAATTCTGGGCGTCCGTTTTCATCTATAGCGTAAGAACCATTACTTGGTTTATTCTGGGCGCCCGTTTTCATCTTTAGCGTAAAAGTAGCATAACTCGGTACATTCGGGGCACTCGTTTTCATCTATGACGTCAGTACGTGTTCGACGTAGTAGTTGGAACTAAGACTATAGCCATGACCTACCGGCGCGCACGGTCCGAGACACACTTGCAGCGTGCACGTGAAAATCATCTCCACCAGCCCGCCGCTCAGCTCTGTGGTCCGGAACGCCGGAAACGCCGCCGTGAGCACCCCCTGGTTGACGAAATTCGAGAACAGGACAACGTCCACCGCGCAACTAGGGGAGACAAATGCGTTAGGTAAATAAATTACTTCTATGACCCTATACTGCATTTTCTTAATAATGTTGTCACACTATCGGTTAATTATGCGACATGGCAAGAATGCACGTTATTAGAAAACTGAAACATGAAAATGCACGTCGTCATGGATAATCAAACATTATGTGTATAAAAACATTTTTTGGTGAACAAAACACAACAACCAAACAAAACATCAACGACAAATAACAAAATACAACAACAAAGCTGGATAACATTACTTACTAGTCAAGAGTAACGTCGATCGTATTGGCCCTGCAGCTTCGCGCCTTGATATCAAAGTCGTCTGCAATGAGACGTTATCCTGCCGATGACGAAATATTTCAAAGAATAGCAATAATTTACTAAGTATATCAACACACCATTTGTTTTTCATCATTACAACGTATGCAAAGAAGATAACGTTATACACATGTTGACATACTAATGCTTACAACTGAAATTGCTGGTCATTGGTTTCGTACAGAGATCACTTACATTGCAAAATGGAAACGCTATATGATGGTGATGACATTGATGATTTGATGATTATGGTGGTGCTTATTGTGAGACTTGATAAAATTTTGAGACGATATGGTGATTATCCAGACAAGCTCCAACGCGTGACCCTTTTTCTAATTTGAAGCAAGTATATTAACTGACCCAAATTTTCCTCGCCCTGTTGTAGTGTCAGTTTAAATTATGTTGATAATGAAGAGACTAACCATTCACTGGAAATAGGATGAATAGTAGTTTTATGTTTACAAACTCACTGCAATCGTCTGTATTTGTAAAACGTCTGATTTACCAGTATTGACTAGTCCATAGGTATAAAAGTTCTCACTTGCACTTTTACCGAATGTTACGTCATGGAGATAATGTCCGCCATTATCCCTATTTTACACAACTATAACTAATTACCCAAATACTCCTCGACCAGTTGTAGCGTCATGGTGATCATGCTCGTCATACCCATATATTACTCAACTATAACTACTTACACAAATACTCCTCGCCCAGTTGTAGCGTCAAGGTGATCATGCTCGTCATACCCATATATTACTCAACTATAACTACTTACCCAAATACTCCTCGCCCAGTTGTAGCGTCATGGTGATCATGTCCGTCATACCCATATATTACTCAACTATAACTACTTACACAAATACTCCTCGCCCAGTTATAGCGTCATGGTGATCATGTTCGTCATAGCCATATATTACTCAACTATAACTACTTACACAAATACTCCTCGCCCAGTTGTAGCGTCATGGTGATCATGTTCGTCATACCCATATATTACTCAACTATAACTACTTACACAAATACTCCTCGCCCAGTTATAGCGTCATGGTGATCATATCCGTCATACCCATATATTACTCAACTATAACTACTTACATAAATACTCCTCGCCCAGTTGTAGCGTCAAGGTGATCATGTTCGTCATACCCATATATTACACAACTATAACTACTTACACAAATACTCCTCGCCCAGTTGTAGCGTCATGGTGATCATGTCCGTCATACCCATATATTGCTCAACTATAACTACTTACACAAATACTCCTATACCATTTGTAGGGGCATGGTAATCATGTCCGTCATACCCCTATATTACACAACTATAGTTACTTACCCAAATAACCCTATACCATTTGTAACGGCATGGTAATGATAGGTATAAAACCCATATATTATACCCATATATTACTCAACTATAACTACTTACCCAAATACTCCTCGCCCACTTGTAGCGTCATGGTGATCATATCCGTCATACCCATATATTACTCAACTATAACTACTTACACAAATACTCCTCGCCCAGTTATAGCGTCATGGTGATCATGTTCGTCATGCCCATATTTTACTCAACTATAACTACTTGCACAAATACTCCTCGTCCAGTTGTAGCGTCATGGTGATCATGTTCGTCATACCCATATATTACTCAACTATAACTACTTACACAAATACTCCTCGCCCAGTTATAGCGTCATGGTGATCATATCCGTCATACCCATATATTACTCAACTATAACTACTTACATAAATACTCCTCGCCCAGTTGTAGCGTCAAGGTGATCATGTTCGTCATACCCATATATTACACAACTATAACTACTTACAAAAATACTCCTCGCCCAGTTGTAGCGTCATGGTGATCATGTTCGTCATAGCCATATATTGCACAACTATAACTACTTACACAAATACTCCTCGCCCAGTTGTAGCGTCATGGTGATCATGTCCGTCATACCCATATATTGCTCAACTATAACTGCTTACACAAATACTCCTATACCATTTGTAGGGGCATGGTAATCATGTCCGTCATACCCATATATTACACAACTATAGTTACTTACCCAAATAACCCTATACCATTTGTAACGGCATGGTAATTATAGGTATAAAACCCATATATTATACCCATATATTACACAACTACATCTATAGCTACCTACCCAAATATTCATCTTCCAGTTGTAGCGTCATGGTAATCATGTCCGTCATACCCATATATCACACAATTATAGTTACTTACCCAAATATTCCTCGCCCAGTTGAAGCGTCATGGTGATAATATCCGTCAGTTTGACGCTACTTCCGGTTACGTCACTGCCGTCCTTGTACAGATACATGTGCGCAGTCGGCTTGACCGTCTTGTTGGCGCCGGCGTCGTCATCTCTGTCGCTATAAACGATCAACTCAGTATCACACATATGTATATTTTACTTTAAATGCATTACATAAATTATGTAGCATACACAATTCAGCAACGTATGTTGCAATGACATTTAAAAAACCTCGTGACTCACGTTACATGTAGCTACATTTGTTTACCAAAGCCGAATTGACATCACTGACATTGGTACGTAAAATTCGCGTATTTGGACGTCGCTAATCGGCGTTGACGCCATTGACATGGCTAACGACATTCAACGACGCATTGAGGCTAAATATTATATCATGGGGCATTACAACTGTGCGTCACATTCACAAATGTAAAGCCTTTATAATTGCGTATGCACGCTATTTGAAACTCGCCTCACAGACTTTGATACAAGTCACATTACCCGACGTCTACCATACATTGAGCATGTAAACTATACGGCCGTCACCGGTATGACGTGAACAATTTTTACTTTATAAATATTGGCTTTGCCTACCTGAGTTGACGTACTGACAAATGCTACTTTCAACATCAGAACGTCACCTACCCGACATTGACGCCGTTACCGACGCTGATGTCGCTGAGGTCGTAGATGCAGAGGAGAGACTCCTGAATGTCATCGCCCTTCTGATAGAGGGGATTCCTCTGTACGATGATGGTGAGGTATGTCTCCTGGAAATGAGTGGCTCTTGAAATCAGCCTTCGGGCATTTTGACACAAAACGCTGTTTTTTCTACAAATATCAATAACAGAACAGAAAAGATCAATGGGTAATTAATTTAAAGGGATTATATATACGAAAAGGGCCTCTACAGCTACAGTTAAATAAATATGAAATTTAAATATTAATATTGGCATATAATAAAGGTAAAACTAATGTACTTGAAAGTAAATGATCTGCGTATATCGACAACACGATGAAAACCTAATTGTAACGTTCACACGGACGTCTAAATTACCGCTTCAGCGATACCGCAAGCGTTAAAGTCGAACTCGTGCACGGTGACGTTCGACGTCGTGTCCTGTTTGCACGCGGATCCGTAGCCCTTAATGTAGATGATTCCGCCGTCGGCGGCCCCCGACAGAGTGACGACGATACGCCGTGAAGAGCACACATCCCAGTTCACTGGAAATGGTGATAAAGCCTTGTAACACAACCCAAAAGGTTTCGGTGACCAAAGAAAAAAAAAGAAATAAACGACAACATTGTCTTCTTTTTAGCACACGAGAACTGTATTCAGTGTACACGTTATAACCACGCACGGTGAAAAGAGAAACATGAAGTCGCTACACACATTGTTTTGCCGAACACGTACGATTCCATACAAAATACATCGTTCCTTCAAGTCAAGTCAACACTTCATAGTTATGGTTATACTTCATTGAACAAACATTGTCTAGTTTTAGCCAGCAAAACTGTCAACATGCGCGGTGACACACATTGTTTGATAAAATCATTTTCTACACAATACATCGTTCCTCCTAGTCAACTGTTCATACTCATTACAAGCTTGTCTATTCTACACGAAAAGCATCATGTTATGGAAACTCGGATTCGTGATAGTTTTTTAATAAAACATGAACTGTGCGAAGTGCGAATGAAAACACGAAATGCACGAAATGCTTAATTAACCACGAAGTGCGTAAAATGATTAACAAAATACAAACTGGTCGACATTTAAAATTACACCTGAACCGCATGATATTCTAAGTAAAACGCGATCAACGTGGTATTCTAAATAAAGTGCGATCTACACGATAATCTAACAAAATAAGAACTAAACAAATATTTAGAAAAACACGAACTGCATTCAATTTGAATAAAACATAAAACTGCACGAAATTCTAAATAAAAAATGAACTGCGCGAAATTCTAAACAAAACATGAACTGCAATACTCAATTCAAGTTATATTCCGCATTTTTACTTTATAATCAGGATTTACAAAATATATTAATTATGATACGTTTACCTCGTTTGAAAGGCACCCGTAAAAGCTTGGATTATACTTACCGACCGGCTGATATTCGCCATTTCCGGTCCAGCAAACAGCGAACCAAGCCAACAGAGCGAGGTAGCAACCTCCGCGTGACGTCATTTCCTTTTGTTACGAGTCTGAAGCTGGCAACATGTACAACGTTGTACTTGTGTATTAGTTTCACATTGTCCTTAAAGGGACTTTGTCAACGGAACAAATTGGCTTCATATTGCACTATAAATAATATTATATACAATACACACTGAGATATTTGATAAAAACAAATTAGCAAACAGTTTGGAAAAAATAAAACCATAAGTGGGTATTGAACTCACGACTTAGGAGCCGTATGCAGAAATGACAGTAGACAACGCTTTAACCAAATGCGCCATTCTTGGTAAAGAATAGACAAAGTGTGTAAACTATGGTTACACAAAATGCCCACAATTCTGACTTCAAATGTTAACATGAAAAGGGCCAAACAAACACGACACTTATGATAAATTGATTTTTATCTCAGAATGCGTACTCTTTTTTCCCACTATATATACCCTGTTTTAACTGTTATTACATGCCAGTATTAATATATTTATTTCAGACGTTGCCCCCTTGGGGCCCTTTTCGATGACATAGTCCCGTTAATATTAAAAATATAATTGAGGCGTGTCGTGGGAAAACCGGGCTTAATGCATGTGCGTAGTGTCGTCCGGGATAATCCGGGATGTCACTTTCCGCTTTTATGTTATTTTCTGTTCCAAGAAAGTCTGTTCTAAACATAAATCTACTGTAGGAGGAAGGTGCCGTCTCGGATCCCGCACATGCATAAAGCCCGGGTTTCCCACGACACGCCTCAATTATGTTTACTAGAAACTGACTCTAATACCATGGAGACAAATCGTTTTGAAGATAAACACCATTCAAACCCACTTTACTCAATGATGCGTTGTTTGAAGGAAACATGCTTATTTACCAGGTCACTAGACGATTTTGTAATGTTACATATAGACTTGGTCAATTGCAAAAATATATGTCAAATCATATTAGAATCGAAAATTTTCGCATTATTGTTGTTGATCGGCCAATAAACAAATCTTTGTCGTTCTGATGCGTGGCTATTAAACAACTCGGGCTAATGCCCTTGTGTCTTAATTCCTACGCATCAGAACTCCAAATCGTTGTTTATTGGCCGTTAAACAATGATACATAAAAAAAATATTGGTTAAATATGCCACCTAAACTTGCATTTCACAAGATGAGCATATATTGAACACATGTATTTTCTACTTACATTGCAGGATGAACATTCTGGTAATGTCGCATGTGTTTTCGTTTTCTTTCAATACAATTTCCACTCACTTATTGTGACATCAGTTTTGGCAATTGTATATTCATCTTTCATTTAAACAAACAATCAATAAATTAAAAAGCTATTTCCTTTCGTCCGCAAACAACAAAAATAACACTATTTTATATGCACGCAATGCCACGTAGTTATTATCCACTAGTAATGATTGCTAAAGTGTTACTAAATTACATTCCAGGTGCTTTGATAAATAATTAATACTTTATAACAGGCCGTGGATAGTCGTGTTATAGGCAATTATTTACATGCGTTAATTTGATGACAAAACAAGCAGGAAGGTATTGATGAAACATTATTGGCTCGTGTAATGCTCAAATGTAGCGTGTGATTTGTATGAATTATTTATGAGAAGTCATTCAGTATGTTACTGGTTTTATGAATTTATATATAGGCTATAAAGTTAGTTCATAGTATTGTCACTAAAGACAGTTGTCTGCGATATGTTTTAGCTGAACGATGTCACTATGTAATTAATGCACTGCAAACTATGTACAAAGTAACATATAAGTAAAGATGAAAGAAAACATACAAGAAAAAATATACTTGCTGCTTTGTTTCTATGCATTGCCCGCAAAAGTTACATAATGTACATGTTTCCTCCTAGAAATAGTTTGGCCACTGCACCTATGTGCCTCAAAAACCGCAGTTGGAAATGTTGCTGTTTGACAATTTAATTTGAAGTTGCATTGCCCGTTTAACTTATAATAACCAGCAAAGATATTATTTAGTTAGTAGGATGAAACATTTTTATTATTAAGGTAGTTTTAAATAAATATTTATTTTATTATTTTAAGCATTTATTTATTCATTTATTAATAGCAATTGTTTCTGGTTGATTTATGTCAGTAATTCAAGAAAAGCGAAGACTGTATTTCTTAATTCTTTCAGATAGGATTTATTAAATACAATGGGACGCAACCCTCCATTTATATCACTAAGGTAATTTCGTTTGTCTCCCCTGCGTAATGTAAACTTTCACAGACACGGTCAACTACTAGAATCTGAAACATGCCTTGCTATGTGCCTAAAATAGTTTGTATGTTCGTAATTCTAGTTTAAGTCTGTGTTTCATAGTTTGGCACGCAGCTATACTTTCTCGTTGATTTACAATGTCTAATGATTACAGTTCGAAACATTGAATTCACATTACAATGTTTTAGTTTTCATGTTGAATCAATGTCATACTAGTATATTAATATATGTTAATTCTTGTTTCTGACTTCAACATCTATTTACGACATATATTTGATTCCTCAAAATTTATATATGTATTATTAGTTTTCATCTTTGATACTCATGCGCATTTTGTAGACGTGTATAACGGAACTAAGTTTCTGATACGAGAATGTCAAAAATGGTTGTATGTAGAAGAACACAAACACATTGATAGTTTCCAATATTATTGTACTCATATTACATGTATATTGGAATAAGTATGCATTTATAGCAGTAAATAAAACAAAATACACAATAACTGTTTGTACAAACGGACATGCCCCCTATAGGTCCAGAAAAATCTCTGTACAAATTGCAAGGATACAATGTAAAATAAGTTTTTTTCAACTGTTGATCAGTTTGACCTTGACCTTTGAGCCAATTACCTAATAAATTACAATAATCAATAGGGATCTGGTTGTAGTCATAACTCACCGACCAAATTTAATGAATCCAAGGCTATGTGTTTTAACAAGGTTTTACAACTTTTAGTAAGTTTGACCTTGACCTTTAACCCTAGGAGTCCTTGACTACCGTAGTTATGATCAGCCTACCTACCAAGTTTGAAGAACTTAAATCTTAGTGTTTTATATCAATCGCCCGCAAAATGTTTTACAATTATTCAATATTTGGAGTTTTCTTTTTACTGAATGGTAGGTTGGACCTACCAAGTTTGAGGAACATAGATCTAATTTTTATAGTTATTGCCCGCAAAATGTTTTACAATTATTCAATTTTTGGTAATTTTTTAGTCATTGGTTGGTTGGACCTACCAAGTTTGAAGAACATAGATCTAAGTGTTTTATAGTTATCGCCCGCAAAAAGTTTAACAATTATTCAATATTTGGAGTTTTTTTAGTCATTGGTAGGTTGGACCTACCAAGTTTGAAGAACACAGATCTAAGTGTTTTATAGTTATCGCCCGCAAAACGTTTAACAATTATTCAATATTTGGAGTTTTTTTAGTCATTGGTAGGTTGGACCTACCAAGTTTGAAGAACACAGATCTAAGTGTTTTATAGTTATCGCCCGCAAAACGTTTAACAATTATTCAATATTTGGAGTTTTTTTTAGTCATTGGTAGGTTGGACCTACCAAGTTTGAAGAACATAGATCTAAGTGTTTTATAGTTATCGCCCGCAAACAGTTTAACAATTATTCAATATTTGGAGTTTTTTTAGTCATTTGTAGGTTGGACCTACCAAGTTTGAAGAACATAGATCAAAGTGTTTTATAGTTATCGCCCGCAAAACGTTTTACAATTATTCATTATTTGGAGTTTTTTTTGAAGTGATTGGTAGGTTGGGCTTTGACCTTTTACCCAAGACCACACACATTATGGATCTTCTACTAGTCATGATTAAGCTACATAATACGTTTTAACAACCAAGACCCAGGGGCTGCAAGGTTAACTTATTGCCAGGGCTCTGTATCGATCAGAATTATCAATACGAAATTTGTTTCTCGATACAAGATGATTAATGTTTGACATATCGTATCGTATTTGTACTTATAATATGTGTAGATATATAGATATATAACTGCATACTACTGATGTTTGTTTTTCACTCGCTACCTTGAATCCAAGGCATTAATCAAATAGTACCAAATATGACGAACTACTAGCAATTCAGGTGAAATTAATTGTACATTGTTTTCCATACAAGTTGTTTTTACTGTAACAATGTCTTTCTTTTTGAAAAATACTTACATTGAACATCAGCATGCAAAGTCAACCATTTAAGTATAACGTTTTACTGCAACTTATTGTATTTATTCCAATCTGGGTTAAAGTATTTAATGCAGTTAATTTATGTTTTAAGGGTGGTACTTAAGTAAAACGATTTTGTTTTATAATTTAAAACTAATTATTGACAAAAGTAAGATTAAATTTAATGGTCATCATTAAGTATAAGTATAAATTAAAATAATATTTTTATTAAAATAGGCAAAATAGGTATTTTTTCATTAATAAATAAGTACGAGTACCCTAGTCTTTAATTATTGTTAAATTTCAAATTCAGCTATGAAAATAGAGAATGTGTGACTTGTTTTCAATCTTTTACTAACATATTTGCTTTTAGAGTCCAGTGGAATTTTCGTCGTTCAGCAACATAACAAAATGATTAATATACCAGTAAGGCCATACCAATTTGATTCTATGTTTAGCGTCCTTGGGCTGGTAGGTTTTCGGATGCTTGAACGAAAAAAACCCAAACATTTCTGACTATGTAAAAATCAAGTTGGAAAGCGTATAAAATAATGACTATAATGACACAATTTGTGTGATTGCTTAATTTTATGATCTCGGTAAATGAATGACATTATAAATATCAGAAGTCATGATGTTCAAGTTATATCTGAGTTTTGAATGTATATTGTTGGTAAGCATCTTGCATTTTGGGTATGTGTATGACTCGAAATAAGTTTATGATATTACACAATTCTGATTTGGAATCTGCATTTGTCAGTAAATTATCTACAGCTTTAAAGATCTAGAGCACTTTGAATTTATATGTTTGGTCTTATTACTATTTTTTATTTCCCATCTGTTAATGTAGGTTCCAAATATGAAGATGACATATAATAGTTTTGCAAGTAAACATTTGCTTAAACTTATAGCACTGCCATGAATAAGTTTTTCATCAACTCATTGTTTTTGTTTGTTCCTGTCTGATTGATAGGTTTTGAAAAATCATGGGGACGCTAAACATATAATCAAATTTGTATGGCCTAATCTTCTCCAAAAGATGCAAACAAGTAAAACTGTTAGAAATCAAGTTGGTGTGTACCACGAGCCAAAGGAAGTAATGAAAGATTTAATTAACGCGTTTAGTATATAAAAGGATACAACACAGTTGGAATTTGCGGGAAATGTGCTAAAAAAATATCCTATTATTTGATTCAATATTAATTATATTTAGTGTTGACCGATATTGTGATCGATACCAAAACGTTCCATAAGATAAAAATATTGGCCCTAAAGTATCGATACCCGATACGCATGGTTTACCGATAAAGAGCCCTAATTTGATTTAACCCAGACAAGATTTTACAATTTTTGGCATTGCTTAAATTTTTTGGTCAGTTTGACCTGGTCCTTTGAGGCACTGACACCAAAATCAATCGAGATCCTTTAACATACCATAACCCATCCACCTACAAAGTTTCACGAACTTTTGCCTACGCGTTCTGTAGCTGGTTAACCGATATACTGACAAACATATGGACCGACATTTGCAAACCACTATATCCCTGCTTCCTCGAAGGGGGCATGATTACAACAAAACGTCTTTTAGTACGGTAATTAAGATATAATATAGAACATTTTTTCATAAGATATCTCATTTATATGCATATATTGTTACACTACATGTCTACACAAACATGTCTAAAGAGAACGGATTCCGAACATAAATAAAAAACAAGACTACAATATGTAAACATAACATTACTACAGAATATGCATTTCGGACATGTTGACATAACATGTTTGCGAAACATGTCTACAACAGATGTCTACCGAACCTGATTGCAAAACACATTTACAAAACTAGTATATACTACTATATATATACATATACGAATCAGACATGTTTATATAACGTGCTTACAAAACATGTTTACAGAACATGTATACATAACGTGTTTGCAGAACATGTATACATAACGTGTTTGCAGAACATATCTACAAACAGGGGCGTACCTAGGCATGCGCTCATACGCCAGTGCGTACGCAGGGCTGAATAACGATTAGGAATGTCTTCAACATCTTTACATTAAAGCATCGCCGTAGTTGGTCTTATTGAAAACAAAATTTGAATAAGAGTAATTTAAAAAAACAAAAACATGGCTTGTCTCAGGATGTATGCCTCCTAAACATGCTTGTCAGAGGAAGGCAACACAATGTCAGAGTACAATATTATGCCCTGGACAAATATCTTGAGATTTAAGCTACAGACCTGTTTGTTCTGTGTGACACACTGCCTCATAATGAAATTCATTCCCAGCAAGTTATTACATTCTTTATATGTTGGCAAAAATGATGCTTCCTACAAAAATTTTATTCTAATACATGACCTTTAAGTGTAACCTTAGACCCACAAACCTTGACTGAGGAGCATGTAAGTGTTATGCAACTCATCGTCTGGTCATGGGAAAAAACAATCTGAAGTATTATTAAAATCCCTCCAGGCTTTTGGCAGCTATAAAGCAGAAAAAGAAACTTTGAGCTTTGATCTTGAATTGTGACCTTGACCTTTGACCGAGGACCATGGGAGTTGTACACGACATACCGTCTGGTCATGGGATATAATAATCTGAAGTAATACTAAAATCCTTCCAGACGTTTAGACGTCATAGTGAAGAAACAGACAATCCGCTATGACCTTGAATTGTGACCTTGACCTTTGACAGACGAGCATGGGAGTTGTATGCGACACATTGTCTGGTCATGGAAAATAATAATCTGAAGCAACATTTAAATCGCTCCAGACGTTTAGAAGCTATGGAAAGCAAACACAAATAATTGACTTTTGACCTTAAATTGTGACCTTGACCTTTGACTGATAATCATGGGAGTTTTTACGCTACACATTGTCTGGTCATGGGAAATAATAATCTGAAGTTATATTAAAAGCCTTCCGTGCGTTAAGAAGTTACTGAGCGGAAACGAAAAATCTTGGACCTTTGATCTTGAATTGTGACCTTGACCTTGGACAAATGAGCATGGGAGTTGTACGCGACAAATCATCTGCTCATGGGGAATAATTTAAAGTTATCTTAAAATCCTTCCAGGCGTTCAGAAGGTATGGAACAGAAACAAAATTTCATGACATTTGACCTTGAATTGTGACCTTGAACTTTGGCCAACGAGCATGGGAGTACGTGACACATCGTCTGGTCATGGCGAATAATAATCTGAAGTTATATTAAAATCTATCCGTTAAAAAGTTACAGAGCTGATACGAAATCCGGATGGACTGAACACCGAAAACAGACGGACGGTGCGACTGCTTTATGCCCTCCTTCGCGGGCATAAATAAGAGTTTATGATGTGCAGTGCCGTGTTGGAAATGGGGAACCTAGCTAAAAGTTTACATTTGAATTTACAAAATCATTATTATTTCCTAATGTGTTTATATTATAAACGGACATATCCTGCTGCGCCCTAAGCGTATCTTCGACGACTTCTAGAAACAAAACAAAGTACGCAGACATGTTCCCCACATTATTATCATCAACGCGTATCCCAGATTCAACCTCAGGCACACCCCTGGCACATCTTAAAGTTATCACTATTTGTCTATGATCACATAATAAAACATAAAGGGGCTTTAAATATCAGTGCCCTTTTATTTTTGTTTGGATACAATTATAGTAGAACCTATCTAAACCAAACTGCGTCGGGACCGGGCCGATCGTTTGATTTTTCTTAGGTGTTCGGTTTACCCAGTTTTTTTTTAATTTAATGTCATTTTCCTGTACACGTTAATGGACGACATTGTATTTTAATGACATCATTATTTTAGACTATGGATAGTCAATTTTGAAGAAAAAATGCATATCCATATATATGAAAAAAAAAAAAACAAAAACACAATTTTGAGGAAAAAATGCATATCCATACATATGAAAAAAACAACAAAACAATCGGACGTCACTACAATTGACCACTGCCCCAAAGTGTCCTATCACTTTTTAAAACAATATTATAAAGAGTTATGGTTCTTGAACGCTGCACTTTTTTAGCAACAGTGTCATATTTATTATTTTAAAATAAATCAAGTACAGCAACTTCATATATGTTGAATACACTGCTCTCAATGCTATAATCACAGTGTGAAACTTCATTTATTTATAAAGGAATAATAATCCACACAACACCTTAAAAAGGAAGTAACTCCATGAATACTATAAACATAAATTTATTATTTTTACTTTACACTTTTATCTCAGTGACATGTATCATAAAATGAAGCTTGATTAAACCACATTATACTTGACGGAGTCATGGTCTCCGCAAAGGTCTAAACAGAAAGAAAATAAACAGAGGTAACAACTCTAAGAATATTGAAGACATGGTTATGATTGTTGTGCTAGAATCATGTACTTTCATCCATATAATTCCAGTCACATTCCCTTTATACAGGTTTATGTTATACTGCGCACAGGTAACGACCCGGGGCATGAGCAGACGGACGGGCAGACGAATAGATAAAGTGACGGAAGTGGCGATATCGATATCTACTGTATGCCAAACCTTCGGGGACATACAGTCGACAGCATTCAATCGTACATTAAGTCACAATAACTGTATACGGACATTATAATAATATAATAAACGTGTATGTTATACATATTTTAAAATATACTAAAATTAATTTCTCACACAACTTAGAACATAAAACGCCTGTATTATTAACCGACTGATTATTTACATCTTTTGCATTCATTAAACGTGTAAATTTGCAATAAAAAAGCCATTAATCCAAAAAGAAAGCAAACATAGGAAGAAATCATTTACCATTAAATTCATTTGAACTATTACGAAATAAAATGTTTGTTTGTTTATCTTGTGCAAATAAAGAATGTTAATGATAGCGATTAGAAGACAATTTATATACTAAGGACAGACATGAAGTATACGTAGACAAGCTTTATGATTAGATATAATATAGTGTAAACATAAGTACGTAAATCTTATGTACAAACAATGGTTTATGTTCGCCATTCATCTTAAAGTTTGTGGCATAAGACTATTAAACATAAAACAAATATTGTATAATGTCTATTCTAATTTACGATTAAAAATTCAACATTCACCACATTGATAACATGTATATAGTACAACAACAAGAGCTGTCAGAGAACAGCGCGCTTGACTATTAGATATTTTGGCCGTTGGTGTATAAGTGGACTGGGCATTAATCTGTAAAAATACATGGCTGAGTTTTGGCAAATTAATTCCATGAAGCTGAAATTGTTGACAATTTTATATTCCAAGTTTCAAGTGCAAAGCTTAGTTTTGAAGTTAAACAACTTGTGAAATAAAACTTTATTCTAAAATACCTAGGTGAAAAGGGGCATAACTCTGTCAAAATAAAACCAGACTTATGGGTAATGTTGCCCCAAATGCTTGAGTTAATAACAAAGGTCTATTCCAAGTTCCAAGTGGATAACTGAAATAATAAGACGCTTAAATAAACACTTTAACATGATTATCTACGTAACAAAAGCTGTCAGAGGACAGGGCGCTCGACTATTCGAAGTATTTCAGTTGGTACATATTTTGGATAGCGAAAAGTGAAGCCTTGTATAGTTTATAAATTTTTGGAACAAAAACTTCAACCACAAGGTCTGTGTAAAAAGTGGGCTAACTCTGTCAAAATACAAAACACAGTTATGGGTAATGTTGCCCCTGATACTAGATGATACTAGAGTTGATGACAAAGGTTAGTTCCAAGTTTCAAGTGAATAACTTATGTAACAAAACTTTTGAATATAAACTTTAACCAGAAAATCTAAGTTAAAAAGGGGCACAACTCTGTCAAAATACAAAACATAGTTATGGGTAATGTTGCCCCTGGTACTAGAGTTGATGATAAAGGTTAGTTCCATGTTTCAAGTGAATAACTTATGTAGTTTTGAAGTAACAAAACTTTTGAATATAAACTTTAAACAGAAAATCTATGTGAAAAAGGGACATAACTCTATCAAAATACAAAATAGAGTTATGGGGAACGTCACCCTGATACTGCAGTTGATGACAAAGGTATATTCCATGTTTCAAGTGAATAGCTTTTGTAGAATTGAAGTTTCAAAACTTTGAATATTAACTTGAACCAGAAAATCTATGTGAAAAAGGGGCATAACTCTGTCAAATACAAAATAGAGTTATGGAGAATGTTGCTCCTTGATACTGGAGTTGATGACAAAGGTTAGTTCCAAGTTTCAAGTGAATAACTTATGTAGTTATGAAGTTACCAAACTTTTGAATATAAACTTTAACCAAAAATTCTAAGTGAAAAAGGGCCATAAATCTGTCAAAATAGAAGACAGAGTTATGGGGAATGTTGCCCCTGAAACTGGAGTTGATGACAAAGGTTAGTTCCAAGTTTCAAGTGAATAACTTATGTAGGTTTGAAGTTACCAAACTATTGAATGTAAACTTTAACCAGAAAATCTATGTAAAAAAGGGGCATAACTCTGTCAAAATACAAAACAGAGCTATACGGAATGTTGCCCTTGATACTGGAGTTGATGACAAAGGTCAGTTACAAGTTTCAAGTGAATAATTTATGTAGTTAGTTACAAAACTTTTGTGAAAAAGGGGCATAACTCTGACAAAATACAAAACATAGTTAAGGGGAATGTTGCCCCTGACACTGGAGATAATGACAAAGGTATATTCCAAGTTTCAAGTGAATAACTAATGTAGTTTTGAAGTTACAAGACTTTTGAATAAAAACTTTAACCAAATTCAGACGCGGACGCGTATTCCGACGCCGGGGGTAGAAGGAAAGCTCATCTATTCTTCGAATAGTCGAGCTAAAAAGGGGCATAACGCTGACACGATACAAAACATAGTTATTGGGAATGTTGCTTCTGATGGTGGATTTGATGACACAGGTATATTTTAAGTTGCCAGTGAATATCTTATGTATTTGTGTATTTGGAATAAAAAAACAAACTTCAACCTGAAATGAATGCTGAAATGGGCCATAACTCTGTCAAAATAGAACATAGCGTCATGGAAAATTTTGCATTTGATGCTTTAGTTGATGACAAAGGTGTATTCCAAGTTTCAATTGAATAATTTGTAGTTTTGAAATGAATACAATTCTGAGTAAAAACGTTAAACTAAACTTCTCTGTGAAAAGGCCATAAATGTGTAAAAATACAAAACTGAGCTATGGGGATTGGTGCTGGAGAGTCAATGACAAAGGCTTACTAAAAGTTTCAAGTGAATAACTTATGTAGTTGGGAAGTTACAAGACTTTTGAATAAAAGTTTTTACCAAATTCAGATTCAGACGTCGACGCCACCGGCGACGCCGGTCGAGTAGGAAAGCTCACATATTCTTTGAATAGTCAGCTAACAACAATTAAATATTCAAAACACATTACATTGTACAACTATTGCAATGACGGAAACTAAAAGAAATCTTATGCTGCAATATAAAACAATATTTATTAACAGCGCAATGAAAACTTCAATTACGCATTAGACAATATAAATCAGCACTTAGCAGAAACGATATTGGAAACGCAACCCATACATTTTCACTGCTTTCAATGCCAATTTGCAACTCAATTAATAACAACTACACATTATGTGTACAATAATGCAATGCAATAGAACAGAATACACAAGCAAGAGAACAACAAAAACTGTTTTATCAAAATCATTCAAATTCTTTAAATGTTTACCAATACTAATAGTTTCCTTATGTATTTCTCCGACACAGCGTCAGTTTATACCACACGTATAGAAGATAACCATTTACATTACAAACGTGTACGTAGTTCGTAATAAAATGTATCCAAAACATTAAATCTTAGATTAATGGAAGAAAGAACTTTGAAATTATATATTTTGATAGATATTGTCTTTGGT
Organism: Congeria kusceri; assembly: GCA_027627225.1. NCBI lineage: Eukaryota > Metazoa > Mollusca > Bivalvia > Myida > Dreissenidae > Congeria > Congeria kusceri. The sequence goes on along the minus strand of CM051040.1, from coordinate 33,683,199 downwards.
GTGATTATCATATTGTAAAGTATTATCACATAGTATTTTATATACAAGCGAGCAACAAACTTTACATCTAATACAGAAATAAATAACAGCACATCAAACAAATTCAAACCAAGACAACTATTAGTTAATTAACTAATAACTATGCCATTTCAGAGATAAATTATGAATATCCCACGTTCTGGGGTGTGTGGGATGGGGGTCGGGCCATTTAACATACTAATGATCAGTTTCGATTTTGTAATTATTGAACTGATACGTGTATCTAGGCTCCCGAACATTGCAAAACACTGCTATAAAATTGAAATGCGTAAACAATATACATACAAACAAATACAACAAACCCGAATTCAATACAAACTATTTTACAGAAAATACATTATTAGCGACGTTGCACTAAGAACACAAACGTAACTTGTCTTCAAACGTAATAACATTGGAACAACATTTCTAAACAAGTTGAGGTTATTAACAACGACTGCTTCGAGGTACATGCATTTTCAAATATGTATTCACATAATTAAAGAGTGACTTACAATACTTTGTTCAAGTAATGGGAATTAACACCTCTCACAAAGTTAACAATCACAAATGTTTATTTTAAAAGCTACCTTGTGTCTATATATTAAAATAAACATTTTAAATTAAAATTTTTAAGCAAAGCTTTGCACTAAAGTATGCATAAGAGGCACGTAGTTATTCATAACGGACACTTAAGCATTCCTATGGGAAACTTAAGTGTTCATCAGGGGCTATAACGTGTTTGTATGATGCACTTAAATATTTGGAAGATGCACTAAAGTATTTATTATATATGCTTAAGTATTTATAAAGGACACTTAAGAGTTGATGGGTTTCTATTAAGTATTCTTGAGGTGCACATTATGCATCCGGTAGCTGCACTTCAGTTTTCATTAGGGGATGCCACTTAAGTGTGTGTAAGCAGCTATACAGTTTTCGTAGGAGGTCATTAGTTATTCATAACGGGCACTTAATCATTCGTATGGGGAAGTTTTTTAGTATTCGTAAGATGCACTCAGAATCGGGACTTATTTTTGCGTTGTTTCAAGTTAGAATGAACGTTATATTACAGTTGTTTGCAAAATTGAAATCTTAACAAAGACATTCGTTATCACATATGTTACAGTGTACATGGTAACTCACAATGAGCTATAAATGTGTACAAAATATTACAAGTTCAGTCTCAAGTAAGTGTATATACACCATGTAACTAGCAACGCGACATTGACTGCAATAAAAACTATACATGACTAAACGATGACCATGGCACATACGACAATAAAGTCAGTATAAAGTTTAAAACTCGTTGCTATTTATCAGTAATAAACTTACACAAACGCACACTCTCTATATAATATGCACATTAAAAAGCCGAATATATCAGGTTGTGTTTCTAAAAATAACCTACGACACTTTTTCTTTTATATTTGTTTTTATTTCTCAATCTCCAGGAATAGTTAAGTTTTCGAGTTTTGTGAAATGAATCTATATACAATTTATACATACTGGTTATTTACATAGTTGTTTACACGCGAATTCGAAATGAATTTCGTGTATGGAATTCAAACAAACTGAGATAAAATGTTATATGAATTTGAACATGATAGAAAACAAAGCACTATCTATAACGGTCAAGTTGAAAATAAACAACTGTACACAATTAGGCATAAATCATTTGAAATTGGCAAATTATATACATATAAAAAATATTTACAAATGCAGGGGTGATACTTATTTCATGCAACGCATTTTGTGTGCACTAACAATTTCAAAGGAAATAGGCATTTCACTTATTTTAAATTGTTTAGGCTATCATTCATATGCGTTGTTATTAATATAATAGAAATAGTGTAATAAAAACTTGATCACTAATGTATTGGTTACCATTAACAATATTATTTACAATCATTATTATCAGCACTAGCATTGCAAAAATCATTTTGCGTCTCTTATCTAAAACCACTTTTTAGCATTTAGTTGAATTTGCACACATACTTGCCGCAAAGTAAGTCTTTATAATTGGCTATTCGTGAATATGTTAATAATGTTGATTTAAACGTTTCTAATAATACAAATTGTACGAAAATGCTGCATATTTATAATAAAATCATAACATTGCACATTTAAGTTTGCTTATAATTCTCATCATAGCGACTGCAACACAATTAAAGAAGTAATAACTCGAAAATATAGTATACAGCTTCGTCGGCATTTTAAGTTAATTTTCTGAAACAAGGGTTCCTTTATTTGTATTTATGTCTAATTCAAAGAAGAGTGAAAGGTTATATTTTAGGGGAAAAAAAACAGTTGCTTCTGAATACACAGTTGTTGAGAATAAATAGATGTTAATCGCATTGAGCATTTTATTTGAAAATGACATGTAAGTAAGGCTCAAATTATGGGCTTATGGGCTTCCTCAGAAGCTTTATGAATTTGGCCCCAGACGCACACATAACGGAGTTAACGAATTAGCAATTGCACGAGTTAACCAGCAACTTTAAAGTTCTCTGAACACGAAATATGAAGTCTAACTTTATAATAGTGCACCCATATTCTCGAATCCACATAACCCTCTCGTCGTAATAAATGTTTATCGCCATCGTCATCAGCATCATCAGCAGTAGCAGAGATTGAAAAGTCAGCAGCGCCACCAGCAGATCGCTGCTTTTCAGCAAATTCAAACCCTTGCACCGCTACTGATTCTAGTTCATCCAATTCCTGTTTGATACAAGTATATTGGTCAACATTCCCTTCGAAACGGAACAATAGTTTACACTGTACACTATGTTTGATAGTAGACAGATTTTGCACGAAATGTCGTAGCGCGGATGGTGACAAAGTTTTATAAATTATAAATACATACTTTATTGATTCTGGTAGTTTCATGTTCATATTATAGTCTTTCATACAAATCCTAAGCTGCTCCAAGTGAGTAAGAAGAGGCAGCGCCTGTGAGAGCAAGTCTGCGTGTTCTATTTGCGTCATGTTCAGACTGGTGATAGTCATTGTGGGTAATGTTTCATACAGTCCAGGGCTGTCCTTTATAACCTCTAATGTAACATTCGACAAATCTTCACATCTCTCTATCGGCTGTTCCGAATCTATTTCACTGGATTCTCGACTCGATAACACCACATATTCATTCAAGAACAAACGCACAGCATGTCCTAACGTTGAAAGTTGTATCAACAAACTGTACAGCCAGTCCGGTGAACAAGATCCTTCTTCTAAAATCATCAGTCGCAGCGTCAGTGGCAATTGATGATCAAAACGTGTCAAATAAGTCCACAGTAAATGAATTTCTTTCAACATGGGTAACGCGCTTTGTATCACTAAATCCAGTGAAACATCGTCAAAGGCTGTAAGATGCACGCTCCCTATACTCGTACCATGCAATATTTCAAATAGTTCAAGATTGCATTCCGAGGCTTCTAGTTCCACATTGAACATGTCACATGACATCATTTCTGACCGCACAACAGACATATTTGTATTAGAATCCTCTACAACATTAGTCAAATTATCGCATCGCATTTGGGTCACTTCCGAACCAGATTGACTAGTCTCATTGCTTGATATCACGACGCATTTATTCAAATTCAAACATACAGTATGCTGTAATGTAGATAGTCTGATCAACACACAGCACAGCCAGTCTGTTGAACACGAGACCCATTGTAAACTCATATACTCCAGTCTTGGTGGTAATTGGTGCTCAAATCTTGTCATATAAGTTCCATGTAAAAATAGCTTTTTCAACATGGTCAATTTTGTTTGCGTAACGGTTGCCAATGAAACATGATCAAAAACTTCGAGGCCCAGGATCCCTATACTTGTATCACGATATATTTCAAACATTTCACTACTGCCATTTGTCACATGTATCTCAATATTAGACATGTCACATGACACCATTTTTGATCGCAAGTCAGATACATGCATATTTGAATCGGTTTCACATTCTTCTTTATTTGATTGCAATACAACATCCAGCAGCACACACTCTACAGGATGGTCTAATGAAGAAAGGGAAAGTAACAAGCTGCACAGCCACTCAGTTGAGCATTTGTTGCCTTGCACCAGAAATATGCACTGTAACGAAGAAGGCACCTGGAGATTACAATGACCCTTAAAGGTTCCCAGTAAAAAAAGCTTTTTTAACTTGCTGAGCGTGGGAAGGATCTCTGATGCTAATGAAACACAATCAGCCGTTATCAGATAAAGAATCCCTATACTTGTATCACGAAATATTTCAAACATTTCACTACTGCCATTTGTCACTAATATCTCGATATAAGACATGTCACATTTTAACATTTTTGATCGCAAGTCAGATACATGCATATTTGAATCGGTTTCACATTCTTCTTTATTCGATTGTAATACAACATCCAGCAGCTCACATTTTACAGGATGGTCTAACGAAGAAAGCGAAATTAACAAGCTGCACAGCCACTCACTGGAGCATTCTACATCCTGCACTGATATGCACTGTAACGAAGCAGGCAGCTGGAGATTACAATGACCCTTATAGGTTCCCCGTAAATAAAGCTTTTTTAACTTGCTGAGTGTGGGAAGGATCTCTGATGCTAATGAAACACCATCAGCCGTTTTCAGATCCAGGATCCCTATACTTGTATCACGAAATATTTCAAACATCTCACTACTGCCATTTTCCACTAATATCTCGATATTAGACATGTCACATTTCAACATTTTTGAACGCAAGTCAGATACATGCATATTTGAATCGGTTTCACATTCTTCTTTATTCGATTGTAATACAACATCCAGCAGCTCACATTTTACAGGATGGTCTAACGAAGTAAGCGAAATTAACAAGCTGCACAGCCACTCACTGGAGCATTCTACATCCTGCACTGATATGCACTGTAACGAAGCAGGCAGCTGGAGATTACAATGACCCGTATAGGTTCCCCGTAAATAAAGCTTTTTTAATTTGCTGAGTGTGGGAAGGATCTCTGATGCTAATGAAACACCATCAGCCGTTTTCAGATCCAGGATCCCTATACTTGTATCACGAAATATTTCAAACATCTCACTACTGCCATTTTCCACTAATATCTCGATATTAGACATGTCACATTTCAACATTTTTGATCGCAAGTCAGATACATGCATATTTGAATCGGTTTCACATTCTTTTTTATTTGATTGTAATACAACATCCAGCAGCTCACACTCTACAGGATGGTCTAACGAAGAAAGCGAAAGTAACAAGCTGCACAGCCACTCAGTTAAGCATTCGCCTTTCTGAAGAGATATACATTGTAATGAAACAGGCAGCTGGAGATTACAATGACCCTTATAGGTTCCCAGTAAATAAAGCTCTTTTAACTTGCTGAGTGTGAGAAGGATCTCTGATGCTAATGAAACACAATCAGCCGTTCTCAGACCCAGGATCCCTATACTTGTATCACGAAATATTTCAAACATTTCACTACTGCCATTTTTCACAAATATCTCGATATTAGACATGTCACATTTTAACATTTCTGATCGCAAGTCAGATACATGCATATTTGAATCGGTTTCACATTCTTCTTTATTTGATTGCGATACAAAATCCCACAGTTCACACTCTACAGGATGGTCTAACGAAGAAAGCGAAAGTAACAAGCTGCACAGCCACTCAGTTAAGCATTCGCCTTTCTGAAGAGATATACATTGTAATGAAACAGGCAGCTGGAGATTACAATGACCCTTATAGGTTCCCAGTAAATAAAGCTCTTTTAACTTGCTGAGTGTGAGAAGGATCTCTGATGCTAATGAAACACAATCAGCCGTTCTCAGACCCAGGATCCCTATACTTGTATCACGAAATATTTCAAACATTTCACTACTGCCATTTTTCACAAATATCTCGATATTAGACATGTCACATTTTAACATTTCTGATCGCAAGTCAGATACATGCATATTTGAATCGGTTTCACATTCTTCTTTATTTGATTGCGATACAAAATCCCACAGTTCACACCCTTCAGGATGGTCTAATGAAGGAAGCGAAAGTAACAAGCTGCACAGCCACTCAGTTGAGCATTCGCCTTCCTGCAGAGATATGCACTGTAACGAAGCAGGCAGCTGGAGATTACAATGACCCTTATAGGTTCCCCATAAAGAAAGCTTTTTTAACTTGCTGAGTGTGGGAAGGATCTCTGATGCTAATGAAACACAATCAGCCGTTCTCAGACCCAGTATCCCTATACTTGTATAACGAAATATTTCAAACATTTCACTACTGCCATTTTTCACAAATATCTCGATATTAGACATGTCACATTTTAACATTTCTGATCGCAAGTCAGATACATGCATATTTGAATCGGTTTCACATTCTTCTTTATTTGATTGCGATACAAAATCGCACAGCTCACACTGTACAGGATGGTTTAATGAAGGAAGCGAAAGTAACAAGCTGCACAGCCACTCAGTTGAGCATTCGCCTTCCTGCAGAGATATGCACTGTAACGAAGCAGGCAGCTGGAGATTACAATGACCCTTATAGGTTCCCCATAAAGAAAGCTTTTTTAACTTGCTGAGTGTGGGAAGGATCTCTGATGCTAATGAAACACAATCAGCCGTTCTCAGACCCAGGATCCCTATACTTGTATCACGAAATATTTCAAACATTTCACTACTGCCATTTTTCACTGATATCTCGATATTAGACATGTCACATTTTAACATTTCTGATCGCAAGTCAGATACATGCATATTTGAATCGGTTTCACATTCTTCTTTATTTGATTGCGATACAAAATCGCACAGCTCACATTTTACAGGATGGTCTAATGAAGGAAGCGAAAGTAACAAGCTGCACAGCCACTCAGTTGAGCATTCGCCTTCCTGCAGAGATATGCACTGTAACGAAGCAGGCAGCTGGAGATTACAATGACCCTTATAGGTTCCCCATAAAGAAAGCTTTTTTAACTTGCTGAGTGTGGGAAGGATCTCTGATGCTAATGAAACACAATCAGCCGTTCTCAGACCCAGGATCCCTATACTTGTATCACGAAATATTTCAAACATTTCACTACTGCCATTTTTCACAAATATCTCGATATTAGACATGTCACATTTTAAACATTTCTGATCGCAAGTCAGATACATGCATATTTGACTCGGTTTCACATTCTTCTTTATTTGATTGTGATACAAAATCCCACAGCTCACATTCTACAGGATGGCCTAACGAAGAAAGCGAAAGTAACACGCTGCACAGCCACTCAGTTGAGCATTCGACTTCCTGCAGAGATATGCACTGTAACGAAGCAGGCAGCTGGAGATTACAATGACTCATATAGGTCCCCTGTAAATAAAGCTTTTTTAACTTGCTGAGTGTGGGAAGGATCTCTGATGCCAATGAAACACAATCAGCCGTTCTCAGATTCAGGATCCCTATACTTGTATCACGAAATATTTCAAACATTTCACTACTGCCATTTTTCACTGATATCTCGATATTAGACATGTCACATTTTAACATTTCTGATCGCAAGTCAGACACATGCATATTTGAATCGGTTTCACATTCTTCTTTATTTGATTGCGATACAAAATCGCACAGCTCACATTTTACAGGATGGTCTAATGAAGGAAGCGAAAGTAACAAGCTGCACAGCCACTCAGTTGAGCATTCGCCTTCCTGCAGAAATATCCACTGTAACGAAGCAGGCAGCTGGAGATTACAATGACCCTTATAGGTTCCCCATAAAGAAAGCTTTTTTAACTTGCTGATGTGGGAAGGATCTCTGATGCTAATGAAACACAATCAGCCGTTCTCAGACGCAGGATCCCTATACTTGTATCACGAAATATTTCAAACATTTCACTACTGCCATTTTTCACTGATATCTCGATATTAGACATGTCACATTTTAACATTTCTGATCGCAAGTCAGATACATGCATATTTGAATCGGTTTCACATTCTTCTTTATTTGATTGCGATACAAAATGCCACAGTTCACACCCTTCAGGATGGTCTAATGAAGGAAGCGAAAGTAACAAGCTGCACAGCCACTCAGTTGAGCATTCGCCTTCCTGCAGAGATATGCACTGTAACGAAGCAGGCAGCTGGAGATTACAATGACCCTTATAGGTTCCCCATAAATAAAGCTTTTTTAACTTGCTGAGTGTGGGAAGGATCTCTGATGCTAATGAAACACAATCAGCCGTTCTCAGACCCAGGATACCTATACTTGTATCACGAAATATTTCAAACATTTCACTACTGCCATTTTTCACAAATATCTCGATATTAGACATGTCACATTTTAACATTTCTGATCGCAAGTCAGATACATGCATATTTGAATCGGTTTCACATTCTTCTTTATTTGATTGCGATACAAAATCCCACAGCTCACATTCTACAGGATGGCCTAACGAAGAAAGCGAAAGTAACACGCTGCACAGCCACTCAGTTGAGCATTCGCCTTCCGAAAGAGATATGCACTGTAACGAAGCAGGCAGCTGGAGATTACAATGACTCATATAGGTCCCCCATAAATAAAGCTTTTTTAACTTGCTGAGTGTGGGAAGGATCTCTGATGCCAATGAAACACAATCAGCCGTTCTCAGATTCAGGATCCCTATACTTGTATCACGAAATATTTCAAACATTTCACTACTGCCATTTTTCACTGATATCTCGATATTAGACATGTCACATTTTAACATTTCTGATCGCAAGTCAGATACATGCATATTTGAATCGGTTTCACATTCTTCTTTATTTGATTGCGATACAAAATGCCACAGTTCACACTCTACAGGATGGTCTAATGAAGGAAGCGAAAGTAACAAGCTGCACAGCCACTCAGTTGAGCATTCGCCTTCCTGCAGAGATATGCACTGTAACGAAGCAGGCAGCTGGAGATTACAATGACCCTTATAGGTTCCCCATAAAGAAAGCTTTTTTAACTTGCTGAGTGTGGGAAGGATCTCTGATGCTAATGAAACACAATCAGCCGTTATCAGACCCAGGATCCCTATACTTGTATCACGAAATATTTCAAACATTTCACTACTGCCATTTTTCACAAATATCTGGATATTAGACATGTCACATTTTAACATTTCTGATCGCAAGTCAGATACATGCATATTTGAATCGGTTTCACATTCTTCTTTATTTGATTGCGATACAAAATCGCACAGCTCACACTGTACAGGATGGTTTAATGAAGGAAGCGAAAGTAACAAGCTGCACAGCCACTCAGTTGAGCATTCGCCTTCCGAAAGAGATATGCACTGTAACGAAGCAGGCAGCTGGAGATTACAATGACTCATATAGGTCCCCCGTAAATAAAGCTTTTTAACTTGCTGAGTGTGGGAAGGATCTCTGATGCCAATGAAACACAATCAGCCGTTCTCAGATTCAGGATCCCTATACTTGTATCACGAAATATTTCAAACATTTCACTACTGCCATTTTCCACTGATATCTTGATATTAGACATGTCACATTTTAACATTTCTGATCGCAAGTCAGATACATGCATATTTGACTCGGTTTCACATTCTTCTTTATTTGATTGCGATACAAAATCCCACAGCTCACATTCTACAGGATGGCCTAACGAAGAAAGCGAAAGTAACACGCTGCACAGCCACTCAGTTGAGCATTCGCCTGCCTGCAGAGATATGCACTGTAACGAAGCAGGCAGCTGGAGATTACAATGACTCATATAGGTCCCCCGTAAATAAAGCTTTTTTAACTTGCTGAGTGTGGGAAGGATCTCTGATGCCAATGAAACACAATCAGCCGTTCTCAGATTCAGGATCCCTATACTTGTATCACGAAATATTTCAAACATTTCACTACTGCCATTTTCCACTGATATCTTGATATTAGACATGTCACATTTTAACATTTCTGATCGCAAGTCAGATACATGCATATTTGACTCGGTTTCACATTCTTCTTTATTTGATTGCGATACAAAATCCCACAGCTCACATTCTACAGGATGGCCTAACGAAGAAAGCGAAAGTAACAAGCTGCACAGCCACTCAGTTGAGCATTCGCCTTCCTGCAGAGATATGCACTGTAACGAAGCAGGCAGCTGGAGATTACAATGACTCATATAGGTCCCCCATAAATAAAGCTTTTTTAACTTGCTGAGTGTGGGAAGGATCTCTGATGCCAATGAAACACAATCAGCCGTTCTCAGATTCAGGATCCCTATACTTGTATCACGAAATATTTCAAACATTTCACTACTGCCATTTTTCACTGATATCTTGATATTAGACATGTCACATTTTAACATTTCTGATCGCAAGTCAGATACATGCATATTTGACTCGGTTTCACATTCTTCTTTATTTGATTGCGATACAAAATCCCACAGCTCACATTCTACAGGATGGCCTAACGAAGAAAGCGAAAGTAACACGCTGCACAGCCACTCAGTTGAGCATTCGCCTGCCTGCAGAGATATGCACTGTAACGAAGCAGGCAGCTGGAGATTACAATGACTCATATAGGTCCCCCGTAAATAAAGCTTTTTTAACTTGCTGAGTGTGGGAAGGATCTCTGATGCCAATGAAACACAATCAGCCGTTCTCAGATTCAGGATCCCTATACTTGTATCACGAAATATTTCAAACATTTCACTACTGCCATTTTCCACTGATATCTTGATATTAGACATGTCACATTTTAACATTTCTGATCGCAAGTCAGATACATGCATATTTGACTCGGTTTCACATTCTTCTTTATTTGATTGCGATACAAAATCCCACAGCTCACATTCTACAGGATGGCCTAACGAAGAAAGCGAAAGTAACAAGCTGCACAGCCACTCAGTTGAGCATTCGCCTTCCTGCAGAGATATGCACTGTAACGAAGCAGGCAGCTGGAGATTACAATGACTCATATAGGTCCCCCATAAATAAAGCTTTTTTAACTTGCTGAGTGTGGGAAGGATCTCTGATGCCAATGAAACACAATCAGCCGTTCTCAGATTCAGGATCCCTATACTTGTATCACGAAATATTTCAAACATTTCACTACTGCCATTTTTCACTGATATCTCGATATTAGACATGTCACATTTTAACATTTCTGATCGCAAGTCAGATACATGCATATTTGAATCGGTTTCACATTCTTCTTTATTTGATTGCGATACAAAATGCCACAGTTCACACTCTACAGGATGGTCTAATGAAGGAAGCGAAAGTAACAAGCTGCACAGCCACTCAGTTGAGCATTCGCCTGCCTGCAGAGATATGCACTGTAACGAAGCAGGCAGCTGGAGATTACAATGACTCATATAGGTCCCCCGTAAATAAAGCTTTTTTAACTTGCTGAGTGTGGGAAGGATCTCTGATGCCAATGAAACACAATCAGCCGTTCTCAGATTCAGGATCCCTATACTTGTATCACGAAATATTTCAAACATTTCACTACTGCCATTTTCCACTGATATCTTGATATTAGACATGTCACATTTTAACATTTCTGATCGCAAGTCAGATACATGCATATTTGACTCGGTTTCACATTCTTCTTTATTTGAATGCGATACAAAATCCCACAGCTCACATTCTACAGGATGGCCTAACGAAGAAAGCGAAAGTAACAAGCTGCACAGCCACTCAGTTGAGCATTCGCCTTCCTGCAGAGATATGCACTGTAACGAAGCAGGCAGCTGGAGATTACAATGACTCATATAGGTCCCCCATAAATAAAGCTTTTTTAACTTGCTGAGTGTGGGAAGGATCTCTGATGCCAATGAAACACAATCAGCCGTTCTCAGATTCAGGATCCCTATACTTGTATCACGAAATATTTCAAACATTTCACTACTGCCATTTTTCACTGATATCTCGATATTAGACATGTCACATTTTAACATTTCTGATCGCAAGTCAGATACATGCATATTTGAATCGGTTTCACATTCTTCTTTATTTGATTGCGATACAAAATGCCACAGTTCACACTCTACAGGATGGTCTAATGAAGGAAGCGAAAGAAACAAGCTGCACAGCCACTCAGTTGAGCATTCGCCTGCCTGCAGAGATATGCACTGTAACGAAGCAGGCAGCTGGAGATTACAATGACTCATATAGGTCCCCCGTAAATAAAGCTTTTTTAACTTGCTGAGTGTGGGAAGGATCTCTGATGCCAATGAAACACAATCAGCCGTTCTCAGATTCAGGATCCCTATACTTGTATCACGAAATATTTCAAACATTTCACTACTGCCATTTTTCACAAATATCTCGATATTAGACATGTCACATTTTAACATTTCTGATCGCAAGTCAGATACATGCATATCTGAATCGGTTTCACATTCTTCTTTATTTGATTGCGATACAAAATCCCACAGCTCACATTTTACAGGATTGTCTAATGAAGGAAGCGAAAGTAACACGCTGCACAGCCACTCAGTTGAGCATTCGCCTTCCTGCAGAGATATGCACTGTAACGAAGCAGGCAGCTGGAGATTACAATGACTCATATAGGTCCCCCATAAATAAAGCTTTTTTAACTTGCTGAGTGTGGGAAGGATCTCTGATGCCAATGAAACACAATCAGCCGTTCTCAGATTCAGGATCCCTATACTTGTATCACGAAATATTTCAAACATTTCACTACTGCCATTTTTCACTGATATCTCGATATTAGACATGTCACATTTTAACATTTCTGATCGCAAGTCAGATACATGCATATTTGAATCGGTTTCACATTCTTCTTTATTTGATTGCGATACAAAATGCCACAGTTCACACTCTACAGGATGGTCTAATGAAGGAAGCGAAAGTAACAAGCTGCACAGCCACTCAGTTGAGCATTCGCCTGCCTGCAGAGATATGCACTGTAACGAAGCAGGCAGCTGGAGATTACAATGACTCATATAGGTCCCCCGTAAATAAAGCTTTTTTAACTTGCTGAGTGTGGGAAGGATCTCTGATGCCAATGAAACACAATCAGCCGTTCTCAGACTCAGGATCCCTATACTTGTATCACGAAATATTTCAAACATTTCACTACTGCCATTTTTCGCAAATATCTGGATATTAGACATGTCACATTTCAACACTTCACCACACAATTCTTCTGTTTGAAATTGGGACTTAGCACAGGCCGTGAAATACAACTGGTCAAAGAAACAATAAATATCGTGTTTTAATGAGGATAATTGAACCAGCAACCGTCGTAAAAACACAGCAGTTATTGTATTTTTCAGCAAAAGTAAACATTGTAAAGTGTGAGGCAAAATTATTTCGTCCGTTAAAGTGGATTCTTCTATTCCTAAATACGTTAAATTAGACAGGGATGGTAGCACATCAGAAAGCAATACAATATCGATTTTCCCGGTAAAAACCAGCTGCTGTATGTTCGAGTTATGTAATGCTTTATAAATTTCAGGAGTGCCTGTCATCATTACGCGTTTAAGACAATGCTTAGACATTTGAAGGACTGACAGTATTTCGTTTAATTGAAGTGCATTACGTTCTAAAATAAGTGAATGCACGTCCGACTTGTTGATCATTAAAAGTTCCTTTAATACGTTTGACTCTGACTCATTAAGCAATACACTGAATGTAAAGTGATTACATTTGAGAAAACTTTCATTTTGCCCGCTGACCTTAGCCTCACTGTAACCAGCAATTAGCATGCGCTGGAATAAGACTGATACATCTAGGCAACGTACATTATATTCCATCTGGTCATGTTTAGATTTCTCAGTGTTCCGCTTTCTGTAATTTTCTTTTTGAAATAAAATTTCATTTGTCTCAGAATACAATTGCAGTATGTATATGCTCAGTCCACTGTCTATGTCGTTGAGGAGGTCGCTGTTAGAGAGACGGTTTATTACTGTGTTAGCTATTTTGCAATTGAGCCCACACAGACAAATTATTATCTGGCTCATTTCTAACACACTATATTTATCTTTGCACAGGATACTTGTTATAATGCCCTCCTTTGCGATATGATATGCTGCAAGGAATTCCTGAACCATCTCATGTACAAATGAAATATTTGGACTATCTAATAATGTTGAGGAATTATGGATTGCCGTTAACATGCCAGCATCAAGGCAGAATTGCAATTGTTCTTCTGTCATATACTTCTTCAATAATTCCCTTCTGGCAAACACCACTAGAGATTTTTCCGATAAAAATGTGAAATTAAATGCAGCATTTCCAAGCGCATTCAATATCTCAACCTGTGGTTCAATATGGCTCGTATTCGATAAACACTGAATTGGATGTCCTTCTTTGAAATATCCTTCTTTTGCATTTGCATTCTTGAAAAGTAGGTCAAGCAAAATACAGTTTATTTCACACAAAGATCCACTAAAACTTTTATTGTTCATCCACAAACTTATTAGCATTGTATGCAGAAATGGTGACGTAAGAAACTGAAACAATTGAAGATCATTAACGTACCTCTTAAAATCAGTAATTTTCTTTAGATTCCCAGTCTGACTGTGTATTATGTACTCTGTTAGCTCGTCTGGATCAGTTATTCCGTCAATTTCTAGAAGTCTGTCAATTTGAGAATCCTTGATACGCTCATCCACCATTTTCCATGGCCGTGTTGCAATTAACGATACACTCTTCGAATGACAAGTTACCATTAAAGGTACAGTGTATTTCTTCAAATGATCAGCCCACTTGTCTAGCCCATCCATAATAACAATGCAGGTCTCTCGTTCCAGGATTTGCTGTATAAGTTTAAAGGCCTCTTTGCGTTTATCAACCGTGTAAATCATGTCGATAATTTGTGTTTTGATCATCTCTGTTACCTCACGGTGACCCACTGCATCTCTCAGTAATATGTGAAAGAGAAACTTAAACTCATTCAACATTTCCGCATCAATGAATGTAGCTTTGTGCTCAGGATTTTGTACAGATACCGCCTCGCACCAGTCAAGCACTAATTTAGCAAGAAATGTTGACTTTCCCATTCCTGGCTCTCCTTGTACAAACACCGGACTACTTGTATGTAGTTTGTTACCTTTGTAAAATATGTCCTTGTATTGGTGAACCGCATTGTTGTGTTTTTTCCGAGATCCATCTTTCTCGATTATAACTTGGCTAAATTTCGGTAACACAAAGATATCCCAGATGGGTTTGTCACGACCTTGCCATATTGGTGAAACAGACACAGTTGTCAGCCTCTTCGTATAGAGCCCTATTAACTTTCCACAAAAATCTGAAATGAAAAATACAGATTTCAATCTACTTATAACACAGTCCAATTAAAATTAATAATAATAATAATAATAATAATAATAATAATAATAGCAATAATATTTTTATTCTCCGAAGTTATATTGCTAGAATAACAAATTGATGCAAAATGAAAGTAACAATGAACAATGGTTGTCTTATTTAAAAAGAGGAACAATATATGTATATGACTGCAAATACGCGATTAAAAACACGAATTCAACATGTACATGTAAATATATATTTAAAACCGACAACGATTCATGGAAAATTAGATTTTATTTGGCATTGTTTTCATAATAACACTTGTATTTAATGTCACATTAAAATGACTCGTATCTAATTTGATTATTGAAGCGATAATGTCATTTCTTTCTTTCTTTTAGTTGATTCTGTAGAAGTACCTGTCCCAAATTACAAGAAAGCTTCTTTTCGCAAAATTTCATAAAAATAAAATAAAAATTTCAATACATAAGGAATCTGAATGTGACGCAAATCTTGTTCGTGACATTATTTGCATGTTTATTGATAAAAAGTTAAACACATCCACGTACTGAAGTCAACCAGTATTCCACTGCTTTTATTAAATAATAACCAATATTTGGCCAGAGAGCAAGATTTCACAATCCATCATTTCCAATTATGAAGAGTTATGGATTTATTAAATAATATTTAAACGATAAATTGGTTTTCATGTGCTGTCATTAACAATTAAAGGTTATTTTAAAACATAGTGCATGAAAGTGCAAATGCATAATGTTTTTATTGTAAAGTCGTCAATTTAGTGCTAAAGCGTGCATGAGTATATCTTCATAACTTTATCAAAATTTTATTTCAATAACACTTTTTAAATTAAAATCAAGCCGCAAGCTAAAACCCACTTACGCACGCAAACAAACACACTCACGCGACCACACCCAAACACGCGAGCAGGTAAACACATGCGAAGTGCGTTCAGTTACACACTTTCACACTTGGGCTCGTACACACTATCAAGCTTGCACGCACATACACGCGCATACATATACCATTTGAACACGCGAAATGTAAGTCTCAATATAAATGATACCCGTAAGTCTATAATAAGTATTTTGTAAAAATGAACAATGTTCTTTTGGTTTTATTAGAAATAGATGTATTACATTATGAGTGTTGATTACTTTCAGCCTTACCTAAAAACGAGAATTGTTATTTGAATAGTTAAATGTTTGGAATACCATTTGTAGTGTAAAACAGATTTCAAGGGGCCTATCGACGGTATTTCCATAACTATATACACGTATTAAAACTATACATTTTCTCGAAGTAATACTATATTGATGGAATCGTTAAGAAACAAATATGTACATGCCCTTACAAAATTTCAGTGTATTGCCAGTGTGTTGTCAGAAATCTAGTGTACTGTCAGTGTATAGCCAGACCTGACAACACATTGGTAATAATTACCAGTGTGTTGTCTGTGTGTTGCAATTGTGTTGTCAGGTCTGGCAACACACTTGCACCACACTGGCAACACTTAAATAATTATCATATTTAATTATTCTCATCAGGAAATCATAAAGTAACAAGAGATGTTTGTAAAACATGTATGCCCCCCGACTTGCAGCAAAGTTGTGAATATGTGCAATTGTTAAGATTTTTTTTTAATATGCAATCCCAAGCGAGGTCTCAATATGCGTTCTCAAGTTATTGAGCAGAAACTGTTTTTCTATTTTTAGTTATGGTGACCTTGATCTTGACCCCACCCACCCCAACATGCAATCCCAAAAGAGGTATGTAAGTATGAAGTTTCATTAAAATATCTTTATGGATTCTAAAGTTATTGAGCGGAAAACGTTTTTCTATTTTTAGTAACGGTGACCTTGACCCACCCAACCCATATGCAATCCCAACCGAGGTTTCAATATAAGGTATCTGTGTATGAAGTCTCATTAAAATATCTCAATGCGTTCTCAAGTTATTGAGCCGAAACTGTTTTTCTATTTTTAGTAACGGTGACCTTAAACCGACCCACCCCATATGCAATTCCAAGCGAGGTCTCGATATAAGGTATCGATGTATAAAGTTTCATTAAAATATCTCGATGCGTTTTCAAGTTATTGAGCGGAAACAGAGTTTCTATTTTTAGCAACGGTGACCTTGACCTTTGACCTGTTGACCTCAAAATGTATAGGCGTCTTCCTTTTTTCCAAAGTAACCAGCATACCAACTTTCATGATGGTAGGCCAAAGCGTGCTCTATATATCGTGATATTAACCAATCAGAAACAATGTGTCTGTAAAATGACCTTTGACCTGTTGACCTCAAAATGTATAGGCGCCTTCCTTCAATACCAAGTAACCAGCATACCAACTTTAATGATCGTAGGTCAAAGCGTTCTCTAGATGTTGTGCGGAAACGAAATGGTCTACGGACAGACCGACCATCCGACCGAACAACATACCGACCAACCAACCGACGGACGGGTGCAAAGCAAGATACCCCCACTTATTCGAAGTGGGTGGGCATAATTATTGAAAAATAAATTAGCAAAGTTTATCTATAATAAATCTGACAACACACAGACAATACACTGGTTTCACACTGGCACTACACTGACCACACAATGGTTTTGGAGTTTTCCAGTGTGTTGTCAGTGAGTTGTCACTGTGTTGTCAAACTGACTAAAACATTGGCAACACACTTGCAATACACTGGCAAGAATAAAAGAGAATGTTGCCAGTATGTGCATGTGTTTTGGTCGGTCTGACAACACAATGGCATCACATTGAAAAGAATCCATTTAACAACATGTTGCCAGTGTAAATCCAGTGTGTTGTCAGTGTATTGCCAGCTTGCCTAGACAGAGATTTGTTTATAATATATTTTATAAATGCATGTATTTAATAATATAGTTTATGTTTATTGTAAAGATACAATATTACATCAAATAAATTAAACAACATATTATTGCATCTGAGCGAAACACCGGGTCAAATTATTGTTAATAGTGAAACTGAAAACGATGACAATGATGATGTTGTTGTGGTTGTTGATGTTGATGATGATGGTATGTAAAAACTTTGTGTATGCTTGAGCTGCACTATAATAAGCAGTCCTATAAATTAAAATTTATGAGGCATCCAAATAATGTTTGTCTGATACATTGGTATATGTCAAAACTAAACAAGAGATGTTTGTAAAACATGTATGCCCCCCCCCCCCCTGACTTGCAGCAAAGTTGTGAATATGTGCAATTGTCAAGAAATCTTTTTAAAATGCAATCCCAAGAAAGGTCTCCATATATGGTATCTATGTATGAAGTTTCATTAAAATATCTCGATGCGTTCTCAAGTTATTGAGCGGAGACCGTTTTTCTATTTTTTAGTAACGGTGACCTTGACTCCACCCACCCCATATGCAATCCCAAGCGAGGTCTCAATATAAGGTATCAATGTATGAAGTTTCATTAAAATATCTCGATGCGTTCTCAAGTTATTGAGCGGAAACAGTTTTTCTATTTTTAGTAACGATGATCTAGACCTTGACCCCACCGACCTCATATGCAATTCCAAGCGAGGTCTCAATATAAGGTATCTATGCATAAAGTTTTTTTGGCCTCATTTTCATGCCGATATTTGGTACCATTCACAAAGCCAAACAGTATACTTTTTTGACAATTTTTGGGCGAAAATTCACAAATTCTTAATTAATTTTGTGAATTGTTTTTACACAGGATAAAATTTCGGCAATAGTTATATGTCTACACCGCTTTTAAAGGTTACTCGATTTTAACAGGACTCGTGTCACGTTTTATCGATATTTTCGTGAACAAGTCGGTTAGTGAAACATGTGCTCATCGGGGTCACTGTAAACGCTCATTGGGTTATAATCTGTATTAAATCAATCGTTTGAAGGATCTTTTTAGGTGTAAACACTGCAGATTATTCTCTTCTTGTTTTTTTTTTTAAGTAATCACAATGCATTTTCACGAAACTCGCAGTACTATTAGAAATGTTTTTAAAAAAAGACAAGTTTATCTTACAGGAAAATGAGTCATCGCTTCAAACAGGCAATTTTAAGCAAGAAAATAGTAAGTGAAGCCCCAGAAGACAATTTCTGCTGCAATTCAACAGTTTCAAATTTAGTGTCTTCACAAGTAGATTTACTGACAGTAATGAGTGCAAATTAGTCAGATTCACATACTGATAGTGGTGACAAA
Organism: Congeria kusceri; assembly: GCA_027627225.1. Lineage (NCBI taxonomy): Eukaryota > Metazoa > Mollusca > Bivalvia > Myida > Dreissenidae > Congeria > Congeria kusceri. Next base: position 33,663,746 of record CM051040.1, on the reverse strand, counting down.
AATAACATCGATTTTATAAGTGGAATGTGTGGAAATACCAGGACTATAAATGGAAATACCAGGATTTTGCAAGTAAGCGAATGTATATAAACAATGGTATAATTTCATATTTAAGATAAATATAGTCATTGGATACATATCTACATTTTGTTTATTGTGAACATACAATAAGTGTTGCTCTTTTTCCTTGAAGATGCTAAAATGTATATTTTTCATTTTCATACACCGGATCACTTTTATATTACTAATCGCAATCTCGCTGTGACTGAACTGTTATTGCTTTTATCTGTTGAATCACGACACAATAACACTTATATTAAACGACCGCCATTGTTAAAAAATCTGATTGTGAATAAACAGCTTTCTGCGGAATTCATCACTTAATTGTATCCACAATCTATTTTTAGAATAGGTTTTTTTCCATTACTGACTTTAATCACTGGATTGCATTAACTATCTATTTTTAAACAACGGGTTTTTCCAATAATGACCAAAATTATTCTGATGTAAATAAGTAGATCTTGAGTGCTTCTGTCCTCAGTAGCTTGCTAATATTGATAATTAAAATGCTCCAGATATGTTAGATATTTGAATTTAAATAAATTGGAGCATTCAAATGTCAGTTGCTCATATTCAAAACTACATTTTTATGCAATACAAACTAATTGTTTGTAAATGTAAACAATGACACAATCAGATTTGTGCTATTGTTCTTTCTCTTCATGAACAGAATTACTTTTAAAAAATATACATTTATATTATGAAGGTGAATAATGACACACTGAAGTTTTTGTTGTTCTTTCTCATCCAAGCATATGATGATAATATAATTACTATGTTTAGAACTGCCTTAAATTACTTAAAATACAGTTTTTGCCATATAAATTAAAAACTGAAATTATTATGCAAAAAAAAACAATTTATTTTTTCTGTACATAATTTGAGCATTCAAGTAAGAATCAGATGTCACATTTTGAGTATATTGATAATTGGGTTGTGTTGTTTTATGATATACCAAATGAAACATTTGAGCTTTTATAACCATGGTTGACTTAAAGATTATTTCTTACAACTGTCGCGGCCTTAATGATTGTAAAAAACGCAATGATGTATTTGATTATTTAAAAAAACAAAAAGCGCATGTATATTGTTTACAGGATTGTCATTTTACCCCATCTATGGAAAACAAATATATACACAGTGGGATGGGGAATGTTATTTTAGTCATGGTACTTCCAACTCTAGAGGTGTATGTATTTTGTTTAACAAAAAACATAACAGTTAAAGTGCATACAACTGAAAAGGATACGTTTGGTAATTATTTACTCTTAGATTTAACAGTTGATTCAAAACGATTTAATCTATGTATCCTGTATGGGCCCAATAATGACAAACCAATGTTTTACACTGCTTTTTTTGAAAATAGACTCTTTTGGAAATGACCATTATATTATTTGTTGGGATTACACTCTTGTACTAAACTCAAAATTAGACTATGTTAATTATAGAAGCCTGGATAACAACAAGAAATCAAGGGAACTGTTATCTTCTGTTATAAATGATAGAAACTTGATAGACACTTTTAGACTAATGAATGGTGATGCTAACCAATATACATGGAGAGAACTAAACACTCTTCAGCAAGGCAGGCTAGATTTCTTCATTGTCACTAGCAATCTTGTCCAACATGTAAGACAGTCTGATGTAAAAGCAAGCTACAAATCCGATCAATCAGTTATAACTCTCTGTGAAGTAAACCATGGAAAGGGACTTAGGAAGTTCAACAATTCTTTATTACATGATGAAGAATATTTAAAGTGCATGAAAATAAAAATAGATGAAATTTAATAACAAATATTACTTACCTGTATACAACACTGAATCATTTACTACCAGTGATAATAACATGCCCCAGTTTACTATTAATGACCAACTATTTTTAGAAACCCTATTAATAGAGATCAGAGGCAACACAATTTCCTATTCATCTTATAAATCCCCAAAAAGGAAAGAAAGAGAAGATGTTCTTGTCAAACAAATTGAACGTCTAGAAAAACATTTTAATGAAACAAATATTGAAGAATTAGATTTACTACAACAGGAGCTTTCAAATATACGTAATACAAAAATGAAAGGATCATTTATAAGATCAAGAGCCAAATGGATCGATGATGGTGAAAAACCCACAAAATACTTTTGCAATTTGGAAAAACAATATTCATCGAGTAAAACAATACCTTATATAGTAAATGATAACGGCCAGAAAATATATGATCAAAAAGATATTTTAACAGAAGCTGCTAACTATTATAAGACATTATATACTACGGCTGCAACAAATCAAAATAATTATAATAATGATATTTTTAATGACCTTGAAGAACAGAAACAGTAAAACTAAGCTATGACCAATCTCAAACATTAGAGGGCTTGTTGACAATGGAAGAAATCTCAGCTACTTTGAAAAATATGAAACATGATAAAAGCCTGGGCTCAGATTGCTTTACAACAGAATTTTTCAAAGTTTTCTGGAAAGATTTGAAATGATTTATTTTAAGAAGTCTTAACCCTTGCAGTGCTGATTGATTTCAACTGTATTATTTGCCACTGCTGAATTGTTTTATGACAAACATAAATAATACTATGGTTGTACTAAAAGTGCTGTAAAATTAACACAACATGTACAATTTACACAAAAACTGAACTGTAGAATGGGTATATGATGACCTTCCCAACTGATGAAAAAAAAGGAACTTTACAATCAATCAGTTACCATAGTTACCATGGTAACAATAACACTAACTAAAAAGAACATTTTTTAAGGTTTTTGTTTCTTTTTATTAATTACTAATATGTTCTTTACGAATTGAATGTTGATAGTTAAAGAAATGTCCGTTAAACAAATAAACACAAAACGACATCCTTTGGTGAGTGTAGATACAGATAAAGTATATGCAACATTTTACTTACACCAATACAGATATTGAAATAGAACAATCCTAATGCAATGCATCAGGAGTCACCTAATGCACTATTGCTTTTATTAATAAATACAATATATTGTGAAATAGAATCATGTATTAAGAGTTGTGTTTATGAAGAAGCAAGCAAACTGTGTTGCCGAGGTTACAACATTTACTACATTCTTACAAGTTTACAAATAGTTTTATTTTTTGTCTTATTTTTTATCTAGAATATAAAATTTATCTTAAGCTATGCATATCACATTTTCAGTGCATAAAACAAGGACTCTTTGCATTCAACTATCATTGAAAGAAATAACAGCATTAAAAATATGAATAACCTAGACACAATTGAATATTATTACTAATGTTTCAGTATATTCTTCCAAAAAACGTTGGACGTATGTCAAATAATTATAACACAGAAGCCAGAACTGCACATTGTTGGAACTGAAAGAGTATCGTTCAACATTTTAAGTATCCAAGACATATCCCACAGAACATTTAATTCTTATGGGTTATATATGTAGTAATAATGTAAATTATGAATAAACAACAATTACCGGTCTTATCTGGAGAAAAAATAAACATTTAAAAGATGTTTTTGGGGGTGAATATAATATTTACAAACGTGCTGTTATAATAATTGTTTTATTTTGTTTTGTTGATTTAGTTTTATCCAGCTGGCAGATGTATTCCAGTGCTAATATGTTGCAGTTATTGATACTTTTGAAGTTTAAAAACAAGTCAATTCTAAACAAGAAATGTCTTTTTAAAAAAACAATCGGCGTTGAAATTTATATTGAGATGTCATTTAAAGATTACCTAAACAGACGGCCAAGATGATCGGTTAGTGACTTCTCAGATCCCAGATTTTTTGGTACCCACCAATATTAGGGGACTTATTGGACACCAGATTTTTCGGACACTATAAGAAAACTTCTTGGACTCTAAAGTTAATTTGAGATAAATTTAAAAATTAAATATAATTATAATTAATATCTATGCCGTGAATAATCCAATCATACAACTCCATGTTTCCACCAGTGATATATGAATAACCAAAATAATTTAGGTTAACATAATATGCCGTGAATAAACCAATCATACAACACCATGTTTCCACCATTGATATATGAATAACCAAAATAATTTAGGTTAACATAATTGTTATCTGAATTTGTCAAGCCAATTTAACAAATTAACAATGTAAGAAAATAACTTCGGGAAAATTATTATGTATCAGACGAGCCTATATAGTTATTTATAGTACCGGTAATATACCATTCATGTTAGTTATCTAATATAATAACGATCTGAAGTCAAATAAGCATGTACCCTGTGTATCCAAATAAAAAGCATTAGTCAGGGAACATTCAGCGTTTTTTGAAATGTTAAGACTTTATTTTTTGATAATGCAAACATAAAAAATCATTAGACTATGACGATTTTTAATTATATCAGTAGAAATATGATATATCAAGGGTTCCTGTGTATAATTAGTATTGCAAATTGTGTATTCACGCTAAGCCAATAACAATTCGACATATTCCGAATCTTCTTTCATTACATCTATAGAAAAAAGAGGCTATAGAAAATGTTGCATCTTTTTACAGATTAAATAACATCTACTGGAGAAGTTGATAGAAAGATGCAATTATAAATAATCGTTAATAAATCGTAACCACAATTTTAATTCAAATTAACAGTAAGTTTATAATATAAATTCCACATTTATTGAAATTTTTAGGTTTATGATTCTCTGAACGTTATTATTTATGCATGTACGAGTATATTAACACAGCTATACAGCCGTTGATAGCTACGCGCGTTATTTTTAGAATGCCACTACTTTTTGTGGAATGCGATGAACTCGCTAGAATCAATGGCTACATGGACCGGCAACTCTGTGATTTAGATTTATGCATGAGAACATTGCAAAATTTCTATTTATAGTGCGTAACGCTTATATAAATGTAGGCTAAACAAAATAGTTATTTCGTTACATGAATGAATATATTATTCTGTTTATGGCATACAATGAGAAAATACGTTCATAATTAGCCTCAGTTCTAGAGTATACGCGAGGATATGTTTATAACTTTTCAATTTAACCGCTTATGTAAACAATTATGTAAATGTTTATTCCCCAAAAGTATGCAACAGTTATTGGTATACGTTAAACCATTTTTTGAAGTTTGCATTCCCTAGAATTAGAAAATTTGCCCAATTTTATTGGCATTAAATTTTCCTGCTGCATAATTATCAGAGTTACAGTTTCCAGTCAGTTGGTACAATCTTCCTGTTAGCATGATGCATATAAAATTATTCCATAAAACATAACAAACAGATGTGGAACTCTTATAGAATATGCACACAATCCATGACATTGTTTGGCCGTTTTCTGGTAAAATCAGTTGAGGATGTAAACAAGACAGTTTTTTTTGAAAATATATATTTAAAGAATAAATGTTCTTGTAATGTAATGACATTCATCAAATAAAATACATTTAATTATTTTGTCATAAATTGAATAATTTAATATTGTGTGTATTAAAGTTGAATAGTTAAAAAAAACCATTACCTGTTTTGACTGTCACTTTGCGTGAAATTGCGAGCACATGTACTTTTATTTTTTATTTGTTTTGGTTTGCACAAATCTCTATCATCTTCAGAAATAAGCAAACATGCAAGGTAAAAGGTAACAATAGGCTGGAACAACTAATGGACTTCTGGTAGCTTTAAAGTTTCCACTAATTGTTGTAAAAGACAACGAAATATTATCTTGGATGATATCCATGGACGCTGTTGTTACCGGCATGCAAGTGTTAGTAATAAGAACAATATTTGCCGCTTATGCAGTTGATGTTCAGTATAAAATGTGTACCGGGTATAACAAATTAGATGCACAATAATGAAATGTTTGTCAGTTGTGTTATAATGGCTGAATGAAGAGAAACAGTATTAATAAATATTAGAGGCTGTAGGAACTGCCACATGATTTGCTTGCTTGACAGCTTGATTATCTGTATTAGTAACAGCGAAACAACTAGTTAACATGATATTGGTTTTGTAAAGCAACTTTATAAAATTATATATTGTGGTCAAATGTTCATGATTATTGGAAATGTTTCTTTAATCTTCATAGCAAATAGTAGAACACCCATTACTGACAGTCTTGAAAATATCAAAATTGTTTACTAGTCCATGGACAAGTTTATTGAAAAAATCTACTTGTCCGCAATCAACAGTAACTTCTCCAAACAAAAATATAGTTTTATTCCAGATCTTCCTTCATGATGTGTTTTCCATAAGTAATAAATAAAACACAATTTGTTATTTGAGTATATAATAATATGAAAATATTATTTATTAACTTCCAACTAGTAAATCATTCACACCCTGAAATTGTACTTGTCTAGCAGGGACAAGCAGACAGGACAAATGTACTTGTCCAACAGTAAAATTACCCACATAGGACAAGTCGGGGCATAGGATTTCCACACCCCTGAGTGCCATTGCAACAGTGCAAGCTTTGTAATCTTTCTTTAGATCTGAGGTTCATCATCTATTGGTCTTGTATTCTATTAACTAAATGTGACCAAAAGGTCATGTGATTAGTTCTTCCAAATGGCCAAGTAGTTAGATGTTTAACATCATATTTGCACATTTATTTAAAAAAAATAAACAAGAAAATGTGAATAAGAATCTTATCTTGACTTATTTTGCATCCTTCCAAAAATTACCAATTAATTATTGACATTATCTGTTTGATTATGAATAAATTGAAAATATTCCCATATAAATTAAACCATGCCTTGACGAAATTTTTTTACTTTTAAAATGACTTGTTTAAATGTTTTTCAAATTATCAAATGATACAGTTTTGTCAATATAGTGCTGCAATAATTTAGCAATGACTTTGTTTGATTTTTATATCAAACATCATTTACTGTAGAATATTTCGATTCGATTTATGTTTCTTTTTTACTGGCTTGGTTTTGTGTATTTATGAGGCATCACTTGAAGTATAGTAGAGTTGTATTTGTTTAATGCCATTGTAATGGTTAATGTCAGTATGTGTACCTAATATTTAAATACAATAAGAATAAAGGAAAAACATTTGGTGATACTGTTTGACATTAGATCAATAGTTCAGTGTTACAGCAACACTGATTCCATGATCAATTTACACGATGATTCAACACCATCAAACACTGTATGTATATTTAACAGTTTTATGACAAATCATTTATACAGATATAAAAGAGATTTGAATGGAAATTGGTTGGTTTAGTATGGACAATCGGATCGGGCCATTTACAAATGATTTATGTATCGAAAGATGCATCAGAAGATTAGTTGCAGCTCTCCTCGTCAAACAACGCGCATGTATGGTTGTATTTAATTTATATTACCAGTTAAGGTAAATTGCTACATCTATATTGCAATTGGCAGAAAATTACAAATAATTATATAATAAACAACATAAAATATTTACTTGAGAAAATTATCACATATTGAACAGCATATACAATGTATGTTTATACTACTATGTACAGAAGTATTTGATTAGCCGCTGCTTATAACTCAGCATAGATAGGCCTATTCATTTCTATTCATTCATAAACAAAAGTTGAAACAGTTTAAAGTAAAATTTAATATAAAATAAAGGCACACTTGTTATCAACATGTACAAAGAAAATTTGTAAAATATTAGCTGGGAAGTTCAACATGTAAATTTAAAAAAACTCGGAAGATATCAATAACATTGCAATTTTTACAATATTTTATACGGGTAATTATACTCATCAGTTTTTCCCAATCACCTTAAAAAGATGTGTAAATTGTTACACTTTAAAATTATAGCTCTGAAACTTTGGAGTACTTATGTAATTTTGTTGATTATAAAGTAAGTAGAACCAAAACAACTCATTTCAACTAAAGCAGTTACTAAAGTTAATAATTAAATTTATTTTTAAACCATGTTTGATAAGAAAACAAGCATGACACCTTGTTTGTATCAATAATATTAAATATTTTTAACCTCATGTACAATTGTTGTAACAACAAAATGGCGGAAGTCGTTGACAGTTATTAATAGAGAAAATCAAACACTTTTATACAGTGTAATTTGGATTGGAAAATAGAAAAGATTAAATAGAATGGTGCAGAAAAGTGTCAGGAATTCGATTATATACAGCATAAAGGATGTCACATTTGTATTTATTTGAAAAATTACCTGAATAAGGGCATAAGGAATACAAGATTTGGCGGAAATATCCGGTCTCAGCATAGGCCAGGTTACCTATAGCTTGACCGGATATATCCGGTCTCAGCACTGCAAGGGTTAATCATGCTTTTACTTCAGGGTCTTTGTCAGTCACTCAAAAGCAAGGAATCATCACCTGCATTCCAAAAGATAATAAACCAAGACATTATTTTAAGAATCTTAGACCTTTAACACTTTTAAATGTTTTATACAAAATAGCCTCAGGTACAATTGCTAAATGACTAAAAACAGTTCTTGCCAAAATTAATTTCAAAGATCAAACTGGTTTTATAAAGGGGAGATAAATAGGAGAAAACACAAGACTTTTATATGATATATTAAAATATGCAGAAGATAACAAAATACCAGGGCTTTTATCGTATATAGGTCCCTTTTCTCAAACCTCACCTATTTTAATTTTTTTTTCTTAAAGAAAAACTCACCTTTGAGTTCCCCTATCGGCTGCATCGGAAAGACACACGTTATGATCATTTGATACACCATGTGTTCGTTATTGACAGCTATGAGTTCGAGAATAGGTCAGTTATTTTTAGGTCGCCATGACAGTTGAAATAGCAGGGTGGCGACATAATACGGTGTAAATTTACTAAAACATACAGAATCTGTGTCACTATTAATGCATACAAATGTGGACCAGAGATTGAAATAGTGATCTATAATGTTGTTTTCAAGAATGCTTTTGCAACAAAGTCTACAGGCCAGGAAACATCCTTTGAGGTTCGAGAACTGGTACTTCCATGATAATGACATTAGACTTTGAAAAGGCATTTGATACATTGGCTTTTAATTTTATTGAAAAAAAAAACCTTAGTATACTATAACTTTGGTACAAAGTTCAGAAAATGGATCTCTCTTTTCCTATGAAACACCATGACAGCCATTCAGATCAATGGGTTTCTATCAGATTTCGTTAAAATTGAAAGGGGTTGTTGTCAAGGTGGCCCAATCAGTTTGTATATCTTTATATTATGTGCTGAAATTTTAGCAATTAACATAAGGAATTCTAAACAAATTACAGGAATTAAAATTGAAAACATAGAATACAAAATTTCCCAATTTGCAGATGACACCTATTTATTATTGGATGCCTCAGATAGTTCACTAAATGCTGCAATTGATTTATTACAAGTTTTTGCACAAGAATCTGGACTTAAAATTAACTATGACAAAACAAATTTGATATGGATAGGTTCCAAGAAATATAGTACATACTCAATTAAAACTAGGTACAAATTAGTGTGGGGCACAACCAATTTGAAAGTGTTAGGCATTATATTTGATGTAAATTTGGAAAAAAATGATCGACCTCAATTTTTCAAGCAAGTTGATAAATTTACAAAATGTTATATATTTTTGGAAAAAAGAAACCTTACACCAATAGGAAAATTAACCATAATAAAATCTTTATTACTTCCCCTTTGCACACATTTATTTATTGCTCACCACAGCCCTGGATTAAATGTGTTGAAATAAATACATGACTCTTTTCGTAACTTTATCTAGGATGGACCCATAAAAAGTAAACACAATATTATCATCAAACCCTGTGAAGAAGGAGGACTTAATATGATTGATATTTACTCATTTGAAAAAGTATGAAATTGACTTGGATAAAGAAAATAGTAACATGTACAGGTCAATGTTTTCAGTAAGTGTATCCATGTTTGATGTTAAACAAATGCTAAATATGGGGAGTGATTATGTTCAGAAAATTGTGAACAGAATAGGTATCCACTTTTGGAAAGATGTCCTTATATATTATATTATGTACGTAAATAAACTGAAAGTTTGTAAATTTTATGATGTATTAAATATGCCATTATTCTATAATAACAATATTAAGATTATAGAGGAATGCGATTTGTAAGAGACATATTATGTACCTCTGGAAATTTCAAGACTAAACAAGATATTGAGATTTGTATTGGTAAACGCCTGAATGTTTTATTTTACGATGGACCAAAAAGAACTGTTTCAGAGTTCACTAGAAACTCTGGCTTTGATACAATGTATAAACCAAATACTAATGGTCTTTTTATTTCTTTTTATTTAAGTGAACTTAATGTTCTGACGCAAAAACATAACAATTCAGTATGAAACAAATTTATAGCCAAAAATGAAAAACCTTCCAGTCAAATCAAATGGAACGAAATCTTTATTGATATTGATTGGTAAATATGCATACAGTTTTGTCTTTAAATTAACCAGAAATACATATATACAATGGTTTCAGACTAGAATTGTTCTATTTTTTCTGGGAATGTGAACACATCCAACCAGTTATTAACCATGTTAAAAATGTAATTAATTCAAATTATATCAACTTGCTTACACTTATCTTCAGGACGTACTTCTTGGAATTATTAATGAAAAAATGAACCTTATAAACATTTTATTTATAGAAATAAAAAAATACATCTTTATATGTAAAAAATCATGTAAAATCCCAACCATTACAGGTCTAAAGAAAAGTCTACAACTGGCAAGGGAAATTCAAAAACATACAAATTACCGTGACAATGAATTCCAAAATTGGGCAGTTGTAAGATTGCTGATACATTAAACCCAAAACTATGCAATATTTTTATCATAATATTTGTGTACACTTGAAAGACTCTATACTTGCAGTACACTGTGGCCTAACCACTCTTTTTTCTATAACTTGTATATACCTTGTGTATTTAAACATTTGCTGTCAAGATTAATACATGTTTATTTACCCAAAACTAGTGAAGCAATGCAACATAGTTTATACACTTCAATTTGTCTTTACTTATATAATATTCATAGCATATAGATATCATAATGCTCTAGAATACTTATATCTATAAAATAATAGATTTTCTGCTGTCTACAATTTTTGCAAAATAGATTGTACACATCTTCTTTTGTATTGTATAATATATGACATTCTGTGTCAACCATTTAATATTCTTTCTCATATGATATTATGTTTTTTAATTATTTTTCATAAGATATAATGCTTGTCAATTATTTTAATTGGTACTAACACATATATAAAGAAGACAAATGCTACTAACATATTTTCTGTACGGTATGGAGCAGGATGGCCTCGACCTATATAATAATCATTGATAATATAAGCGTCTTATGACATATTTATGTTGTCTATCAATTTAATGAATTTATGCCTTTCACAATGTGTAAAATACAGCTTTATTATAATTTAGTTTGAACACATACAAGTGTGTTCCCAACATGATTTCGAACATTTATTTTTACGTTGAACTTGTAATCAAGTAAGTTTATAAACAAGAACAAGAAGATGTTCAGCCTACGTTGTTTGGACAGACAACATGTTGTGCGGAGAAATTAATACTATTTTCTTAACAGCCGCAGACCAGTGAGAAGTCTTCTTTAAGTAATGAAGATTTTCGAAAATAATTTGTTTAGGCTCCCTAAAATATTGGAGCCGCGACCGCGGTTCCTTCGGCCCCTGCTCCTACACACCTGCAGTTGATCTTATGAACCAGTCCCCCACACAACGCTATAACTCCGCCTAAAATCCTAATACCATGACATTCCAAAGATATGCACCACCACACTTGTTATAAATCAATCCTGCGAAGTTTTGTCAAATTCCAGCCAGTGGTTACAGAAAACAGCTCAGACAAGGTATGTTATGTTCACAAATTGAAAGGGTCATAAGCCCGTAACTCCGCCAAAATTCTGCCGTCGAAGATTTGCACAACTAGAATTAATACTGATAAGTCCGGTTATGTTTTGTCAAAATCCAACTAGGTGTTACAGAAAACAAGCGCAGACAATGTCTATTATGTGAAAAACATCAAAGGGCAATAACTCTGTCAAAAATCAGCCGACGACGACATGCCCACAATATACACAACTAGACTTGGTACAGATCAATCTTGTGCGGTTTCATCAAAATCGGACCAGGAGTTGTATAGAAAGAGGGCAGACAAGGATTGTTATGTGAAAAACTTCCAGGGGTCATAACTCCACCAAAAATCCGCCAAAGACAACAAGCCGACGATATACACAACTAGACTTGGGACTGATCAATCGTGAGAAGATTATTTAAAATCCAACCAGGAGTTACGACGAACAAGCGCAGAAAAAGTCTGTTATGTGAACAACTTCAAAGGGCCCTAACTCCGCTTAAAGTCCACTCCAATCGTGGGAGTACAAGGTAAATGCGGCAACATATATGTTATCTATATAAACATAGAAGTATAAGATTTAATTTGCATACTCATGGTATATGTTCTACATGTCTGTTATCGATATACACGTATACCTGTAATGGAATAACAACAGCTGACTACATAATTGTGTTAAATAGTTGCGACATGCAAGAATGTTGCATATCACTTTCAATAACCACTAATAAGGAATTATTATCGGATACTTGACCAAGTTGGAACTACAATACAATCTCCATTAGTTCATTTCGGATGTTATTAGTAAGCCAATATTAACTTTTATCCTTGACAAGTTGTATTAACTTCCAATATGAGGAGTTGAAGCGCAATTTTTAATTTGACCAGGTAAGCTAAAAAATACCAAGTGTGTTTTGAGGTTCCAGTGCTACACTTTGATTAACCCCCGTATAAATTATTGATGAGATGCGATATAACTGAAATGCATGTGCTCAGGTGAGCTAATTAAAACAAGACATTACTAGGGCTCCGGCGCTACACTATGCATATTCCCCGCATTTTACTTAGAAACATTTTATTTTCAGAAACAGTATTATTATACCGATATACACAGTGTCCTCTCATTATTGCCATTTGTAAATACTAATTAAATGCATATCGCAGATTAATATTTACATTAGCAATATGAACGTCTAGGGCAAGCGATGTGCTTGTAAAGATTTCTCTATACTAATTGTATTTTATGAAAAATGTTTAACATCAGCTGTTAAGAATAATGTAAAATTACTGAATGTAATTCTAAAACTATAATCAGTGAATAAATTAAGATCGTGCAAATGTTTAAACATTAGCCAAGTCTTCAATATTAATTTCACACAGAGTACGCCTATCATAAGTGCGCACCTCAAAAAGTCTTAAATATAATTAACAATATTGTAAGAAAATTTATCGTTGTTTTAAAAAGAATACAACGCATAAGGCAACTTATAACAAGATTCGGGCAACTGTCATTATTCATGTATAGACGCGCCTCTTTCTTCTTATAATTAAATACATGAAATAAAAATCAAATTAGTAAGTGTTCTGAAATCAGCAAACAAATTTTGATCAACTAAAATGACATAAGAAACCAAGCAATTTATTTCGACTAGCAGTTCATTCATATAAATAAAACAAGAGGGCCACGATGACCCTAGGTCGCTCACCTGAGTTTAAGGCATCATAATGGCTTATAACAAGAGGGCCAAATGGCACTACACCACTAGCCTGAATATAAAGATCTGGGTCTTGCAGATTCAGGAGATTTTTATAGTCAATATAAAACATGTGACCCACAGGGAGTGGCCACTTTCTACTCCAGGGGCATAATTTGAACAATATTTGTAGCGGACCACTATACAATTTTAATGCCAAATATGAAACCTCTGAGCCTTGCGGTCTCAGAGGAGGAGATTCTCAAAGTCAACTTTCCATATAAAGTCTACAGAAACCATGTGACTCCAGAATGGGGCGTCTTTTAAATCCATGCGCATCATTTGAACAGTATTTGTAGAGGACCACTATACAATGTTACATACAAAATATGAAACCTTTGTGCCTTGCAGTTTCAGAGAAGATTTGTAAAGTCCACTTGCTATATAAGTCTATACAAACCATGCGAACCCCGGGGCGTGGCTAGAAGTGACCCGAGGAGCATCATTTGACAACCCTGTGTAGAGGACCACTATACAATGTTAGATACTAGATATGAAACCTCTGGGTATTGCGGTTTCAGAGGAGACAATGTTTAAAGTCATTTTGCGATTTAAGTCTATATAACCCATGTGACCCCCGAAGCGTGGCAAGTTTGGACCACAGGGGCATCATTTATACAATATTTGTAGAGGACCAATACAGAGAAGATTTTTGAAGTAATTTTGCTATTTAAGTCTATATAAACAATGTAACTCCCGGGGCGGGGCCAGTTAAGGCCCCAGGGGCATCATTGGGAAATTTTTTGTACAGGACCATTATGCAATTTTACATACCAAATATGAAACCCTGGACCTTGCGGTTTCAGAGGAGAAATTTTTTAGTCATTTTGCTAAATAAGTCTATATCAACAATGTGACCCCCGGGGCATGGCCAATTTTGACCCCAGGGGCATCATTTGAACTGTCTAGGACCACTAGAAGATACCACATACCAAATACGAAAGCTCTCAGCCATGCAGTTTCAGAGAAGATTTTTTAAGTTTTCACTTTTTAAATCTATTTTTAGCCCTGGTGACCTATATATGCAGCGGACTAAATTTTAAGACAGGGACACCCAAGGATCATTCCTTTGAAATTGGCGAAGGAGATGTTGTTTGAATGAAAATGTTGACGCACGAGAGGTGATCACAAAAGCTCACCACGAGCTTTACCCCACGGGCAAATTGTGCTCAGGTAAGCTGAAAACTAGAGCACTGAATAAGGATATTTATTTTATTTAGGGCAGGGTAAGGCTTTCCGCAACTAAAAAACAAGAAGGCCAAATGGCCTTGTAGCGCTCAAATGAATATGAAGATCTGGGCTTTGCGAATTGAAATCATTTTGCTATTTATATGTATATAATTCATTTGACACATAGGCCGTGGCCAGCTTTGACACCAAGGGCATAATTTGAAAAATCTATGTAGAGAACCACTATACCATGTTATATACCTAATATCAAACCTCTAAGCTTTGCAGTTTCAGAGGAAAGGATTTGCAAAGTCCAATTGCCATATAAATCTATTGAAACCGTGTGAACCCCTGGGCGTGGCTTCTTTTTACACCAGGGGCATAATATGAACGAACTTTGCTGAGGACCACTACAAGCATACAATGTAACATACCAAATTTTTTAGAAAATACAATTTTAAAGTTCACTTGGCATTATAAGACTATAGAAAACATGTGGGCCCCCCCCCCCCTCCCCGGGGCATGGCTTCTTCTCATCCCAGGGCATAATTTGAACAATCATTGCAGAGGACATTTTTAAAGCCCACTTGCCATATTAATCTAGTGAAACCACATGTCTCCAGGGCGTGGCCAATTCTACCCAAGGGACACAATTTTAACATTATTTGTACAGGACCACTCTACAATGTTACATACCAAATACGAAACATCCGGGCCTACATGTAGCGGTTTCAGAAGATATTTAGTCATTTTACTAGTTTAGTCTATATTAACCATGTCATGGCCAGGGCGTGGCCATTTATTACACTAGGGCCAAAATTTGAACACGCTTTGTAAAGGACCACTATACAATGTTACATACCAAACACCAAATCTCTAGGCCTTTCGGTTTCACAGGAGAAGATACTTATGGCCCAATTGCCCTATAAGTATATAGAAACAATATGACACCCAGGGCGTGGCCACTTTTTACCCTAGTGGAATAATTTGAACAAACTTTGTTGAGGATAACTATACAATGTTACATACCAAACATGAAACCTATGGGCCATGAGGTTTTATGTGAGTTTTTTCAAATCATTTTTCCATTTTAAGTCTGTATAAACCACGTGACCCCCGGGGCGTGTTCAGTTTTGACCTCATATGTCACTTTTGGAATCCTTATGACGTCATATATATGACGTCGGGAAAACACAAACTTATGTTACTTCATTATATCTGGCACATTTTTCTTTCGTCCAAAAGTATTAAATACCAACAAAATTGTTGATTTCAGTATAAAATCGTATTTTATTTAATTTGTTGTCATATTAAACTGATATATTCACGGGTGATCACTCATGAAATAAAATACAATCTTCCACTGAAACCAACATATATTCTCTATAAATTCATTTAACGTCTTTGGTTCAATCACTGGGAAGGTATTGATTTGTTTTTCATAACAATATATAAAAGTGACGGGTTCTATCGAGAGCAAGACAAAAAGGAAACAAGTCTTAAATCTGTGATTAACTATGATTTCAACAAATCCATTAAAAGAAAGTTTGTTTAATTCCAGATAATTGCCGATCAGAGAATACGTACACACACAACCCATAAAAAATAATAATACATCTACTGCTGGAAGTTGAAGATGACTTAAAGTCAATAATGTACCCTTAGATTTAAGTTGCAAAATTGACCAGCATTTTCAAAAGAGCATCATCATTATCATAATCAGCATCGTTGTCGTCGTCATGACCATCACCATCACCATCATTATCATCATTATGAATTTCAGCCCCAAAACAATTACAAAATGGCAACACAGTTCCAATCATTATATATGTTTATCATTGTATTGTATTATCACAAAAAAAAGCAACAATCAGGAAAAAGTAATTAGAAACAATTAAGAAATGCGTTAAGCAGAACATACATAAACAATTTTATGGTCATTCGTTTTAATTCAATAAAACTGACATTCATTTTTTTGCCACATTTTTTTCATTTGTTCATTTTTTAACTCAATATGTTTAATTTAAGAATTGAATAGTATTTTCTGCATTTCATCAGTGTATGAACTTTTGGGAAAGTTACGCCTAATTTGCATAAACGCCAACAATTAATACATACATATAAAGATGTCAGCGAAAAGGGCCCTCAAGGGGCAACTGCAGATTAAAAAATCTGAAAATTAAATATTAATATTGGCATATAATACAGTTTAAAATAATATTCAAATAATGGGAAAAAATTATTGTTTGTGCGACACAAATCATTATATAATGTATGTCGTGTTTGAATGGTCCTTTTCTTGCTTAAAATTTGACGTCATATTTGTGGGTTTCTATTATAACCATTGTATCCAAAGATAGATTATGGGGCCCAAATCTATTCATGTTCTACGCCAAAAGCCTTCAAAATGGTAGATACCATACAAAAAAGGCCTTCAGGATAGTCCTACGGCCACTGCCATGAACACCGGGTTGTACACGAGAGGAGGAGGCCAGAGTGCTACCCCGCACCCTGCGCCAGAAACAACAAACCCTCCAATATTGGGCCAGGGCCTAGTCCAGACACGGCTCAAACCCTGTCAACAAGATATTTGGGACCGGCACCTTCATCAGGGGCCGGGAGCTTAATAAGAAGCATTTTGCCTTCCAATTTGGGGCCAGCACCCGGACCCTGGTGGAGGATGCCGGTCTGAAGGAGGTTGCAATGGCAGTCCTGAATCACTGCGACCCCCCCGGTCTGCATCATTTCCCGGATGTCGACAACTATCTTTCTAGCTCTCAATTATATTAATATTCAGTATGCTGAGCATTTACAAATTTATACTGACGGCTCCAAATGCCCTGACTCTGGCTTGGTAGAGGTAATTCCCTCCAAAAACATTGTAAGAACATTCAGACTCAGCAACAATCTTTCTGTACATTCCGTGTAACTTTTGGAGATTAGCTTTGCAATGACCTGGATATTTCTTAACAAGCCAACTAAAATTGCTATCTTCTCAGACTCTCTATCATCACTAGAGTCCATCAAAAATAGAAATAGCAGGTCTAGTCCTGATATTTTAAATTAAATGACATTTTGATTTTTGGAACTGAATCAAAAGTGCCTAGACAAATCTCTACAGGTAACCTTAGTTTGGTGCCCAATATATGTCGACATCCCATGGAATGACCAGGCGGACAGGGAGGCTAAGGTAGGCCTCAAAAGGGAGTCGGTCAATATAGGGGTCCCACTAGCCCCAACAGAAATATACTCCCGGGCCAAGGCCTACGTTATGTGGGAGTGGAACAACGTGCCACCCGCTGACACTCCATAAAAACTCCCTTCTCAATTGCCCGAAACACCCTCAGTGGGCCGCATCAATATTCTAGACTACTAATATCATTATTGACGAATGCATTAGCCGACTGAGGATGGGGACCAGTCTTTTGCCTGCTAGTGCGGGAAAGTATATTTTAAAGCTTGACCCCCTGTGTCCTTAATGTGGGATCCCCTTTACAGCCGACCACCTGCTGACACAGTGCCCCCAGTTCTCTACACAGAGAGAACAGCTTAAAACAACTTTTTGCTACTTAAACATTGATTTTACCCTTAATAATATCTTAAATCCTACTGGCAAAAATAATTACCAGTGTACACATATCTGGCAACATATCTTGTGGATTTCCAGATTATAGATACAAAATAAATACAAATAGTGGACCTGCAGCTTAATAAGAACATGTTTTATATTAAAAACTTAAATTTAATATACATTTTCCCTTATCTGCGGAAATTCAAGTGATTTAATCATTTATTTATATCACCGAACAGCATTAACAGCACAATGCTTTAATTATTGCTTTTCTAGCAATATTTTAATCTATAAACTATCTGCCAGTGTGTTATATACTAATTTTCTTTAAGTACATTACAATACCATATATATTGGGCATTAGTGATATTTAGCCTATTGAAGGGCAGATAAAATCCTGCCTGACCAAATTCTTTATACATCTGTATATCTTACCATCATGGGAGAGAACTCTTAACAAACCAAGTACACTGGGATAATAATAGACAATTCTCAGTAGAGCATTCAGAAGGTTACACCCAGCCAGTGTTTATATTATGATTATAGACGTTCTACTTCTGACATTTTAATACTTGGTGCTCATACATTGTGCACATCTTGATTGAAAATGTAAATGTAAACCTCCTGGACCTCAGGCAAATTGACAAATATATGCCATTTTAACTTAATTTAAATTTTAAATTATTGCTTTTTCAGTGGAACAATATACCAGTTCTAAAAGCTGCAGGAATCCCCCTATTTCTTTTTCCAACCCCCCCCCCCCCTTTCCCTCCGTGATCTAGCATGAGCCGTGCTGGGACGGGCGCATAGGAAGATAATAACACATATTTTAATTTAAATTCCATGTTATTATACATGTCTCTGTTGCTAACGGAGCCCTACCTCAACCATGGCCAATCTGATTGACCAAGGATTCCTTATTTTAAGCCATTTTTTAGTTAAACAGTTTTCCCCGTTTACTATTGTCAAGTATTAATAAACCCCATTTTATTGCAGATTTTATACAATATGGGAGGACCCAGTTATCATTTTTTTAATGTGTACTATAAATGGTTTCAACCCACATGGGAAGTAATTATTTTACAAGAATTTTGATCATATTGTTAATAATGATCAAGTTTGCCAATATTTCTGTGTGATATTACATATTGCGATCCTCTGCAGTTATTCTTAATGCAGTATTTTGCATATTTTTAATAAATAACTCTTTCATATCAAGGAATATCCACATTTTAACTTTTAATGTGTTAAACTACCTCTTTTAAGTGTCCCTATCTATGTAAATCATGTAAACCTGTGTGCCCCCCTGGTCCCAATATCTCAAAATACCATTCAAGCACTGCCTGCCAAAATTCCCTCCCCCACTGGTGCTATCCCTTCTTTTAATAAATGCAAACTAGACAAAGTCCTCTTTTCATGTGTTCTCTAGGGTGATTTTCTTTTATTTGTTCATATTTGTACCGTCTAGTCAGTTCTTTTTATTAGTTAAATCTCGTTTCATCTGTGTTTATCTTACAGTGCTGCCTGCTGTTATGTGTTTTCACTACCCACGTCGTCGTGAGTTCGATACCCACTCCGTGTTTTTTGTTCTAAGTATTGTTCTTTATTGGATTTTTTTTTAGATATAAAACATATTATTAATTGTATAAGCCTTTGTATTGGCCATTTCATGAAGATAATAATGTTAAAATTGCTAAACGAGATCACTTTTTCGTTGGCATAGCCTCTTTAACATAATAATTACCCTAATATATCACAATCGGATGAGTGTGTGCTTTAACCTCCAAATCTTACATCGAATTTGTGATCTACCTCCCAAATAAACACGGATAAAGGCTTTCGTGGAAGTAACAGGTAAACGTGAGCATGCAGTTTGAAATATCAAACTCTATTTTACCTTAGTCATAAAGCAAGAATTTTAGTTCTAGATCTTGTATTATGTATCCGTCTTAAACAGCAACGCAAGATTAGAAAGTGACATTTATTGAAGTCGCGTTATTATATTTCACTTAGTTTATAATTATAAGGTAAGAGCTCTTGTTCATATCTATATACGTGCATAAACGTTTAGTTTTTTTTCCTACATTTGTAAATAAATAAGGGATGGGACCAAATATTCAAATACGAGATAATATACAAATATAAAAAAAACTAATACGAATATTCGATTTTCAAATTTATTTAAAGAAGTTTTTTTTCCAGTTTGATTGCAAAGTTAACATGAATTCCAGTGGTATTTCTTGCCTAGCAGGTAGGCAGGGACAGCGTCACGTTTTTACAACACATACCAAACATGTCCAATTAACGACAAGTGATCATTGGAAGGGGGGGGGGCAAGTCTTTACAAGGGCCGCCAATTAATGGTTTGTAGGAGGCGCAAATATGACGCGTTGTATTCACAAATTACAAAACTGGGCCATGTTGTGATAACGGTTTCACAGTTTGCCCAAGGCATACATTGTTGTTTCTTGTCCTTGGTATTGAATGACAGGAGTTGTTTACCCTCGGGACTTCGGTTGAAACCATTGCCCGAGCACACAGCTTAACATAAATACTTTGCTTATAATTAGCTATATAAATCCCTTAATATGTCGGGAACGTTACATATATAGAACTTTGCAGTGTGGGTGCGGTGCTAATAATAAAAATCTATGCTTAAATAATAGCAATATTTGTAAAACTTGTTTAAAAACATGAAACACAATATATAATGTAAAGAACTGTATTGTGTTATAAAACTTTATAAAAACAAATACTCTGCCTATTTAACACTATAGAATATAGTAATATAATAATATATAATACTAATATTGAGGGATTTCTTAAATTTCACATAAAAGCACATTGTTCTTGTATAAAGAAACAAATGCCTATGTATGCACAGTTTAAAGGGGAGCGACTCTGCAATATCCTTTTATTTGTCAGCAGGTATTACCTCCCTTATACTATTGTAGAGTTATTTATACCATTATATGGTTAAACTGTATACTTTATGAATGTGTATAATAGACTATTATATTTGTAAATATGTTATATATGTGGGCAATAGGATTAAATGGGTATAGCGTTTTTTACAACAGGGGAAAAAATAAAGGAAGAAAACTGAGTTAAACCAATACTAACATGAGAAAGTGGAAATTGGAAGAAATAGCCCAATTAGAATAAGAATAACATGGACGGGACACATAATTTATGTGAATCACCATTTTTCTAGACCCATTATGCAGCCAATGCTGCAACGGAATTGTTGGAGTCTTGCTTACTTAGAGATCTGGGTAAGTTTGGGTGATAATCACCATGTACTATATGTTGTATTTAATTTAAAAACCAATGTGTGAATACACAAGGACAGTATTTACAATAACGACCAGAAACAATGTTAATTATTTGCAGATCACTAAGTGGTTCAGGATTGTTTTCCAATATCTGTTTAATTTACATGTCTTTACATATGAAGATAGAGAAAATAGGTTAAAATATGCTTTCTAACCTTTATGCATTATAAAGGTCAAGTAGTAGTACTTGAATATATTGAACTATTTAATTAATCGGAAGTTAAGTAATATATGACTACTTAAGTACCTTGCATCGGCAAGTATATGTTGTTGGTATGTAATACTGTCTTTATAATTGTTATATTTATTTTAATTATGGATGTCACAATTGCATGACATGCTTTTAACTAATGCTGAGCTCTTGTAGACAGGGAATATCGCTTATTGCTCCAACCTGAGACCCTGTCCATTGAGATTTATACAAGATTGTTGGGCTCTTTAGTGGAATGTAACCTACCCCAGGGTGAGAATCTAAGAAATGGACAATCAAAAAAGGATGAGAATCCAATATACAGTAAAATTAAGGATAAAAATATATTACATCCTTTCTATCAAACAGCTTACTTTTTAGGGTCTTTAAAAATAACACAGATAAAACAAGATATAACTAATAAAAACAACTGACTAGGTTGTACAAATATATACAGATAAAAGAGAATCACCCTGGGGGCACATGAAAGGACAACTTTGTCTTGTTCGTGATTATTAAAAGAAGGGGTAGCACCAGTGGGGAGGGAATTTTAGCCGGCAGTGCTGAAATGGTATTTTGAGATATTGGGACCGGGGGGTGCACAGGTTTACATGATTTACATAGATAGGGACACTCTGCAATGAAAGAGTTATTCATTAAAAATATGCAAAATACTGCATTTAAGAATAACTGCAGAGGATCACATTATGTAATATTACACAGAAATAATGAAAACTTGATCATTATTAACAATAATTATGATCAAAATACTTCCCAAAAAATTAAGGAAACTTACATCCCATGTGGGTTACATACAATATATAGTACACATTAAAAAATTAATAACTGGGTCCTCCCCATTTTATATCAAATCTGCAATAAAATGGGGTTTATTAATTCTTGACAATAATAAATGGGGCAAACTGCTGAACTAAAAAATGGCTTAAAATAAAGGATCCTTGGTCAATCAGATTGGCCATGGTTGAGGGAGGGCTCCGTTAGCAACAGATACATACATAATAACATGGTATTTAAATTAAGACATGTGTTTAATTTTTGTTACTATCTTCCTGTGCGTCCGGCCCAGCATGGCTCATGTTAGGTCACGGAGGGAAGGGGCGAAAAAGGAAATTGAATAGGGGGATTCTTGCAGCTATCAGAACATTGTTTATTGTTCCACTGAAAACAATAATTTACAAATTAAATTAAGTTAAAATGGCATATTTTAGTCAATTTGCCTTAGGTCCAGGAGGTATAAATTTAAATTATCAATAAAGATATGCCCAATATATGAGCACAAACTATTAAAATGTCAGAAGTAGAACCTCTATAACCATATATCACAGGCAAATATATAGAGAATACATGGTTGGTGCCGGGATGGAGAAAGTTTATCCGGTGAGGCTTAGAAAATGAAAATAGGGCGAACTTTAGCGTTAATTGAAGCGGATTTGAAGGCTGCACGCACATAATACATTACATGAAGGGACTACAGCAATCAAAACCCAAACGTTTTTATTATACGATTGGCTCGCTATGATAAGTATTGCAAACAATTATTCGAAAACGGATCAAGAGATAAGTTTGTATGGGAGCGTGAGTGCGGAATTGTGTGCAGCGGAATTTGAGGTATTGTGATTTGATGACGTGTCAGTACAAATGGTGCGTAAGACATGGTAGAACAGTGCCTGTGTCAGTACAACAGGTTTGGAAGACATGGTAGTAAGGTGTCTGTGTCAGTAGAACATGTGTTTCAGACATGGTACTAGGGTGTCTGTGTAAGTACAACACGTTTGCCAGACATGGTACTACGGTGTCTGTGTCAGGAGAACATGTGTGTCAGACATTGTAGTAGTAGGGTGTCTGTGGCAGTAGAACATGTGTGTCAGACAAGGTCTGCGTCAGTAGAACATGTGTGTCAGACATGGTACTAGGGTGTTTGTTTCAGTAAAACATGCGTGTAAGACATGGTACTAGGGTGTCTGTGTCAGTAGAACACGTGTTTTGGAAATGTTACAACGGTGTATGTGCCAGTAAAACATGTGTTTCAGACATGGTGGTACGGTGTATGTGTCAATAGAACATGTGTACAAGACTTGATGGCACTAGGGTGTCTGTGTCAGTAGAACATGTGTTTCAGACATGATAGTATGGTGTATGTGTCAGTAGAACATGTGTTTCAGACATGGTAGTAGGGTATATGTGTCAGTAGAACATGTGTTCAAGACATGGTGGTAGGGTGTCTGTGTCAGTAGAACATGTGTTCAAGACATGGTAGTAGGGTGTATGTGTCAGTAGAACATGTGTTTCAGACATGGCACTAGGGTGTCTGTGTCAGTAGAACATGTGTTTCAGACATTTTAATATGGTATTTGTGTCTGTAGAACATGAGTTCAAGTCATGGTAGTAGGGTGTCTGTAGAACATGTGTTCAAGACATGGTATTAGGGTGTCTGTGTCTGTAGAACATGTGTTTAAGACATGGTATTAGGGTGTCTGTAGAACATGTGTCCAGGACATGGTAGTAGGGTGTCTGTGTCTGTAGACCATGTGTTCAAGACATGGTAGTAGGGTGTCTGTGTCAGTAGAACATGTGTTCCAGACATAGCAGAAGGGTGTCTGTGTCAGTAGAACATGAGTTCAAGACATGGTAGAATGGGTGTCCGTGTCAGTATAACATGTGTTTCAGACATGGCACTAGGGTGTCTGTGTCCGTAGAACATGTGTTCAAGACATGGTAGTAGGGTGTCTGTGTCAGTAGAACATGTGTTCAAGACATGGTAGTAGGGTGTCTGTGTCAGTAAAACATGCGTGTGAGGTATAGTAGTAGGGTGTCTGTGCCACTTAAACATGTGCGTCAGACATGGTACTAGGGTGTCTGTGTCAGTAGAACATGTGTTTTGGAAATGTTACAACGGTGTATGTGCCAGTAAAACATGTGTTTCAGACATGGTAGTACGGTGTCTGTGTCAGTAGAACATGTGTTCAAGACTTGATGGCACAAGGGTGTCTGTGTCAGTAGAACATGTGTTTTAGACATGATAGTAGGGTGTCTGTGTCAGTAGAACATGTGTTCAAGACATGGTAGTAGGGTGTATGTGTCAGTAGAACATGTGTTTAAGACGTGGCACTAGGGTGTCTGTGTCAGTAGAACATGTGTTTCAGACATTTGAATATGGTATTTGTGTCTGTAGAACATGTGTTCAAGACATGGTAGTAGGGAATCTGTGTCAGTAGAACATGAGTTCAAGTCATGGTAGTAGCGTGTCTGTAGAACATTTGTTCAAGACATGGTATTAGGGTGTCTGTGTCTGTAGAACATGTGTTTAAGACATGGTATTAGGGTGTCTGTGTCTGTAGAACATGTGTCCAAGACATGGTAGTAGGGTGTCTGTGTCTGTAGAACATGTGTTTAAGACATGGTATTAGGGTGTCTGTGTCTGTAGAACATGTGTCCAAGACATGGTAGTAGGGTGTCTGTGTCTGTAGAACATGTGTTCAAGACATGGTAGTAGGGTGTCTGTGTCTGGAGAACATGTGTTCAAGACATAGCAGAAGGGTGTCTGTGTCAGTAGAACATGAGTTAGACATGGTAGGAGGGTGTCTGTGACAGTATAACATGTGTTTCAGACATGGCACTAGGGTGTCTGTGTCAGTAGAACATGTGTTCAAAACATGGTAGTAGGGTGTCTGTGTCAGTAGAACATGTGTTCAAGACATGGTAGTAGGGTGTCTGTGTCAGTGTAACATGCGTGTGAGGTATAGTAGTAGGGTGTCTGTGCCACTTAAACATGTGCGTCAGACATGGTACTAGGGTGTCTGTGTCAGTAGAACATGTGTTTTGGAAATGTTACAACGGTGTATGTGCCAGTAAAACATGTGTTCCAGACATGGTAGTACGGTGTACGTGTCAGTAGAACATGTGTTCAAGACTTGATGGCACAAGGGTGTCTGTGTCAGTAGAACATGTGTTTTAGACATGATAGTAGGGTGTATGTGTCAGTAGAACATGTGTTTCAGACATGGTAGTAGGGTATATGTGTCAGTAGAACATGTGTTCAAGACATGGTGGTAGGGTGTCTGTGTCAGTAGAACATGTGTTCAAGACATGGTAGTAGGGTGTATGTGTCAGTAGAACATGTGTTTAAGACGTGGCACTAGGGTGTCTGTGTCAGTAGAACATGTGTTTCAGACATTTGAATATGGTATTTGTGTCTGTAGAACATGTGTTCAAGACATGGTAGTAGGGAATCTGTGTCAGTAGAACATGAGTTCAAGTCATGGTAGTAGCGTGTCTGTAGAACATTTGTTCAAGACATGGTATTAGGGTGTCTGTGTCTGTAGAACATGTGTTTAAGACATGGTATTAGGGTGTCTGTGTCTGTAGAACATGTGTCCAAGACATGGTAGTAGGGTGTCTGTGTCTGTAGAACATGTGTTCAAGACATGGTAGTAGGGTGTCTGTGTCTGGAGAACATGTGTTCAAGACATAGCAGAAGGGTGTCTGTGTCAGTAGAACATGAGTTAGACATGGTAGGAGGGTGTCTGTGACAGTATAACATGTGTTTCAGACATGGCACTAGGGTGTCTGTGTCAGAAGAACATGTGTTTCAGACATGATAGTATGGTGTCTGTGTCAGTAGAACATGTGTTCAAGACATGATAGTAGGGTGTCTGTGGCAGTATAACATGTGTGTTAGACATGGCACAAGGGAGTCTGTGTCAGTAGAACATGTGTTTCAGACATAGTAATAGGGTTTCTGTGTCAGTAGAACTTGTGTTCAAGACATGGTAGTAGGGTGTCTATGTCAGTAAAACATGAGTTTCTGACATGGTACTAGGGTGTCTGTGTCAGTAGAACATGTGTGTTAGACATGGAACTAGGGTGTCTGTGTCAGTAGAACATGTGTACCAGACATGGTACTAGGGTGTCTGTGACAGTAAAACATGTGTGTCAGACATGGTAGTAGGGTGACTGCATCAGTAGAACATGTGATCCAGACATGGTAGTACAGTGTCTGTGTCAGTAGAACATGGGTTTCAGACATGGTACTAGGGTGTATGTGTCAGATGAACGTGTGTGTCAGGCATGGTAGCAGGGTGACTGTGTCAGTAAAACATGTGTTTCAGACATGGTAGTACGATGTCTGTGTCAGTTGAACATGTGTTTCAGACCTGGTAGTAGGGTGTCTATGTCAGTAGAACATGGGTTTCAGACATGATACCAGGGTGTTTGTGTCAGTAAAACATGTGTGTCAGACATGGTAGTAGGATGCCTATGTCAGTAGAACATGTGTTTCAGACATGGTACTAGGATGTCTGCATCAGTAGAACAAGTGTGTCAGACATGGTAGAAGGGTGTCTTTGTCAGTAGAACATGTGTGTCAGACATGGTACTAGGGTGTCTGTGTCAGGAGAACATGTGTTTCAGACATGTTACTAGGGTGTCTGTGCCAGTAGAACATTTGTTTTAGATATGGTAGAAGGTTGTCTGTGTTGTAAGTACAACTCGTTTGCCAGACAGTGTATTAGGGTGTCTGTGTCAGTAGAACATGTGTTCAAGACATGGTAGTAGGGTGTCTGTGGCAGAATAACGTGTTCAAGACATGGTAATAGGGTGTCTGTGGCAGTATAACATGTGTGTTAGACATGGTACAAGGGTGTCTGTGTCAGTAGAACATGTGTTCAAGACAGGGTATTAGGGTGTCTGTGTCAGTAGAACATGTGTTCAAGTCATGGTAGTAGGGTGTCTGTGTCAGTAAAACATGCGTGTGAGGTATAGAAGTAGGGTGTCTGTGCCACTTAAACATGTGCGTCAGACATGGTACTAGGGTGTCTGTGTCAGTAGAACATGTGTTTTGGAAATGTTACAACGGTGTATGTGCCAGTAAAACATGTGTTTCAGACATGGTAGTACGGTGCATGTGTCAGTAGAACATGTGTTCAAGACTTGATGGCACAAGGGTGTCTGTGTCAGTAGAACATGTGTTTCAGACATGATAGCAGGGTGTTTGTGTCAGTAGAGCATGTGTTTCAGACATGGTAGTAGGGTATATGTGTCAGTAGAACATGTGTTCAAGACATGGTTGTAGGGTGTCTGTGTCAGTAGAACATGTGTTCAAAACATGGTAGTAGGGTGTATGTATCAGTAGAACATGTGTTTCAGACATGGCACTAGGGTGTCTGGGTCAATAGAACATGTGTTTCAGACATGGTAATATGGTATTTGTGTCTGTAGAACATGTGTTCAAGACATGGTAGTAGGGTGTCTGTGTCAGTAGAACATGAGTTCAAGTCATGGTAGTAGGGTGTCTGTAGAACATGTGTTAAAGACATGGTATTAGGGTGTCTGTGTCTGTAGAACATGTGTTTAAGACATGGTATTAGGGTGTCTGTGTCTGTAGAACATGTGTCCAAGACATGGTAGTAGGGTGTCTGTGTCTGTAGAACATGTGTTCAAGACATGGTAGTAGGGTGTCTGTGTCTGTAGAACATGTGTTCAAGACACAGCAGAAGGGTGTCTGTGTCAGTAGAACATGAGTTCAAGACATGGTAGTAGGGTGTCTGTGTCAGTATAACATGTGTTTCAGACATGGCACTAGGGTGTCTGTGTCAGAAGAACATGTGTTTCAGACATGATAGTAGGGTGTCTGTGTATTAGAACATGTGTTCAAGACATGGTAGTAGGGTGTCTGTGGCAGTATAGCATGTGTGTTAGATATGGTACAAGGGAGTCCGTGTCAGTATAACATGTGTTTCAGACATAGTAGTAGGGTGTCTGTGTCAGTAGAACATGTGTTCAAAACATGGTAGTAGGGTGTCTATGTCAGTAAAACATGTGTTTCGGACACGGTACTAGGGTGTCTGTGTCAGTAGAACATGTGTGTTAGACATGGAACTAGGGTGTCTGTGTCAGTAGAACATGTGTACCAGACATGGTACTAGGATGTCTGTGACAGTTAAACATGTGTGTCAGACATGGTAGTAGGGTGACTGCATCAGTAGAACATGTGATCCAGACATGGTAGTACAGTGTCTGTGTCAGTAGAACATGTGTGTCAGGCATGGTAGTAGGGTGACTGTGTCAGTAAAACATGTGTTTCAGACATGGAAGTACGGTGTCTGTGTCAGTTGAACATGTGTTTCAGACATGGTAGTAGGGTGTCTATGTCAGTAGAACATGGGTTTAAGACATGGTACCAGGGTGTTTGTGTCAGTAAAACATGCGTGTCAGACATGGTAGTAGGATGTCTGCATCAGTAGAACAAGTGTGTCAGACATGGTAGAAGGGTGTCTTTGTCAGTAGAACATGTGTGTCAGACATGGGTGTCTGTGTCAGGAGAACATGTGTTTCAGACATGTTACTAGGGTGTCTTTGCCAGTAGAACATGTATGTCAGACATCTTAGAAGGGTGTCTGTGTGAGTAGAACATGTGTTTCAGACAGGGTAGTAGGGTGTCTGTGTCAGTACAACATGTGTGTTAGACATGGTAGTATGGTGTCTGTGTCAAAACAACGCGTTTGTCAGACATGGTAGAAGGGTGTCTGTGTCAAAACAACGCGTTTGTCAGACATGGTAGTAGGGTGTCTGTGTCAGTACAAAATGTGTTTCAGACATGGTAGTAGGGTGTCTGTGTCAGTAGAACATGTGTGTCAGATATGGTACTAGGGTGTCTGTATCAGTAGAACATGTGTTCGTGACATGGCACTAGGGTGTCTGTGTCAGAAAAACATATGTTACAGACATGATAGTAGGGTGTCTGTGTCAGTAGAACATGTGTTCAAGACATGGTAGTAGGGTGTCTGTGGCAGTATAACATGTGTGTGAGATATAGTAGTAGGGTGTCTGTGTCAGAAGAACATGTGTTTCAGACATGATAGAAGGGAGTCTGTGTCAGTAGAACATGTGTTCAAGACATGATAGTAGGGTGTATGTGGCAGTA
Organism: Congeria kusceri; assembly: GCA_027627225.1. Classification (NCBI taxonomy): domain Eukaryota; kingdom Metazoa; phylum Mollusca; class Bivalvia; order Myida; family Dreissenidae; genus Congeria; species Congeria kusceri. The sequence continues at coordinate 33,633,887 of CM051040.1, read as the reverse complement.
TAACATGTGTGTTAGACATGGTACAAGGGTGTCTGTGTCATTAGAACATGTGTTTCAGACATAGTAGTAGGGTGTCTGTGTCAGTAGAACATGTGTTCAAAACATGATAGTAGGGTGTCTGTGGCAGTATAACGTGTGTTAGACATGGTACACGGGTGTCTGTGTCATTAGAACATGTGTTTCAGACATAGTAGTAGGGTGTCTGTGTCAGTAGACATGTGTTCAAGACATGGTAGTAGGTCGTCTGTGTCAGTAAAACATGTGTTTAGGACATGGTACTAGGGTGTCTGTGTCAGTAGAACATGTGTGTTACACATGGAACTAGGGTGTCTGTGTCGGTAGAACGTGTACCAGACATGGTACTAGGGTGTCTGTGTCAGTAAAACATGTGTATCAGACATGGTAGTAGGGAGACTGCATCAGTAGAACATGTGATCCAGACATGGTAGTACAGTGTCTGCGTCAGTAGAACATGGGTTTCAGACATGGTACTAGGGTGTATGTGTCAGTTTAACATGTGTGTCAGGCATGGTAGTAGGGTGACTGTGTCAGTAAAACATGTGTTTCAGACATGGTAGTGCGGTGTCGGTCAGTTGAACATGCCTTTCAGACATGGTTGTAGGGTGTCTGTGTCAGTAGAACAAGTGTGTCAGACATGGTACTTGGGTATCTGTGTCAGAAGAACATGTGTTTCAGACATGGTACTAGGGTGTCAGTGCCAGTAGAACATGTATGTCAGACATCTTAGAAGGGTGTCTGTGTGAGTTGAACATGTGTTTCAGACATGGTAGTAGGGAGTCTGTGTGAGTAGAACATGTGTGTTAGACATGGTAGTAGGGTGTTTGTGTCAGAACAACGCGTTTGGCAGACATGGTAGATGGGGGTCTGTGTCAGTACAACGTGTTTGTCAGACATGCTTCTAGGGTGTCTGTGTCAGTACAACCCTTTTGTCAGATATTGTAATAGGGGGTCTGTGTCAGTAGAACATGTGTTTCAGACATGGTACTAGGGTGTATGTCTCAGTAGGACATGTGTTTCAGACATGGTACTAGGGTGTATGTGTCAGTAGGACATGTGTTACAGACATCGTACTCGGGTGGCTGCGTCAGTAGAACACGTGTTTCAGACATGGTAGTAGGGTGTCTGTGTCAGTAAAAAATGTGTTTGAGACATGGTAGTTGGGTGTCTGTGTCAGTAGAAGATGTGTGTCAGACATGGTACTAGGGTGTCTGTGTCAGTAGAACATGTGTTCGTGACATGGTTCTAGGGTGTCTGCATCAGTAGAACATTGGTTTCAGACATGGAAGCAGGGTGACTGTGTCAGAAGAACATGTGTTTCAGACATGGTAGTAGGGTGTCTGCGTGAGTATAACATGTAGGTCAGACACGGTAGTAAGGTTTTATCGTCCGAACATCGTATGTGTGTGACATGGTGGTAGGGTGTCTGTGTCAGCAGAACATGTGTTTCAGACATGGAAGTAGGGTGTCATTGTCAGAACAACGTGTGTGTGTGACATGGTAGTAGGGTGTCTGTGTCAGCAGAACATGTGTGTCAGACATGGAAGTAGGGTGTCTGTGTCAGAACAAAGGGTGTGTCAGACATGGAAATAGGGTGTCGGTGTTAGTACAACAGCTGTATCAGACATGGTATTAGTTTGCAGTGTCAGTACAACTTGTGTGTCAAACATGGAAGAATGGTACGAGTGAATGTACAACGGATGTCTGTGGCAGTAGAAAATTTTGTCAGACATGGTAGTAGGGTGTCGGTGTAAGTACTACGGGTGTGTTTGACTTGGTAGGAGCGTGTCGGTATCAGTGCAACCGGCGTGCCAGACATGGTAGTAGATTGCCTGTGCCAGCACAACGGATGTTTCAGACATGGTAGTGTAGTGCCTTTGTCAGAACAAGGGGTGTCAAACATGGAAGTAGGTTACCAGTGTCAGTACAGCAGGTGTGTCAGACATGGTTGTAGGGTATCGGTGTCAGTACAACAGGTGTGTCAGACATGGTTGTAAGGTATCGGTGTCAGTACAACGGGTGTGTCAGACATGGTAGTAGTGTGTCAGTGTCAGTACAAAAGGTGTATCAGACATGGTAGTAGGGCGCCTGTTTCAGTACAACAGTTGTGTGACTCGGTAGAAGGGTGCATGTTTCAGTACAACAGTCAGGTGTGTGACTTGGTAGAAAAATGCATGTTTAGTTACAACCGGTGTAACTTGGTAAAAACGTGCATGTTTAACTACATTTTAGCGTTCGGGTTTATAAGTACATAGGGACCTTATTTTGGATCGACATTTTGACATACAAAGTGTTATTACGTTGAGGTGATGATTATCGAATACACGATTTTGTATCTTTAACTTTTAACATGTGCTTCCAATGAATTACAGGGTAGATTAATTAAAAATGTTTATCACAAAGAAGTTAGACAATTGCGAGGCGAAATAATTTGCAAGTAATTACTAGTATCAGTCATACCTTCACAGAATTGCGCGTAGGTTGATTCTGCACACCGTCGCATATGTTCGTCGATTTCATCTTTACATTTGCCTGTGTGTTTATCGAGGTCCTTTTTACATTCGTCCTTATGTTTGTTAAGTTCCACCCTGCAGTTGTCAATGCATGTACGCATCTCATTTAATGCCGTTTCGACATGTTCAACTTTCTTAAGGGTATCTTGAGCGGTCTCCAGTAAATGAATCATTTCCCTTGATGTGAGCTTTAAAGCGTCTTTTTCCAGCTGTAAAAAGAAGGCGAGCGATTCAAAATAATGCGTCTAAAAACTATTACAGTTCTTAAAAACACATGTCATTTATTTGGCTTATTTGTTAAAGCCTTAAACAAATTACAGACAGTTTGACATTGAAATGGTCAACGATGCCTGACACCACTTGTCTTCCTCTTGGCGAAACAAGTAAAATATTCTAGAATGCAATACTTGCTTTAAAGAAGGAATAGTAAATGTTTTTGAAACCTACTGCAATTCAGACTATATCAGTTAAACACATGGATAAAATGGCAATACATGTGGAATGTATTTGTTGACGTGAGAAGTCAGTAAATATGTACATTTTGTAGTTTCTTCACAGCCTCCTGTGCACTGCTATCATGTGCTAACGACGTTGGATCTTTCAGCAGGCCAGTCAGTGTGGTGAAGATGTCCTGGAGATCTGTGTCTGTGACCTTACACTGAGACGAGTGACGGACTGTTTTGCCAATTTCACGAGCCTGATAAAAAGTTCCTTTATGTTATCAAATACTGCCTAATTATATATCGCAAATGTCGTTGCGATAACATATTACATACAATGTTTTGATGTATTGCATATCATGTACACCATCAGCATCGGTTTGCAGGGTTTTCCATGGCGCACAAATCATGAGTCATTGTCGCATTTTGTCATTAAATGACCCGCAAGAAAAACATGGACGCAATTTCTTGACAAATGCATCAAGTTTTAAGGAATAGAATTGACCCATATCTATGGGTTTTGAGCCTCAGAAATTTTGTTTGTCATGATTCTACTCCCGAAAGTTCACATTGCAGATGTTATGTTGACTCAGGAAAATATGGTACATAGCGTCAGTTAATTACCTATTAATATTTACATATGATGTAAGATCAACCAATCGTAATCCAGTAAATAATTCCATTTATATTGTTTCTCACTGTATCCAATAAACAAGGTGGAGCTGTAGTTCTATTCATGTCTGCATTATACAAACAATTATTTTTACTGACTTATTACGTAATCATGCTCATTTAGCTGACTTATTAATTGAACAACATTATATAAGACTGGTTAAGGCAACATATAAAGGCTTTTCACACCTGCTCACAAATTACATGAGTATAGTGATACAGGTGCAAAGCTGAAACCAAATAGCGGATATCGTGATCGTCTGTGGATGTTGGGTTTATCGTTTGCTATTTACTTATGGTTAAACTGAAATAAAAACAATGCTTATTTATTCTGTTAACAATTGTTAAACCAGGGGTTTGCTGGTTCGAAGCATAAAAAATGAAATAGTGCGTGACTGTGTTTACCACAGGTAATCAAATATAGTCGTGCACACAATAGTGACGACATTAAACGTACGCTCTTTTACAATTATATGCAAATAATGTGGGCATATAATAATTTGAAAACACGTGAACCACTGTCATGATGCTTAAATGATTTATGTTACATATTACACCGATATGAGAAAATGAGCTTCAGACTATCAGATAGTATAATGAACCTTCTATCACAATGATGCGCACATGAGACATAATGTATCTCTAGTACAATATAGATATAACTGTTGTAAACATGCCTAAATACGCTCTTAGTTGTAATTGCAACTGTTGTTTATTGATCATTTAAAAGAAACAAACGTATGAAATATATTTAAAAAACAATAATTTATTTAATTTTGAATGTATCTGTACTCATATTACTCATTTATAAATAAAATGTATACAATAATTGTATATTTAATCAGCTGATAGTGTAAACGTGAAAGGTATACTGTGTACCTTCGTGAGGAGACTGTTTAGCAGGAGCTATGGGGAAAGAAAACTTGCTATCAAAGTGTTTGCAGTTCAATATAAAGCTGATGATTCCATTAAAATCTGTATCTTGAACAGAACTCTTGGACTCATATCCGTCCGGTGGGAAATAGCATTTCGCTATTTCCCAAGCTTTCGTTTGCCAGCATTGCGCAGATGTGTTCTTCCAGGAACACTGACTATACATGTGTTCCTTTAAAATTTCATCACGAATTTTATCACAAATCTGCCCACTACATCCTTTTGGTTGTTTAACAGTTGTATTATGCATGGATTTGCATGCGCCATTTGCTCCTCTTTTATTGCATATTCCAGGCGTGGGGCATTTCAGCAAGTTAGCGGTGTTACAGCTATTGCACGTGGCCGCTGGCGCCTGGAGAGTGGATCTTACAGCGCTGTAAATGCGCGTGTGAACATTCTGAGCCTCGATGTTTACGAAATCCTCCAGGCCCGTCTTTGCAATGTCTACTGCTAGCCATGCCTTCAGCCAATTCGTCCTTTCCTTCTCAGAGAAAACATCAGCTAATGTTGCCATAATGTTTATGTATACAACATCGCAAAATACATGTTAACGTTGGTTTTAGGAACACGTCAGGCCTTGAACTTCATCCTGTAAAATATAAATAATAAATACAACAAAATATAAAGTTATGCAAGAAGACCGTCAGACCTCGGACATTGCCAATAAAAAAGCCGTGAGGCCTTTGAAAAACTGTCCAAATACTGGTCCTCGTGTCCGGTGAAAATTTTGTTCAAAAATATTTAATGACAGCAATTGCTGTATCTGTTTCCACAACAGTGGGAAACCAGGAATGGCCGATTAAAACTGTAGATTGGACCAAACAGTGTCTAAAACACTTAGTACATGTATGGCTGATATATTCAGTAGTACAGTGCATTTATCTCAGAAAAGTATTGCCTTTTGTGGACAACATGCTATTATTTGGCTATTTGTCATTGGCAAAATGTTCAATGGTTTCATGTTTTAAATGATTTTTGGAGTACTTGAGACATTTAATTTATCCGAGTATTTCACAAAACTCACAAAAAATAGACAGTACATAAGAAGCTTAATTTCTATCAAGTTACAGTTTAAATAGCCCCTTTTAAAGTACTACTACAGTCATGTACATATGTATTCACGTGTTATGAATCCTAATAAAACAGGTGACATCTACAAAATCCACCAGCTGAGTGGTTTGGAAACAAAGCTAGAAAAAAATACGTTGAAACTGGATAATAATGAAAGATTTGATGTAATTTTTACCACTTTAACTTTCATTCACTCAGAAGTATAATGTATAAGTTAATCTTTGTTACAACTTATTGCATCGATTTTCTTCATATAACAATATGTATTCAGACTAAAGGGTCCAAAAGGTCCTTCCCGCGCATTTGGCAACGGATGACAGAAGCACAATGGACATCCCCTTTTAAGCTTCATGTGATAGGTGAGTAATTAAGGAATCCCAAACACAACTCTTGGTGGCCATGTGTTTAGACAAATTAATATGGCTTGAATGAATGTAGTTATTAAAATTTTTAAGAAAGTGTATAAAAGTCATTACCATAATAAAAAAAATATTGCAAGGTGAAAGTCACACATAAAGCTATTGCTAGGAATTAGGGATGGCATCAAATACCAAAATTGGTATTCGAATAGTCGCTTTTTTATTCAATCAAATATTCGAATATTTGCATTGATTCGTATTGACAACTTTAAACTTTGTGGCCTAGGAGACATAATCATTATTTTTGCATTTTATTACCGATTATTCAGTCACACCTATTTTCATTAATAAATTGAGCTTTCTAACTATTGCATTAATTACACAATATAAACGCTTACAAATATGCAGAATCTATTTTAATTGTTCTTTTAATCACAAAGTTTTTAAAAACCTCACATTTTTATCAGTAGTGAAATGCCCTGATAAGCATTAGTTTATCAGCAAATTTTAGCAAAGTTTCTCAGTTGTGACAGCTAAATGTGTGATCGCACTTCTGTAATATTTTGTTTTGTTAACTCTTTTCACAAGTCTAAAGGCGATCGCTCTAATTACCAATTAACAACTATCATCACCAGGTTTCCTACTGTCTGGTGTCATTGTGTATTATTGGCGACCGTATGCGAGTAGCAACTGACACCGAGCCCTATATTCAATAACTCCCTGTCTGACACTTGACACGGGCCATCCCATTTAAAACACGGTATAAGAAATTAATTTGTTAAAAACTGCCTTTATGTTTTCAGAAAAATACTTTCTACAATCGGGAAATTATTTGTTTTAAAAAAAGCAATACAAATTTGCAAATATTCAAATGGCGTTTTAACTTTTCTAATGGCGATTATTCAATAAAATATTCCAATAGTTTTGCCATATATACTAAGAATACATAACCTCAATTCGTTATTGAACCATTTTTTTTATATTTTTAGTAACAGTGACCTTGATCTTCACCCTACCCATCCAATATGATATTCCATGCACGATCTCAATATACGATATGACAAAATTTCATTGCATATCTCAATTTGTACCAGATACTGAGTGGAAATCATTTTTCTATTTTTAAGAATGGTGAACTTGACCAGGAACCACCCATCTAGTATGAAATGCCAAGTTAGGTATTAATATAAGTTATTAAAATATAAAGTTTCATTACGATAGCTAAAAATGTTATGAAGTGATTGAGTGAAAACAGTTTGTTTATTTATAGTAATGGTGACCTTGACCCCATCCACAATCACAAGCAAGGTCTTATCTCAATTAAAGGTGTCTACATATGAAGTTTCACTACAATATCACAATTCCTTTTAAAGTTATTGAGCGGAAACCATTTTTTTTCTATTTTAAGTCACGGTGACCTTGGGCTCACCCACCCCATATGCACTCCTAATAGAGTTCTCGATATAAGGTATATATGTATGACGTCTATGTATGTATAAAACAGACCCCATTTTTGACCTTTGACCTGTAATTGTGACCTTGACCTTGTATGTACGGACATGGGTTTTATACGCAACACATCATGTCATCTCATCTCAACCTGGGTCTTGCACGCGACACATCATCTCTTCTCATGATGGTGAATATTTCGGCCAAGTAATTTCAAAATTCACCTAGAAACAAAAGAGTTATGGAGCGGACACAAAATAGAGACCGCAAAGTTGACCTTTGACCTCTAGGTGTGACCTTGACCTTGGAGGTACGGACCTGGTCCCTGCGCGCAACACGTGGTCACATGATGGTGAGCATTACAAAATCCATCCAGAAATGACAGCATTATAGAGCGGACATTAAATGGGATGTACAGAAGGATGGACAGATAGGAGGACACCCCGATAGTCATAGGCAAATTGTTAAGTTTGGTCAAAACTGAATATAAAATCGTGTGTGCAACCCAATCATTAAAAACTTGTTGATGGTTTTTCCACACACAAGTGGCAATAACTCTGGTATTTTTGGCCCGACCATGCTTATATTCGACTTGACCTGTAATCTTACGTTCATAGACAAACTGCGCACAATTGCTGAAGACTGGATGAAAAATGAAGAATTTGTCCAATTTTGTATATTTTTTTTACAAACAAATGGCTATAAATCCTGCGTTTCTGGCCTCATTTTGCTTATATTAAACTTAATTTTTAATTTAATGGTCATGGACAGACTGTGATTGGATAAAAAGTTTCCAGTTTGAGATCGCAACAAATTGTTGAAGGCACACGGACGACGCAGGAGAGGTCGCATATACCAATAGCTCACCCACCGAGCACTTTGTGCTCAGGTGAGCTAAATATTTGGTTAAAATTTGCAACATAGTTTTATAAGAAAATGTCCACCATGGGCGACCAAATTTTCAACAACTAAATGTTATCAGAAGGAAACTGTTCAATGATTTCCCAATGGATTTCAAACTCTGGAGAGTGGTTTTTGATGAGAAAAATGTGCATGACCTGGCAACTGCCTTTTCCATATAAATCTTTGAGATGAATTAAGTTGTTAAATGGTCATCCCAAAAACATTTGGCTAATTTTGTTTACAATTCACTATGCGGTTTCAGAGAAAAAAGTAGTTTCTTGGAACCAAGCAACTGATGGTGGACGCATTATACATGTATAGCATATTTTTTTAATAATTACTTTTATGTACCGTCAAGCATTCCAATACAATAAATCGTAAAAGGTAACAAAAACCATATTATTTCTATCTTACCACTTAGTTACCACTATCAACATGACCTTTTTTATTGGATAGGGTGTTATATGAACGTCAAACAAAGCATGTTAAATAGATGCATACACAACCGGTAATGCATTCATGTGAACGCGCATTAAGGTGGCCCTTATTTAGTAGGTAACAAATATGTCTTAAATTACTAGGGGGTATACAATGTGGACTTAAAACTGATATGACCATTAACGCATTTAGAAGTAGTTCTTCCATTCAATGTATTACACATGACCATATCAGTTTACGTTCTCCAGTCAAATTACCTGATTTTTAAATCAGCTCTGTATTAGCTAGTTTTAACCTGGGGGTTAAAATCCAGAAATAATTTTCAGACCAATGTCATTTGCATTATGAATAAAGTCTATACAAGACAGTGGGTATTTCAATTGGCTGTGAAACAATATATTCAGACGCATATCTTGCATATGTTCATTTTCCTAAAATTGTTATATTATGTTCAATATTTTGAAAATCAAATTCAAAGAGAACGTCATCATCACAGTTTACACAGGTATACAGTATAACAAGCGGGCCAAGATAACCCTTGGTCGCTAATCTCAGTTAATTAATCATAGTGGCTTAAACAAATTTGAGGCACGTCGTTGGAAAACCGGACTTAATGCATGTGCGCAAAGTGTCGTCCCGGATTAGGCTGTGCAGTCTGCACAGGCTAATCCGGGACGGCACTTTCAGCTGTTATGGTATTTTCTGTTTCAAGGAAGTCTCTTTTAAACATAAATTCACTGTAGGTGGAAAGTGCCGTCCTGGATTAGCCTGTGCGGACTGCACAGGCTAATCCGGAACGACACTTTGCGCACATGCATTAAGACCGGTTTTCTCACGACGCGCCACATTTATTAACATGCTCAGATATGTCTGAGAAAGGGAAATATAAGGGAAATTAACCTGCCCCATCCCCCCCCCCCCTCCCCTGGTGGCCAGATTTTCACCAAATGCAAATGGTTTGTTTCAAGAAATCATGTTGAAAGCAATGCTTTCTGATAAAGACATGTTTTTAATTTTTTAGATGTTTAAGCTTTTGGTTGCAATGAATAACATAATTTAATTGTCACTATATTTTTTGGAATTGGAGGAACATACCTGCCTTGTGTGTGAAAAATGTACAAAGCAATTTCAGAGAAGAAGTTGTTTCAGTAAACTATCAACGACAAAAACCAAACGACAAAAGGAGAGTCACCACAACAGCTCACACTTGGAACACTTTGTGTTCAGTTGAGTTAATAACTGACGATCTATAAGTTGCTTGTTTCTTTTGCTGATTTGGTGTAGATTTGGTGGGAAATAATAAGTTCAAAATACTACTTAATGTTCATAGTCATTAATATAATCTAAGATTTGTTTACATATTGCATACAACTGAAAACAAAGTCAAGCATACACACGCTCATAACAGGGATTGTTTCTTGCATATAGACAATTGCATTTTATAAAACCAGTATTCAAATGTGCCAACATACATTTGGATATCAAAAATAATTATTAATGTCAAATATATATCAACAATGTTAAATTTAACTTTTGTGCAAATACAAAACATAAAGTATAACTTACTTGCAAATATTCCTATACAGCAAAACCCGTCAAACATGCTTGCAAGCCTCTGTCACCAATCAAAAAAATAGACATAGACTTTGCTTATTGTTTAAAACAATGTTTGCCAAAAGTTGTATCAGGTTACGTCTACAAAGTTACAAACATTGCAAAACTAAACCTGATCAGACTTGAAGCTGCAGATTCAAGATCGGTCGACAAAAGCATTATCTAAAGCAATGTTCTTTTACAAGGAAGACAATATATATAAGGCTTAGTAAATACAATGCTCCTTGTTTGCATAAACATTTGAGGCATGTCATGGGAAAACCGGGCTTAATGCATGTGGGTAAAGTGTCGTCCCCGATTAGCCTGTGCGGGGACTGCACTCCGCCTACAGTGGATTTATGTTAAGAAGAGACTTCATTGAAACAGAAAACACCATAAAAGCGGAAAGTGCCGTCCCGGATTAGACTGTACAGGCTAATCCCAGACAACACTTTACGCAGATGCATTATGCCCAGGTTTCACACAACACGCCTCATTTATTAATTTACTTTATAAACTGATGACATCGAAGACAATTTGCAGAGGCAAGGCATTCAGTACGAGTTGTAAAACAGATACCTGTATGACTGAAATAATCATGATGTTCAATACGCAATTGTGTGCCGTTGATAAAAACTCAGCAATTTTCAGAACCTACGAAACAAGACCTGTCCGAGGACAGCACACTCGACTTTTAAAAGTACTTCAGTTTAAACATTTGTTTGAAGGTGGACAGTAAAGAAAACTCTAGAAACATAGACTTGTTCATAAATAAAGGTAGTACCTCTTAATGGTAAAATCTCTACCAAAAGTAGAATTCACCTGTAAGCTTCATTCAGAAACAAGGATATCAGTGAACTGATTTATGCTCCCCAATGCGCTTTGCCAAGTAATAGGAATGCTATCAGAAGAGCAGAGTCCAGAAAATTGTGCTATATATATTAATTTCAGCGATCATCAATGTCCCATAACTGTAAGGAAAATAATTGCAGCAACCTTCAAGTCCCATAACTCTAAGGAAAATCACTGAAAGGGAACATCCTGTACTGTGCACAACTTATTTTGATAATGAAGCATCACAGACAATTTCATTGCATTCTGGCCAGTAGTTGCGGAGAAAATAGCCTGGACTAAAATTGTGCACTATATTCTAATTTCAGAAATCTTCTTAGTCCAATTACTCTTAGAACAATCAGTGAAGCAGAATATCCTGGTTCAGTGCACACCTACTTTTTGTAATAAAGCTTCCCATAAAGTTTAATTGAAATCTGGCCAGTAGTTGTATTGAAATAGATTGGACAAAAATTGTGCACTAAATACTTACTTTATAAATCTTCTAAGTCCCATAACTCTGAGAAAAATTACTGAAGCAGAACGCCCTGGTTCAATGCACACCTCCTCTTGGTAATAAAGCTTCCTATGATGTTTTATTAATTCAGATCAGTACTTGTGTAGAAATGTGCTCTAAATGCTTATTCCAGAAATCTTCAAAGACCAATAACTCTGAGAAAAATCACTAAAGCGAAACATCCTGGCTCAGTGAACGCTTCTTGGTAATGAAGCTTCCCATGAATCTCCAGTGAATGCTGGTCAGTAATTGCTGAGAAATACTCCTAACAAGAAAACGTGATGGACGAACGGACAGACGGACAAAGCACAACTATATGCTCTCACAAACATTTTTTGGGCAGCATAACAATTATAACCAGAGGGCCATCATGGTCCTAGGTCGCTCAACTGAGTTACATGCATAATGGCTAATAACAAGAGGGAAAAATGGCACTAAACGCCTTACCTGCGTATAAAATACTGGTCCTTGCAATTTCAGATATATTTTTAGTCTATATAAACAATGTGACCCACAGGGCATTGCCACATTGTACCCCAGGGGCATAATTTGAACAATATTTGTAGTGGACCACTTTTCAATGTTACATACCCAATATGATTCCAATGGGCCTTGCGGTTTCAGGAGATTTTTCAAGTCATTTTGCTATTGAAATGTATATTACCATGTAACCACCAGAGGGTGGCCAATTTTTATCCCAGGGACATCATTTGAACAATCTTTGTAGAGGACCACTCCACAATGTTTCACGCAAAATATATAACCTATGGGCCTTATGGTTTCAACAAGAAAGATTTTTAAGGCCCACTTGCCATATAAATCATGTGACGTCCGGGGTCATGGTCACTTTTTACCCCAGGGGCATAATTTGAACAATCTTTGTAGAGGAGCACTATACAATGTTACATATCAAATAGGAAAACACTGCGGTTTTAGGAGATTTTAAGTCATTTGGCTATTTAAGTCTATATAAACAATGTGACCCCCAGGGCAGGGCCAGTTTTGACCCCTGGGACATCATTTGAACAATCTTTGCAGAGGACTGCTATAAAATGTCACATACCACATATGAAACCTCTAGGCCTTGCAATTTCAAAGGAGAAGATTTTTAAAGTCATCTTGATATTTAAGTCCACATCAAACATGTGAGCCCTGGGGTGTGGCCAGTTTTTACCCCAGGGACATCATTTGAACAGTCTTTGTAGAGGACCACTATACAAAGTTACATACCAAATACGAAATATCTAGGACTTACAGTTTTGGAGGAGAAGATTTTTAAAGCCATTTTGCTATATCAGTCTTTATAAACCTGGTGACCCCTAGGATGCGCGCAGTTTTGACCACCTGGGGCATCATTTGAACAATCTTTATACAATGTTTTTAACCACATATGAAACCTCTGGGCCTTGTGGTTTCAGGAGGAATTTTTTGAAGTCATTTTGATATTTACATTTATATTAAACATGTGGGCCTTGTGGTTTCAGAGGAGAAGTTTTTTAAAGTCATTTTGCTATTTACATTTATATTAAACATGTGAGCGCTGCGGTATGGACAGTTTTGAGCCCAGTGGCATCAATTGATCAATCTTTGTAGAGGACCACTTTACAATGTTACATACTAAATATGAAATCCCTGGGCCTTGTGGTTTCAGAGGAGATTTTTTAAGTCATTTTGCTATATAAGTTTATATAAATCATGTTGAAAGCCCTGTCCAATATCTGGTACTAAAAGGTTGTTCTTCTGAGAACTGGTCCTTGGGTGTAGGCTGCTAACAAAGCATTAAGAACTTTATTGGGAGAGACATGGTGTGTGTGTAGTTTTTGTGTGCTGCACACATTTAATTTAACTGTACAAATGAAAGGTTTAAAGTAGATGACTAGACTTTAGGCGCTATGCTATGTGTTTCTGTACATGCTGGTGAAACAGACTGCAGTGTCAAAGCCACAGACTGGATTTCTGCATCATGTCTTACAAAAAATTGTGCAGGTCACCTAAGTAAGACTACTTTTAGATCTAATGCTATCATTTCATACTTGGCATTTTATTATTAAATAACAAATATACACTTCGTCTGCAAACAAATTCAATATAGTAGATCTAAAGTGAAAACACATGATATAAGACGGTCTTATATACTAAGACTGATTTAATACATTTCTTACAAATTGCCTAAACATTACATCCAGCTAATTTACTTACACAACAGCATGATTGACCATGCTGGTGGGTAACATTTTTTCTATGCATTTCAATGGTCATCTCCAACAATTCTCTAAAGCACCCTCACAACACTGTGTAACTGGCTAGCTGGTTTGATCAGATCTAAAAACAGCACACTGTATACACCTGGATGGAATGTCATCTGCTGTATTGATGTTTGAGTGTAAGAGGCTTATTGAAATTAAAGTGCTGCAGTATAAACAATGCAAACCCCGGGGTTTAGTCAGTTTTGACCCCAGGAGCATAATTTGAACAATCTTTGTAGAGGACCACTATACAATGTTACATACCAAATATAAAACCTCTGGGCCTTGCGGTTTCAGAGGAGATTTTTAAAGTCATTTCGCTATTTAAGTCTATATAAATCATGTCGATTCCGGGGTGTGACTAATTTTGAACCCAGATGCATCATTTGAACAATCTTTGTAGATGATCATTATACAATGTCACCAACCGAATATGAAACCTTGCAGTTTCAGAGGAGAAGATTTTTAAAGTCATTTGGCTATTAAAGTCAGTATAAACCATGTGACACCCGGATTGTGGCCAGTTTTGACCCCAAGGGCATCATTTCAACATTCTTTGTAGAGGACCACTATGCAATGTTACATACCAAATATGAAACCTCTGGGCATTGCGGTTTCAGAGGAGAAGATTTTTAAAGTCATTTTGCAATTTAAGTCTATATAAACCATGTGACCCATGGGGTGTGGCCAGTTTTGACCCCAGGGGCATCATTTGAACATCTTTATAGAGGACCACTATACAAGGTTACATACCAAATATGAAACCTCTAGGCCTTGCGGTTTCAGAGGAGAAGATTTTTAAAATCATTTTGCCATATATGTCTATATAAACCAGGTGACCCCTGGTGCGTGGCCAGTTTTTACCCCCAGGGCATCATTTTAACAATCTTCGTAGAGGACCACTACAGAATGTCACATATCAAATATGAAAGCCCTGGACCTTGTGGTTTCATAGGAGAAGATTTTACAGTTTTCACATTTTAAATCTATTTTTAGCTCTGGTGACCTACATATGCAGACGACCGGAAAGATTTGAACAGCTTTGAAAGAGGTCTACCCTAGGATCATTCCTGTGAAGTTTAGTGAAAATCTGCCAAGCCGTTTAGGAGGAGATGTTGTTTGAATGAAATGTTGACGTCTCACACACACATAAACGCACGCACGCACACACGCCGGACAGAGGGCGATCACAAAAGCTCACCATGAGCACTTTGTGCTCAGGTGAGCTAAAAACAGGCTCATGTGCATTGTTGAATGCAATGTAGGATTTGACATAAATGTTTCATTCCAAGTTTAAAGTGAATACCTTATGTAGTTTGGAAATTATACAACAAAAACATTATTTTGAAAATCTATGTAAAGAAGGGGCATTACTGTGTCAAACTACAAAACACAGTTATAGGGATTGTTGCTCCTGCAGTTGGAGTTAATAACAATGATATTCTATGTTTCAAGTGAACACCTTGTACAATTTTGAAATTGTAGGACTTTTTTATCTAGAACTTTAATCAAAAAATCAATGTGAAAAAGGAGTATAGCTATGTCAAAATATACAACAGAGCTTTGTGGATTGTTGCCGATGATGCTGGAGTTGATGAAAATGTTACATTCCAAGTTTCAAGTGAATAACTTATGCTAAGAAGTTTAGAAGTCAAAGACTTTTGAATATATAGTTTTACGTAAATGTTGAAATTGATGTAGGGATGCTTACAAAGGTGCATTTCAAGTGGAGTCTTGAAGTTACAAGAATCTGTAACCTGAAAATCGATGTGAAAAAGGGGCATAACACTGTCAAATACATATATGAGTTATGGGGAATATTGCTATTGATGTTGGAGTTGAGGACTAAAGTACATTCAAAGTTTCAAGTGAATAACTGATGTAGTTTTGTTACAAGTTAACAAGACTTTTGAATATAAAATTTAACCTAAAATCTATATGAAAAAGGGGCATAACTCTGTTAACATACAAAAATCTATTATGAAACATGCGACACTTGATGTTGGAATTGATGCCAAAGGTATAATTTAAAATCAAAGTGAATGATTTATGTTGTTTTGAAGTTTCAAAACCTTTGAGTATGAACTTTAACATGAAAATCTATGTGAAAATGGGGCATAACTCTGTCAAAATACAAAACTTAGTTCAGGGAAATGTTACATCTAATACTGTAGTTGATGACAAAGTTGTATTCTAAGTTTCAAGTGAATAACTAATGTAGTTTTGAAGTCACAAAACTTTTAAATATAAACTTTTACCGTAAAATCTATATGAAAAGCAGAATAACTCTGTCAAAATACAAAACAGAGTAATGGGTAATTTTGCCCCTGATACTGAAGTTAATGCCTACGCCGGGGCGAGTTGGAAATCTCACCTTTTCTTCAAATGGTCAAGCTAAAAATGATTACTCTTTCATTTGCCTTGCTTGGCAAAGTGCTTTACAGGAAAGCATCTAATAATTCTAGGGATATTCTTGTTATATCGCACTTATATTTGAAATATAACTTTTATGCACGTGAAAAGCTACTTGTGTTTGTTGAGTATACTTCTGTCCTCTTATGTGCATATTTGGTATATGTACGTTTATATTCGACACCTTAATGTTTACAAAAGTTCTTAATTGAAACAAAGCTTGGCTTTTGTTAAAGACAGAGAAATAAGCCATGACCCACTTGATCATATCGTTTTAGAATAATATTTCCATTATTTGTGTGGATTTTTTCATTAATAGTTATGAAAAGCTTGTCAACACATTGCTAAAAAGGAATTCTTTTCAAATGTTTTAAAACTTCTTGAATTGTTTGTAGTTATAGTCAATGGAAAAGCATTATACTTCATTGTCAATAATTTGTTCGAGTATTGAAAACCTTACGGTGTATCTTTCAATCGCAATGGTCGTTTTTGTGCAGGTATCGGATTGAATGATTTGCACACTTGCCAAAGCGGAAAATCCACCCGACAAAAAGTATACAAAACAAACAGCATGCCATTCAATCTTGAATACAAGGACAACATAAAATATAATACCTGATACTGATACAATCAATGGAATAAAAGAATATGTACTTTTGTTTAACGAGTCTAAATGACATGTTCACATTGATCAGGATTGTCTAGCCATTATTTAAAGTGACATTACTATTTACAGTACTGATAGAATAATACCTTTTAACTTATATCTCGAACAAATATGCTGCCAGTCGTCAATTCGATGTAGCAATTGTGCAATGTAACATATTTGTTTGTAAAAGTTTTCTGCTGTTTCCAAAACAAACATTTGATCACATCACATGATTTTATGTAAATGATGTAAATACACATGATGATAATATTATTGATGCACGGAAGTGTTTTCATTCGGAAATAAGTTGACAGGTGAGCTAAAAACATAGCCGCCAAAGGGGTCCTTTACAATTTCGTTCAAATTATACCCCTGGGGTCAAAATGGACCACGCCCCAGGGGTCACCTGGTTTATATAGAATGTCTATTGTCTGTTTATTTGTTAAGAAATGGTTGATCTCTTATTCAAATTACACCATGTAGTGTGCAGTTCAGTGAACAGTTAGAACGCAGTATTATTTAGTAAATGGATATCTACAAATAGAAGTTTCGTAGAAAAGGTAATTTTCTGTTGAAGCTTTTAAGCTCACCAAACTACGTATATTGGTGAAATGTTTAATAAATACATAAATAAATAACCCCATGCTATTCTGCGAAGACACAATAAATGTTTTGTTGCCACAAAAAGACTGACTCGTCACAGCCTAGTATACTTGCTCAGTTTAAGCCATTGTTGGACTTCACGGGTGTTTTGGTATCAGATATTTGATCTGCAGAAAACTACGAAAATAAGAAGTACAACTGAACAATGTAAATAACAGGAATTTGGGGGTTGCGTATACATGTGGAGACAACATGGTTAGACAATGAAATATGCCCCAGACCAAGTACTAACTTTATCACGTAATTGTGTTTGGTTTAAAATTCTTATGTGTGTGCCGAAAATTCAGATTATTTGTGTGTCGTTGTGAATGGACGCCTTTGAATACACTTAATTGCTGCATAAGGCCGCTTTTTCATATGTCCAATCCACATCTGGATTGCGCAAATCCGCATCCGCAAGAATTCAACCAAGTTAAAAACAGTTGATACGTTTCCATATGTCTGCAGTCCGTATCCGCAAAGCACATCCGCAAAATCCATCCGCAATAAATCACTCAGTGAGCAATTTTATGCGGATGCGGAGGGCATGGTGTCAAACTATAAGTAACTAAGTATGTTCAATGTAGCAGAGATTGTCCATGAACACCCTAAGAATGCAAGATTTAAACAAGGCTTGTCACAGGCTGTGACATATGCCCCGAAGCATATGCTTATCAGAGAAAGGCAACACAATGTCAGTTACATGTTGACAAAAAGAGTTATGGTCCTTGTACTCTGCTCTTCCTCTCAACATACTCTTATCAATATATGTGGTTTCATTTAAAATCCCTTCAATACTGATGGAGTTATGCTTCGCACAAGAAAATTAATGCTTTGCACAAACAAATAATACAATGGTTATCGGAAAAGCCTATATTTTATGTTACTGCTCAGTGTTGTAGATTCGTAAAAACAAGCAGTCTTGTTTATATATATATATATATATATATATATATATATATATATATATATATATATATATATATATATATATATATATATATATGCCATGTAAAGCCATGTGTTTTTTGCAAAAAAGCGTGAAATGTCTGCTGACAACCACGACGGCACGTGGAAAGCGTGCGTGTACTCACCATGTGCTTTCACATTACAGATCTTTAACATTTGCCGCGCGTAGGCACAACGTGCACGGGGAAATTCTCCCGCCGTTTTTGCAAGAAAAAAGCATGTATAATATACATGTATTTTAATCATGATTCTTACAATGACGCTTTTGGTTTTAAAAGGCTAGAGGTATACGGTTTAAACGGTGATGTTTCGTTTATTTTAATTCGTTTAAACGTTTATAAAAAATTGAAAACGTGTTAGCCTTAATTTTAAGAGCTAAAACGCACCAGATAACGTCATATGACATATGTCGCCAAAAAAATTTGACGTCGGGACCGGGGCGCCTGTTTTTACATATTTTATGACATTTTTTAATGAAAGTGATAACATTCCCAATTTGGCTGAAAACGACGCTAATTTTTCCAAATCGACCGGTACCGGTACCATTCCCAAAGTGGCGAGGAAAAACGCTGTAACATGAAAACTGTTTCCTCTGTAGACCATTTCGTTTTGCCCACAATATGTAGAATACGCTTTGACCTACCTTCATTCAAGTTGGTATGCTGGTTACTCGGCAGGAAAGGAAGACGCCTATCAATTTTGAGGTCAAAAAAAGAAGGTCAAAGGTCAAAGTTACAGGGGCTTGTAACATGAAAACGGTTTTCTGCTTAGACCATTTTGTCTCCGCAGGATATCTAGAGATGTTTTGGCCTATTTGATGTTTAAATCAAACAGAAAACAGGTATCCTTATATAATAGACTGTAAACATAAATCCATAATTATCTACGACAGTTGTATTTACGACTTAATATCACGTAATAGAGACTTCGACACTCATGTTTTCGACTGAGTATCCCGTAATGGAGAATAAGTTACTGGTAGTTAGGAGATACAATTTGGCATCGGCAAGCTTCCATATTTATCTTTGTAATGAAATGTACTTGCTGAACGCAAACCTCAACCTGAATTTTCTCTTGCACGCAAACCTTATCATGACTTTTCTAAGTACAGAAAAGGGTATAATTCTGCTAAAATGCTGGTCTCAGTTATGGGTCTTGGCCAGTAACCTTATATAATGATCCTGAAGGCATGTGTAAAGTTTCAATTGAATGTCTGTAATAGATATAGAGATACGGAATTATTGCACTCAAACTCTATTTTCTACGAACAAAAATTGGGAATAATTGCTAAATTGCATGTCAAAGTTATGGGCCTTGGTCAGTAACGTCACATGATGACCCCGAATACATGTGTGAAGTTTCAATTGAATATCTGTACTAGTTGCAGAGATATGGACTTGTTGCACGCAAACCTTAACCAGAGCATTACGCCGACGCCGACGAACGGGTGAGTAGTATAGCTCTAACTGCTCGGTGAAAAGTCGACCTAAAAATTGATCTAATAATATTCTGACACAGATATTCCGACAATCTCACTAAAATCATCTCCAGTCTGACGCTGCTATACTATCCGCCTAATGCCTAGGTCACAAATAGAACGGACGCTGTAAGATTTTAACGAACGGTAAAGCATAAGCAATTTTTGGAATCTGACAGGCGCCGCGCGATTAATATACTTTTATGCCTCGCGTGGTCACAAACTCAAGCGGGCGCCGGACAATTTTCGCTGACTTACATGGGGAACACGCAGCTTGAGCAACGGGCGGGATTGTACTTCAACTAAAATGTTTTGAAAAAGGTATCCAGTCAATGTAAATTGTGCGGCCGCCGACCGATACCCTGACGATAACTGTACATCGCTTGTTGCCGTTCCGCGCGCCTGTGGGCGCCAGGAAGGTGACGGCACGTTCGCTATTGAAATCAGGCGATGTTTTAAAGTAGAAAAATAATCACCGCCCGATCCAAGAAAATGCCAAAGACGGTGCCCGGTCGACGCGTTTTTAGAACTCCATAACCCCGGAAGAAATCGCCCGGTCGCCGTTAACTTTTAAGTATTTTTAAAACTTCGATAGGCGCCGTCCGATGAGCAAAATGTTCAGCTGCCACCGCCCGATTGCAACGGCTGCCTGTCGGGCACCGTCCGATTTTGACCGATTTTGGAAACAAACGCCGCCCGGTGGCAGTTCCTTACTTGTGACCGGGGCATAAAAGCGACAACTAATGGAGACAAGGTTAGGATTTTATTTTAATGAGATTGATTATGACACTGACTAAAGCATTTTAAGTTGTCCACGTTGTTGTTGTTTTGACTTGTCTCCGAAATAAATGTACATCCCGTGATCTGGCTATATATGGTCGAGCGATAATTGCTGATAAAAGTGATTTGAATTGTGCCATAATTAGAACCTGTCAAATCTCTAGTCGATACTGTAGTTTCATGTCCGTTTATTCGAGTTAGAGAATACTATTGACCCCTTAACTTATTTTTTAGTTAAGTGAAAATTTCTGATCAAATTTTCTATGTGAAATCAAACGAAATTTATTTACAAAAGGGATATGAAATATCTAAGCAATATTTACAAATCTGAAACATTTTAGTGTAAAATGACTTATACATGAAACAGCCACAGACTAAAAGAATTTTATGAATTTAAGAAATTTACTTTAGTTTTCCCTAAAGAGCTTTATGATTATGGGTCCAGGTGTTTATTTTCCTACATACCAACTACGACAACAATGTGCAGCCACGGGCAGATGATGTGTTCCAGAGAGGAAAGGTGCGCAACTCCTTGTAACAAGATTGTAGAATTTTAGACGTTTTACCTAAGGAGCATTGTGGATACGGGCCCAGCAACTCTCTGCATCTTTACAGCTGCTCAGTTACAACAGCAAGGTCACCAGCCACCGACACCGCCCTACTCTCAACCCATATTCGCACCCCCACCCTACCCCTCGGGCACGCAAACGACCCCACCCGAACCCCCTGCAACACAGGGCGTGTCCACACAGCAGCCCCGCCCTCGATGCCATTCACGGTGAACTACGGCCGGGATTCATAGCTGTGGCAAACCTACATGCTGTCTCCATACGACCTACGGCCGGGATTCATAGCTGTGGCAAACCTACATGCTGTCTCCATACGACCAACGGCCGGGATTCATAGCTGTGGCAAACCTACATGCTGTCTCCATACGACCTACGGCCGGGATTCATAGCTGTGGCAAATCTACATGCTGTCTCCATACGACCTACGGCCGGGATTCATAACTGTGGCAAACCTACATGCTGTTTCCATACGACCTACGGCCGGGATTCATAGCTGTGGCAAACCTATATGCTGTCTCCATACGACCTACGGCCGGGATTCATAGCTGTGGCAAACCTACATGATGTCTCCGTACGACCTACGGCCGGGATTCATAGCTGTGGCAAACCAAAATGCTGTCTCCATCATCCTTTATAGCGTATATTGGCCTATTCAATAACTAACAGTTTATGAAAATAATATGTACTTGACGAAAAAATTTGGAAAGATTATCGAGGGTAATTACAAGCAAAGAAAGTATACCCAAATTGTACATTTATTATTGGAGAGGAAGCAGGGTGTGTGTGTGCGTATGTGTATGTGGGGGTGGGGGGTGGGGGGGGGGGGGTAACCTATCTTTTAAAAATATATTGCTATGTAGACTTGCGCTATCCGAGTGCTTTCTTGTTCCTTTTTGAGTTTTACACTTTGTAGATTAAATACGAGTATTTTAGCTATCGGAATCAAGTGTCATATGGTTGCCAATAAAGGACCAGCATTGAGTTTAAATCTCATCCCATTTGTTGCTTAACTGAACCTAGAAGGCCTACATACAGGAAACTTTGTATTTGTTGGTTTCAGTGTAAGATCGTATTTTAGGCCTACTTTATGAGTGGTCATATAAAAATATTAGTTTTGTTTGACAACAAATGAAATATAATACAATCTTATGCTGAAATAAACACATTTTCTTTTATTTCATGCTTATTACATTCAAATGCGCGAGATCTGCTCAAGCATTAGAAGTTTGTGTATTATGAAGTCATAAATACGACGTCCAAATGATTCCAAAATTGTCGCTCACTGTTGTGGTGGGAAAATAGTGCCATACTTTCTGAGTTTTTGTCGCATAATTGTATATTAATTGAACGTTGTTATGTGTTTTCTGTTGTTTGAAAAGACCGATGTTAACGCTGACGATTAGGATATGCACATACTTTCAAAAAATATAAAAATTAAAACAAAGTAAAAGTAGATCTAGTTCCATCTATAACCAGTGAAATAATAAAAAATAATGTTATAATTTCACTTGATCCCGATTGAATGGTCGGCCGGGTTATCATCCGCTGGTATACATACTCATTCACAGCATAGTATGAAATACAATATGTTGTTTACAAAACCGGCATGTTATCGAGGCTTGTACATATCGCATTACGAACATCAATCGTCATTTGTAAAGACATGTATACATGTGCAGTAATTTGAAAATATAATCTATACATCCATAGTGGCTATTTTAAATTGTAATTTATACAGTCATACCGGTTATGTAAAACTGTTATTTACACAGTCCTTATGGTTAGTGTTATTGTAATCTAATGAATCTATACATCAAAGGGTTATTTGAAATCTTAATCTTGACGCTCATAAGTCTATTTACAGTTGTAATGGATGCAGTCATAATTTTGATTGTATAATCTGTGTTGGGTTGTTTTTAATTATATTGAATGTTACATAACAATTCTTGCTATATTATTTGTGTTACATTGCGCTTTTGTACGATATTTGATTAGTTAAAGTGAAAGCCATGTATGCTCGTATGTTTTTGTTTATCCGGTATAACGTTATGTGGAGCATAATAAAACACTAAGGAAAATTACTATATTGCTCAATGTTAAGTTAAGTCCTGCAACTCGGATAATGTACATCTTACATTGCTTTCTTATATTTACATAAAATTATTGTCCACATCGTTATTATTCGGGGACAACACTTGAAAAAAAATGTACATCTTACATTGCTTTTTTTTATTTACACAAAAGTATAGTTAACATCGTTATAATTAGGGGACAACACTTGGAAAAAAAATGCACATCTTACATTGCTTTTTTTATTTGCATAAAAGTATAGTCAACATCGTTAAAATTATGGGACAGCTCTTGAAAAAAAATTGTACATTTTACATTGCTTTCTTATATTTACATAAACTTATAGTCAACATCGTTATTATTAGGGGAGAGCACTTAGAAAATGTGATTTGTATGCGATTTAATACAGACTGAATGCTATAATTCATACATTTTTATTCAAATGACTATTGTATATTCAATATGTGCTTTAAAACAATACTAGTTTTATTGCTCTCCGTCTCTTTCTAAAATAATTATCAAAGGGAGATAAAAGTGTGAAAGACCTTACAATGTGTTCTCGAAGTTGTCTCCCATTCAAGTCATGGTAAATTATACACTAAAGCAGTGATATATAATTACATATTTATATATTATTAATTTTATTTACATGTTTGTACAAGCAGACCAACAGACTAGAATTTGTCATTAAAACCACTTTTATACAATACATGTATTTTAATCCATTTTTTGGCAAAATGATGAACGCCTTAGCGTTAGTTTATTAAATGGTTGATATAATTAAGCTGGAAACATAAACATTTATCTACTGATTAAACGCAAAAACATCATCTCAGGATTAATTTGCTGATAGCTATACATAACCTTATCTAAGAAATAATTTTCGATGTATCGTTGTTTATCGGCCAATGAACAACGATTTGGCTTTCTGATGCGTAGGAGTGATTTAATAGTCATGCATCAGCACGTCAAAGAGATGTTTATTGGCTGACGAACAACGAGAAATCGAATTATTTCGATTCTAACACGATTTGACAAATATTTTTGCAATTGTAATCAGATCTACATTTTACAATGCTCCGCTCAGAATCGGGACTACTTTTTGAGTTGTTTATAGGGTAGTTTAACAACGATAATTTTGTTCTTTTTCTGTAGAAAAATTAGCGAATATCATATACGAATATCAGATACTGCCGTGTGATATTTAATTTTGATGAATAACGAAGAAAATAACGTTAAACGCGCAATTTCTTGCAATACAAGAGCTGTAAGAGGACAGCGCGCTCGACTATTCGAAGCATTTCAGTTGGTACATATATATTGGTGCATACATTTGTTAAAATTCAAAGCTGAGTTATGGCAATTATTGTATCAATTTATTCCAAGTTTCAAGTGAATACCTTATGCAGTTTAGAAATTTTAAGGCTTTTGAATGCCAAACTTTACACCGAAAAGCTATGTGAAAAGGGGGCATAATGCTGTCTAAATACTAAATAGGGTAATGTGGATTGTAGCACCTGATGTTGTAATTGATGACAAAGGTATATTCCAAGTTTCAAGTGAATAACCTATGAAGTTTTGAAGTTATAAAACTTTTGAATAGAAACTAAAACCTGAAAATCTATGTAAAAATGGGGCATAACTCTGTGAAAATACAAAACTGAGTTATGGAGAATGTTGCACTTGATGTTAGAGTCAATGGTACATACCAAGTTTAAAGTGAATAACTTGTGTAGTTTTGAAGTTACATAAGACTTTTGAATATAAACTTTACCCAGAACATCTATGTGGAAAGGGGCATTACGCTGTCAAAATACGACACAGAGTTATGGGGAGTGTTGCACTTGATGTTGGAGTTAATGACAAAGGCACAGTCAAAGTTTCAAGTCAATAAATTATCTAGTATTGAAGTTATAATACTTTTGAATATAAACTTTAACAAGAAATCTATGTGGAAAGAGGGCATAACTATGTCAAAATACAAAACTGTGTTATGTGGAATTATGCACCTGATGCAAGAGTTGATAACAAAGGAATATTCCAAGTTTCAAGTGAATAACTTATGTAGTTTTGAAGTTACAAGACTTTTGAATATTAACGTTAACGAACATCAGACGCGGACGCTGACGCCGACGCTGGGGCGAGTAGAAAAGCTGACCTTTTCATCGAATAGTCGAGCTAAAAAAGTAGTCCTATACTAATGCCCTATTTATTCTTTAGAACTGTATTTTTTCCAAGCTGCATTAAGAGTTCCTTGCACTGCTGAAGCTGTCTTCTACGGTCCGCCTCGCTTTCCTCATCCGGGTCACTGATGACGTCACGTCCGGTCGAGGCGGACTTTGTATATCGCACCGCATTTGAAAGAGCTTTCTTTGACACCGTTCCTGAGCTTTCGCGATCAGAAGTATAGATCACGGAGACAGATGCCAGCGACTTCAGCGTTTTGGTTTCAGGAGGCATTCCCACTTCCAGTTTGTTTGGTTCTGCGCATAGCGATTTAAATTTCCAACCAAAGTCCGTAACTTTCGAGGCCTTGTCTGTCTTTAGTACAACGGGTGGGGAATTGGTGGTGGATATAATCGATACTGATGCTCTTCTTTGTTCACTGCAATTTTAAGAAAATACGACACTGTTACTTGACATGCTGCTCTCAATAAACGAATAACTGATTCTTTTTTTTAGTTCGATGTTGCTTCTTGTCAGATGTTTATCTTTTCGATGCAAATTATTTTAACGCAGCTGCAAAGTGGATATATGATCAGAGGCTCTAAAATGAGTCATGAAAAAATATTTCAACTTACCTCAAGGGTTTGTTGTAAATCTGTGCCAAGCTTTTGTTCAGGTCGACATATTTTGTATCCGAGGGCGTTTGTCGTAGACGTTCGTGATCGCTCGTTAACTTCTGTAACTGTTCGGATTTCTTCAGCATTTTTCTGGTAGAGTACGTCGTAAGCGTCACTGACGTCACTAGCACCCCCAAAATAGCCAACAGACAAGCTATAACCGCTGCGTTATTGATGCAGACGCTGTCATCTTCCTTTGGCTCTGACAAAAGTAACCGTTTAAACTCATTTGGGCAATAATGGACGTGCAATTAACTGAGCTTACGCAGATATTTACACATATAAATTACATGTTATAAACAGCAGTTTCGAAAAGTATGATAACACGTCAGATTATTAATATAAACAACTTGTGGATATGTTTGTACAGCTGTTTGCGAATGGAAGCTTAGTTTATTATTTTATACAACATTTAGACAAAAGATATTTAAAATTATGTTCTCCCTCAATGCGTTCGTCCGAAAATAAATAAATAAATAATTTCCTTTCTTACAAGAAGTACAACACCTATACAACCATAAAAGACAAGCACATTGTTCTTTAGGAGGCGGTCCGCTTTTATTTGTCTGTTAACACCGTTTTACTGTACGCATATATAATACATTAGTATAAAATTATAGCATAGTAATTATATGCAATTCTTTAAATAATTAATGTCAAGTGCAATGGGATTCGCCCAGGAAAAAACAGAGATAAAACTCTTTGAACTGCATTTGGGAAAAACACTCTGGAAACCTGTGCCCGTTTGTCAAATGTCACATCGCAGAGTGTCGGGCTTCACCCATATTAACAATAACAATCATCACGGATACATCTTATTTATCGACGAAACTAGTTACTTGGCAATATAACGCATTTGAATATATTATCAAACATCATAATTATTAACGTAAGTTAATATACGAAAAATCTGACGCATAAAACACCGTTCCGAGCATAAGCAACAACGACAACTGAAATGAAACAAACAACAGACATACATATATTTGAATATAAATGTTATCTTCTCATTCCTAATGCTGTTTAAGTTGCTATTGTAATTTAAAAATATGCTGAACCACGTGTATACTCCTGTGTAAGCGAACCTCGAATGACTGACTCTACCCGCCAATCGAATGAAACACTCGTGCAAAGGGAAATACCGAATGCTCACTGAAGCGTGACAAAAAGAATAGCAATTTGCAACCCGTGAGTGAAATCCGACAGTAAATATGTAATTCATGTAACTTAAATGGATGACAGTGTTGTGACAGAAACACTCACTTTTTGGTTTCAGATCAATCAGTATCAACAACAACCAAACAAATCATCAACGACAAATAACAAAATACAACAACAAAGCTGGACAACATTACTTACTAGTCAAGAGTAACGTCGATCGTATTGGCCCTGCATCTTCGCGCCTGGATATCAAAGTCGTTTGCAATGAGACGTTATTCTGCCGATGACGAACTATTTCAATGAATAGCAATAAATTACTAAGTAAATCAACACACCATTTGTTTTTCATCATTACAATGCATGCAAAAAGATAACGTTATACATGTAGACATACCAATGCTTACAACTGAAATTTCAGGACATTGGTTTAGTACAGAGATCACTTGCATTGCAAAATGGAAACGATATATGATGGTGATGACATTGATGATTTGATGATTATGGTGGCGCATATTGTGAGACTTGAGAAAATTTTGAGACGATATGGTGATAATCCAGAAAAGCTCCAACGCGTGACCCTTTTTCTAATTCGAAGCAAGAATATTAACTGACCCAAATTTTCCTCGCCCTGTTGTAGCGTCAGTTTAAATTATGTTGCTAATGAGTGGACTAACCATTCACTGGAAATAGGGGGAATCGTAGTTTCTTGTTTACAAACTCACATCAATCGTCTGTATTCAAAGAAACGTCTGCTTTACCTGTATTGACTAGTCCATAGGTAAAAAAGTTCTCACTTGCACTTTTACCGAATGTTACGTCATGGAGATAATGTCCGCCATTATCCCTATATTACACAACTATAACTAATTACCCAAATACTCCTCGCCCAGTTGTAGCGTCATGGTGATCATGTCCGTCATACCCATATATTACTCAACTATAACTACTTACCCAAATACTCCTCGCCCAGTTGTAGCGTCAAGGTGATCATGCTCGTCATACCCATACATTACTCAAATATAACTACTTACCTAAATACTCCTCGCCCAGTTGTAGCGTCATGGTGATCATGTCCGTCATACCCATATATTACTCAACTATAACTACTTACCCAAAACTCCTCGCCCAGTTGTAGCGTCAAGGTGATCATGCGCGTCATACCCATATATTACTCAACTATAACTACTTACCCAAATACGCCTCGCCCAGTTGTAGCGTCATGGTGATCATGTCCGTCATACTCATTTTACACAATTATAGCTATTTACACAAATACTCCTCGCCCAGTTATAGCGTCATGGTGATCATGTTCGTCATACCTATATATATTACTCAACTATAACTACTTACATAAATACTCCTCGCCCAGTTGAAGCGTCAAGGTGATCATGCTCGTCATACCCATATATTACTCAACTATAACTACTTACCCAAATACTCCTCGCCCAGTTGTAGCGTCAAGGTGATCATGCGCGTCATACCCATATATTACTCAACTCACACTACTTACCCAAATACGCGTCGCCCAGTTGTAGCGTCATGGTGATCATGTTCGCCATGAATATATATTACTCAGCTATAACTACTTACACAAATACGCCTCGCCCAGTTGTAGCGTCATGGTGATCATGTCCGTCATACATATTTTACACAATTATAGCTATTTACACAAATAATCCTCGCCCAGCTATAGCGTCATGGTGATCATGTTCGTCATACCCATATATTACTCAACTATAACTACTTACATAAATACTCCTCGCCCAGTTGTAGCGTCAAAGTGATCATGCCCCTCACACCCATATATTGCTCAACTATAACTACTTACCCAAATACTCCTCGCCCAGTTGTAGCGTCATGGTGATCATGTTCGTCATAGCCATATCTTACTCAATTATAACTACTTACACAAATACTCATCGCCCAGTTGTAGTGGCAAGGTGATCATGTTCGTCATACCCATATATTACTCAACTATAACTACTTACACAAATACTCCTCGCCCAGTTGTAGCGTCATGGTGATCATGTTCGTCATACCCATATATTACTCAACTATAACTACTTACCCAAATACTCCTCGCCCAGTTGTAGCGTCATGGTGATCATGTTGGTCATGCCTATATATTACTCAACTATAACTACTTACACAAATACTCCTCGCCCAGTTGTAGCGTGATGGTGATCATGTTCGTCATGCCTATATATTACTCAACTATAACTACTTACACAAATACTCCTCGCCCAGTTGTAGCGTCATGGTGATCATGTTCGTCATGCCTATATATTACTCAATTATAACTACTTACACAAATACTCATCGCCCAGTTGTAGCGTCATGGTGATCATGTTCGTCATGCCCATATATTACTCAACTATAACTACTTACACAAATACTCCTCTCCCAGTTATAGCGTGATGGTGATCATGTTCGTCATGCCTATATATTACTCAACTATAACTACTTACATAAATACTCCTCGCCCAGTTGTAGCGTCATGGTGATCATGTTCGTCATGCCCATATATTACTCAACTATAGCTACTTACACAAATACTCCTCGCTCAGTTGTAGCGTCATGGTGATCATGTTCGTCATAGCCATATATTACTCAACTATAACTACTTACCCAAATACTCCTCGCCCAGCTATAGCGTCATGGTGATCATGTTCGTCATACCCATATATTACTCAACTATAACTACTTACCCAAATACTCCTCGCCCAGTTGTAGCGTCATGGTGATCATGTTCGTCATACCCATATTTTACTCAATTATAACTACTTACACAAATACTCCTCGCCCAGTTGTAGCGTCATGGTGATCATGTCCGTCATACCCATATATTACACAACTATAACTACTTACACAAATACTCATCGCCCAGTTGTAGCGTCATGGTGATCATGTTCGTCATAGCCATATATTACTCAAATATAACTACTTACACAAATACTCCTCGCCCAGTTGTAGCGTCAAGGTGATCATGTCCGTCATACCCCTATATTACACAACTCTAACTACTTTCACAAATACTCCTCGCCCAGTTGTAGCGTCATGGTGATCATGTTCGTCATAGCCATATATTACTCAACTATAACTACTTACGCAAATACTCCTCGCCCAGTTGTAGCGTCATGGTGATCATGTTCGTCATACCCATATATTACTCAACTATAACTACTTACACAAATACTCCTCGCCCAGTTGTAGCGTCAAGGTGATCATGTTCGTCATAGCCATATATTACTCAACTATAACTACTTACACAAATACTCCCCGCCCAGTTGTAGCGTCATGGTGATCATGTCCGTCATACACATATATTACTCAACTATAACTACTTTCACAAATACTCCTCGCCCAGTTGTAGCGTCATGGTGATCATGTTCGTCATGCCTATATATTACTCAGCTATAACTACTTACACAAATACTCCTCTCCCAGTTATAGCGTGATGGTGATCATGTTCGTCATACCCATATATTACTCAATTATAACTACTTACCCAAATACTCCTCGCCCAGTTGTAGCGTCATGGTGATCATGTTCGTCATGCCTATATATTACTCAACTATAACTACTTACATAAATACTCCTCGCCCAGTTGTAGCGTCATGGTGATCATGTTCGTCATGCCCATATATTACTCAACTATAACTACTTACACAAATACTCCTCGCTCAGTTGTAGCGTCATGGTGATCATGTTCGTCATAGCCATATATTACTCAACTATAACTACTTACCCAAATACTCCTCGCCCAGCTATAGCGTCATGGTGATCATGTTCGTCATACCCATATATTACTCAACTATAACTACTTACCCAAATACTCCTCGCCCAGTTGTAGCGTCATGGTGATCATGTCCGTCATACCCATATATTACACAACTATAACTACTTACACAAATACTCATCGCCCAGTTGTAGCGTCATGGTGATCATGTTCGTCATAGCCATATATTACTCAAATATAACTACTTACACAAATACTCCTCGCCCAGTTGTAGCGTCAAGGTGATCATGTCCGTCATACCCCTATATTACACAACTCTAACTACTTTCACAAATACTCATCGCCCAGTTGTGGCGTCATGGTGATCATGTTCGTCATAGCCATATATTACTCAACTATAACTACTTACGCAAATACTCCTCGCCCAGTTGTAGCGTCATGGTGATCATGTTCGTCATACCCATATATTACTCAACTATAACTACTTACACAAATACTCCTCGCCCAGTTGTAGCGTCAAGGTGATCATGTTCGTCATAGCCATATATTACTCAACTATAACTACTTACACAAATACTCCCCGCCCAGTTGTAGCGTCATGGTGATCATGTCCGTCATACCCATATATTACTCAACTATAACTACTTTCACAAATACTCCTCGCCCAGTTGTAGCGTCATGGTGATCATGTTCGTCATGCCTATATATTACACAACTCTAACTACTTTCACAAATACTCCTCGCCCAGTTGTAGCGTCATGGTGATCATGTTCGTCATAGCCAGATATTGCACAACTATAACTACTTACACAAATACTCCTATACCATTTGTAGCGGCATGGTAATCATGTCCGTCATACCCCTATATTACACAATTATAGTTACTTACCCAAATAACCCTATACCATTTGTAGCGGCATGGTAATTATAGGTATAAATCCCATATATTATACCCATATATTACACAACTACACGTATAGCTACCTACCCAAATATTCATCTTCCCGTTGTAGCGTCATGGTAATCATGTCCGTCATACCCATATATCACACAACTATAGTTACTTACCCAAATATTCCTCGCCCAGTTGAAGCGTCATGGTGATCATATCCGTCAGTTTGACGCTACTTCCGGCTACGTCACTGCCGTCCTTGTACAGATACGTGTGCGCAGTCGGCTTGACCGTCTTGTTGGCGCCGGCGTCGTCATCTCTGTCGCTATAAACGATCCACTCAGTATCACACATATGTATATTTTACTTTAAATTCATTACATAAATTATGTAGCGTACACGATTCAGCAACGTATGTTGCAATGACATTTAAAAAACCTCGTGACTCACGTTACACGTAGCTACATTTGTTTACCAAAGCCGATTTGACATCACTGACATTGGTACGTAAAATTCGCGTATTTGGACGTCGCTAATAGGCGTTGACGCCGTTGACATGGCTAAAGACATTAAAGGACACAATGAGGTTAATTATTATATCATTGGGCATTACCACTGTGCACGTCACATTCACAGATGTAAAGCCTTTATAATTGCGTATGCACGCTATTTGAAACTCGCCTCATAGACTTTGATACAAGTCACATTACCGTACGTCGACCATACATTGAGCATGTAAACTATACGGCCGTCACCGGTTTGACGTGAACAATTTTTACTTTATAAATATTGGCTTTGCCTACCCGACTTGACGTACTGACAAATGCTACTTTCAACATCAGAACGGCACCTACCCGACGTTGACGCCGTTCCCGAGGCTGATGTCGCTGAGGTCGTAGATGCAGAGGAGAGACTCCTGAAGGTCATCGCCCTTCTGATAGAGGGGATTCCTCTGTACGATGATGGTGAAGTATGTCTCCTGGAAATGTTTGGCTCTTGAAATCAGCCTTCGGGCATTTTGACATAAAACGCTGTTTTTTTTCTAAAAATATCAATTACAGAACAAAAAAGGTCAATGGGTTATTAATTTAAAGCGCTTATATATACGAAAAGGGCCCCTAAAGCTACAGTTAAATAAATCTGAAATACAAATATTAATATTGGTATATAATAAAGGTTAAACTAATGTACTTGAAAGTAAATAATCTGCGTATATCGACAACACGATGAAAACCTAATTGTAACTTTCACACGGACGGCAAAATTACCGCTTCAGCGATACCACAAGCGTTAAAGTTGAACTCGTGCACGGTGACGTTCGACGTCGTGTCCTGTTTGCACGCGGATCCGTATCCCTTAATGTAGATGATCCCGCCGTCGGCGGCCGCCGACAGAGTGACGACGATACGCCGTGAAGAGCACACATCCCAGTTCACTGGAAATGGTGATAAAGCCTTGTAACACAACCCAAAAGGTTTCGGTGACCAAAGAAAAAAAACAAATAAAAGACAGCATTGTCTTCTTTTTAGCACACGAGAACTGTATTCAGTGTACACGTTATAACCACGCACAGTGAAAAGAGAAACATGAAGTCGCTACACACATTGTTTTGCCGAACACGTACGATTCCATACAAAATACATCGTTCCTTCAAGTCAAGTCAACTCTTCATAGTTAAGGTTATACTTCATTGGACAAACATTGTCTAGCTTTAGCCAGCAAAACTGTCAACATGCGCGGTGACACACATTGTTTGCTAAGCATCATTTTCTACACAATACATCCTTCCTCCTAGTCAACTGTTCATACTCATTACAAGCTTGTCTATTCTATACGAAAAGCATCATGGTATGGAAACTCGGATTCGTAATGGTTTTTTTAAATAAAACATTAACTGGGCGAAATGCAAATGAAAACACGAAATTCACAAAATGCTTAATTAACCACAAAGTGCGTAAATGATTAACAAAATACAAACTGGTCGACATTTAAAATGTCCACCTAAACCGCATGATATTCTAAGTAAAACGCGATCAACGCGGTATTCTAAATAAAGTGCGATCTACACGATAATCTAACAAAATGAGAACTAAACAAATATTTTAAAAAAAACACGAACTGCATTCAATTTTGAATAAAACATAAAACTGCACGAAATTCGAAATAAAAAATGAACTGCGCGAAATTCTAAACAAAACGTGAACTGCAATACTCAATTCAAGTTATATTGTGCATTTTTACTTTATATTCAGGATTTACAAAATATATTAATTATGAAACGTTTACCTCGTTTGAAAGGCACCCATAAAAGCTTGGATTATACTTACCGACCGGCTGATATTCGCCATTTCCGTTCCAGAAAACAGCGAACCAAGCCAACAGAGCGAGGTAGCAACCTCCGCGTGACGTTATTACCTTTTGTTACGAGTCTGAAGCTGGTAACATGTACAACGTTGTACTTGTGTATTAGTTTCACATTGTCCTTTAAGGGACTTTGCGAACGGAACAAATTGGCTTCATATTGCACTATAAATAATAGTATATACAATACACACTGAGATATTTGGTAAAGACAAATAAGCAAGCAGTTTGGAGAAAATAAAACCATAAGTGGGTATTGAACTCACGACTTAGGAGCCGTACGCAGAAATGACAGTAGACAACGCTTTAACCAAATGCGCCATTCTTGGTAAAGAATAGACAAAGTGTGTAAACTATGGTTATTCAAAATGCCCACAATTCTGACTTTAAATGTTAACATGAAAGTGGCCAAACAAACAAGACACTTATGATAAATTGATTTTTATCTCAGAATGCGTACTCTCTTTCCCCACTATATATACCCTGTTTAAACTGTTATTTCATGCCAGTATTAATATATTAATTTCAGACGTTGCCCCCTTGGGCCCTTTTCGATGACATAGTCCCGTTAATATTAAAAATATAATTGAGGCGTGTCGTGGGAAAACAGGGCTGAATGCATGTGCGAAGTGTCGTCCGCGATAATACGGGACGTCACTTTCCGCTTTTATGTTATTTTCGGTTTCAAGAAGTCTGTTCTAAACATAAATCTACTGTAGGAGGAAGGTGCCATCTTGGATTCTGCACATGCATAAAGCCCGGTTTCCCAGGACACGCCTCAATTATGTTTACTAGAAACTGACTCTAATACCATGGAGACAAATTGTTTTGAAGATTAACACCATTCAAACCCACTTTACTCAATGATGCGTTGTGTGAAGGAAACATGCTTATTTACAAGGTCACTAGACGATTTTGTAATGTTACATATAGACTTGGTCAATTGCAAAAATATATGTCAAACTATATTAGAATCGAAAAATTTTCGCATTATCGTTGTAGATCGGCCAATAAACAACTCTTTGTCGTTCTGATGCGTGGCTATTAAACAACTCGGGCTTACGCCCTTGTGTCTTACTTCCAACGCATCAGAACTCCAAATCGTTGTTTATTGGCCGATAAACAACAATACATAAAAAATATTGGTTAAATATGCTACCTAAACTTGCATTTCACAAGATGAGCATATATTGAACTCATGTATTTTCTACATACATTGCAGGATGAACATTCTGGTAATGTCGCATGTGTTTTCCTTTTCTTTCAATACAATGTCCACTCAGTTATTGTGACATCAGTTTTGGCAATTGTTTATTCATCTTTCATTTAAACAAACAATCAATATATTAAAAAGCTAATTCCTTTCGTCTGCAAACTACAAAAAAAAAAAAAACTATTTTATTTGCACGCAATGCCGCGTAGTTATTATCCACTACTAATGATTGCTAAAGAGTTACTAAATTACATTCCAAGTGCTTTTAGAAATAATTAATACTTTATAACAGGCCGTGGATAGTTGTGTTATAGGCAATTATTTACATGCGTTAATTTGATGACAAAACAAGCAGGAAGGTATTGATGAAACAGTATTGGCTCGTGTAATGTTCAAATGTAGCGTGTGATTTGCATGAATTATTTATGAGAAGTCATTCAGTATGTTACTGGTTTTATGAATTTATATATAGGCTATAAAGTTAGTTCATAGTATTGTCACTAAAGTCAGTTGTCTGCGCTATGTTTTAGCTGAACGATGTCACTATCTAATTAATGCACTAAAAACTATGTACAAAAGTAACATATAAGTGAAGATGAAAGAAAATACATACAAGAAATAATATACTTTCTACTTTGTTTCTATGCATTCCCCGCAAAAGTTACATAATGTACATGTTTCCTCCTAGAAATCGTTTGGCCACTGCACCTATGTGCTTCAAAAACCGCAGTTGGAAATGTTGCTGTCTGACAATTTAATTTGAAGTTGCATTGCCAGTTTAAATTATAATAACCAGCAAAGATATTTAGTTGGTAGGATTAAACATTTTTATTATTAAGGTAGTTTTAAATAAATATTTATTTTATTGATTTTAAGCATTTATTTATTCATTTATTAACAGCAATTGTTTCTGGCTGATTTATGTCAGTAATTCAAGAAAAGCGAAGACTGTATTTCGTAAATCTTTCAAATAGGACTTATTAAATACAATGGGACGCAACCCTCCATTTATCCGTCACTAAGGTAATTGCGTTTGTCTCCCTTGCGTAATGTAAACTTTCACAGACGCGGTCAACTACTAGAATCTGAAACATGCCTTGCTATGTGCCTAAAATAGTTTGTATGTTCGTAATTCTAGTTTAAGTCTGTGTTTCATCGTTTGGCACGCAGCTATACTTTCTCGTTGATTTACAATGTCTAATGATAACAGTTAGAAAAATTGAATTCAAGTTACAATGTTTTAGTTTTCATGTTGAATCAACGCCATACTAGAATATTAATTTATGTTAATTCTTGATTCTGACTTCAACATCTATTTTCGACATATATTTGATTCCTCGCGATTTATATATGTATTATTAATTTTAATCTTTGATACTCATGCGCATTTTGTACACGTGTATAACTGAACTAAGTTTCTAAGAAGAGAATGTCAAAAATGGCTGTATGTAGAAGAACACAAACACATTGATAGTTTCCAATATTATTGTACTCATATTACATGTATATTGGAATAAGTATGCATTTATAGCAGTAAATAAAACAAAATATAAAGAACTGTTTGTAATAACATACATGCCCCCTATAGGTCCTGAAAAATCTCTGTACAAATTGCAAGGATGCAAAGTAAAAAGAAAGTTGTTTTCAACTGTTGATCAGTTTGACCTTGACCTTTGAGCCAATTACCTAATAAATTACAATAATCAATAGGGATCTGGTTGTAGTTATAACCCACTGACCAAATTTAATGAATCCAAGGCTAAGAGTTCCAAAAGGAGAGTTTTAACAAGGTTTTACAACAAAATTTTATAGTAAGTTTGACCTTGACCTTTAACCGCAGGAGTCCTTTACTACCATAGTCATGATCGACCTACCTACCATGTTTGAAGAACTTAATATCCATCGCCCGCAAAATGTTTGACAAATATTCAAAATTTGGAGGTTTTTTTATTCAATGGTAGGTTGGACCTACCAAGTTTGAAGAACTTAAATCTAAGTGTTTTATAGCCATCGCCCGCAAAATATTTTACAATTATTCAATACTGTGAGGTTTTTTTTACTTAATGGTAGGTTGGACCTACCAAGTTTGAGGAACATGGATCTAAATTTCATAGTTATCAGCCGCAAAACGTTTTACAATTATTCAATATTTGGAGATTTTTTTAAGTCATTGGTAGGTTGGGCTTTGACCTTTTACCCACGACCACACGCATTATGGATCTTCTACTAGTCATGATTAAGCTACATAATACGTTTTAACAACCAAGACCCAGGGGCTGCAAGGTTAACTTATTACCAGGGCTCTGTATCGATCAGAATTTTTTTATCGATACGAAATTTGTGTCTCGATACAAGATGTTCAATATTTGACATATCGTATCGTATTTGTACTTATAAAATGTGTAGATATATAACTGCATACTACTGATGTTTGCTTTTCACTCGCATTCGCACAAGGCTACCTTAAATCCCAGGCATTAATCAAATAGTACCAAATATGACTAACTACTAGAATTAAGGTGAAATTAATTGTACATTGTATACAATACAAGTGGTTTTTACTGTAACAATGTCTTTCTTTTTGAAAAATACTTACATGGAACAGCAGTATTTAATGTAGTTAATTTATGTTTTAAGGGTGGTACTAAAGTAAAACGATTTTGTTTTACAATATAAAACTAATCATTGACAAAAATAAGAATACATTTAATGGTCATCATTAAGTATAAGTATAAATTAAAATAATCTTTTTATTAAAATAGGCAAAATAGGTATTTTTTCATTAATAAATAAGTAAGAGTACCCTAGTCTTTAATTATTGTTAAATTTCAAATTCAGCTATGAAAATAGAGAATGTGTGACTTGTTTCAATCTTTTACTAAAATATTAGCTTTTAGAGTCCATGCAATTTTCGTCGTTCAGCAACATAACAAAATGATTAATATACCATTAAGGCCATATCAATTTGATTTTAAGTTTAGCGGCCTTGGGCTGGTAGGTTTTCGGATGCTTGAACGAAAAAAAACAAAAAAACATTTTAGACTATGTAAAAATCAAGTTGGAAAGCGAATAAAATAATGCATATAATGACACAATTTGTGTGATTGCTTAATTTTTCGATCACGGTAAATGAATGACATTATAAATATCAGAAGTCATGATGTTCAAGTTATATCTGAGTTTTGAATGTATATTGTTGGTAGGCATCTTGCATTTGGGTATGTGTATGACTCGAAATAAGTTTATGTTATTACACAATTCTGATTTGGAATCTGCATTTGTCAGTAAATTATCTGCAGCTTTAAAGATCTAGAGCACTTTGAATTTATATGTTTGGTCTTATTATTATTTTTAATTGCCCTTTTTAGAACATACTTTCAAATTTGAATATATTCAATTTAAATAAGTTAAAACATGTTTCTATGATCACGAAGATGTTATAATCTAAATGTATTCTTTGGTGTAAATGTCAGGGTTTGTCAGTGCATTATGATATGATATGACTTCAGACTGAACTTGAACAAAATCACTTTAATGTGTTTTTGAAAATATTTGTAAAAAAGTGTGACACTAGTGAATTTACTGTTAAAATGATCTGTTAATGTAGGTTCCAAATATGAAGATGATATATAATAGTTTTGCAAGAAAACATTTGCTTAAACTTATAGCAATGCCATGAATAAGTTTTTCATCAACTCATTGTTTTTTTTTGTTCCTGTTTGATTGATAGGTTTTGAAAAATCATGGGGACGTTAAACATAGAATCAAATTTGTATGGCCTAATCTTCTCCAAAAGATGCAAACAAGTAAAACTGTTAGAAATCAAGTTGGTGTGTATTACGAGCTAATGGAATTAATGAAGGATTTAATTAACGCTTTAAGTATATAAAAGGATACAACACAGTTGGAATTTGCGGGAAATGTGCTAACAAAATATCCTATTATTTGATTCAATATTAATTATATTTAGTGTTGACCGATATTGTGATCGATACCAAAACGTTCCATAAGATATAAATATTGGCCCTAAAGTATCGATACCCGATACGCATGGTTTACCGATAAAGAGCCCTAATTTGATATAACCCAGACAAGATTTTACAATTTTTGGCATTGCTTAAATTGTTTGGTCAGTTTGACCTGATCCTTTGAGGCACTGACACCAAAATCAATCGAGATCCTTTACCATACCATAACCCATCCACCTACAAAGTTTCAAGAACTTTTGCCTACCTGTTCTGTAGCTGGTTTACCGGCATACTGACAAACATATGGACCGACATTTGCAAACCACTATATCCCTGCTTCCTCGAAGGGGGCATGATTACAACAAAACGTCTTATAGTACGGTAATTAAGATATAATATAGAAGATATCTCATAACATGTATATGCATATATGTTTACACTACATGTCTAAAGAGAATGGATACCGAATATTGATAAAAAACCAAGACTACAATATGTAAACATAACATGTCTACAGAATATGCATTTCGGACATGTTTACATAACATGTTTGCGAAACATGTCTACAACAGATGTCTACCGGACCTGATTGCAAAACACATTTACAAAACTAGTATATACTACTATATATATACATATACGAATCAGACATGTTTACATAACGTGCTTACAGAACATGTCTACAAAACATGTTTTCAGAACATGTATACATAACGTATTTGCAGAACATATATACATAACGTGTTTGCAGAACATATCTACAAACAGGGGCGTACCTAGGCATGCGCTCATACGCCAGTGCGTACACAGGGCTGAATAACGATTAGGAATGTCTTCAACATCTTTACATTAAAGTATCGCCGTAGTTGGTCTTATTGAAAACACAATTTGAATATGAGTAATTTAAAAAAATCAAAAACATGGCTTGTCACAGGATGTATGCCTCCTAAACATGCTTGTCAGAGAAAGGCAACACAATGTCAGAGTCCAAAGCCCGGGACAAATATCTTGAGATTTAAGCTACAGACCTGTTTGTTCTGTGTGACACACTGCCTCATAATGAAATTCATTCCAAGCAAGTTATTACATTCTTTATATGTTGGCAAAAATGATGTTTCCTACAAAAAATTTATTCTAATACATGACCTTTAAGTGTAACCTTGGACCCACAAACCTTGACTGAGGAGCATGTAAGTGTTATGTGACTCATCGTCTGGTTATGGGAAACAACAATCTGCAGTATTATTAAAATCCCTTTTGGAAGCTATAAAGCAGAAAGGAAACTTTGACTTTTGATCTTGAATTGTGACCTTGACCTTTGACCGAGGACCATGGGAGTTGTACATGACATATCGTCTG
Source organism: Congeria kusceri (assembly GCA_027627225.1). Taxonomy (NCBI): domain Eukaryota; kingdom Metazoa; phylum Mollusca; class Bivalvia; order Myida; family Dreissenidae; genus Congeria; species Congeria kusceri. The sequence continues at coordinate 33,592,800 of CM051040.1, read as the reverse complement.
GTCATGGGATATAATAATCTGAAGTAATATTAAAATCCTTCCAGACGTTAAGACGTCATAGTGAAGAAACAGATTATCCGCTATGACCTTGAATTGTGACCTTGACCTTTGACAGACGAGCATGGGAGTTGTATGCGACACATTGTCTGGTCATGGAAAATAATAATCTGAAGTAATATTTAAATCGCTCCAGACGTTTAGAAGCTATGGCAAGCAAACACAAATAATTTACCTTTGACCTTAAATTGTGACCTTGACCTTTGACTGATAATCATGGGAGTCTTTACGCTACACATTGTCTGGTCATGGGAAATTATAATCTGAAGTTATATTAAAAGCCTTCCATGCGTTAAGAAGTTACTGAGCGGAAACGAAGAATATTGGACCTTTGATCTTGAATTGTGACCTTGACCTTGGACAAATGAGCATGGGAGTTGTACGCGACAAATCATTTGCTCATGGGGAATAATTTAAAGTTATCTTAAAATCCTTCCAGGCGTTCAGATGGTATGGAATCGTAATTACAATTCATAAAATTGACTTTGAATTGTGACCTTGAACTTTGGCCAACGAGCATGGGAGTAGGTGACACATCATCTGGTTATGGCCAATAATAACCTGAAGTTATATTAACATCTATCCGTTAAAAAGTTACAGAGCTGATACGAAATCCGGATGGACTGAACACGGAAAACAGACGGACGGTGCTACAGCTTTATGCCCTCCTTCGCGGGCATAAATAAGAGTTTATGATGTGCAGTGCCGTGTTGGAAATTGGGAACCTAGGTAAAAGTTTACATTTGAATTTACAAAATCGTTATTATTTCCTAATGTGTTTATACTATAAACGGACATATCCTGCTGCGCCCTAAGCGTATCTTCGACGACTTCTAGAAACAAAACAAAGTACCCAGACATGTTCCCCACATAATTATCATCAACGCGTATCCCAGATTCGACCTGAGGCCCACCCGTGGCACATCTTAAAGTTATCACTAGTTGTCTATGATCACATAATAAAACATAAAGGGGCTTTAAGTATCAGTGCCCTTTTATTTTTGTTTGAATACAATTATAGTAGAACCTATCTTAACCGAACTGCGTCGTGACCGTGACGATCGTTTTATTTTTCTTAGGTGTTCGGTTTACCCAGGTTTTGTTTTAAATTTAATGTCATTTTCCTGTACACGTTAATGGACGACATTGTATTTAATGACATTATTATATAAGTCTATGGATAGTCAATTTTGAAGAAAAATTGCATATCCATATAGATGAAAAAAACAACAAAAACACAATTTTGAGTAAAAAATGCATAACCATACATATGAAAAAAACAACAAAAACAATCGGACGTCACTACAATTGACCACTGCCCCAAAGTGTCCTATCACTTTTTAAAACAATATTATAAAATGTTATGGTTCTTGAACGCTGCACTGCCTAGCCACAGCGTCATATTTATTCTCTTAAAATAAATCAAGTACAGCAACTTCATATAATGTTGAATACAATGCTCTCAATGCTACAATCACAGTGTGAAACTTCATTTATTTATAAAGAAATAATAATCCACACAACACCGTAAAAAGGAAGTAACTCCATGAATACTATAAACATAAATTTATTATTTTTAATTTACACTTTGATCTCAGTGACATGAATCATAAAATGAAGCTTGATTAAACAACATTATACGGAGTCATGTATCATAAAATGAAGATTGATTAAACCACATTAAACTTGACGGAGTCATGGATCATAAAATGAAGCTTGATTAAACTACATTATACTTGACGGAGTCATGGATCATAAAATGAAGCTCGATTAAACCACATTATACTTGACGGAGTCATGGATCATAAAATGAAGCTCGATTAAACCACATTATACTTGACGGAGTCATGGATCATAAAATGAAGCTCGATTAAACCACATTATACTTGACGGAGTCATGGATCATAAAATGAAGCTCGATTAAACTACATTATACTTGACGGAGTCATGGATCATAAAATGAAGCTCGATTAAACCACATTATACTTGACGGAGTCATGGATCATAAAATGAAGCTCGATTAAACCACATTATACTTGACGGAGTCATGGATCATAAAATGAAGCTCGATTAAACCACATTATACTTGACGGAGTCATGGATCATAAAATGAAGCTCGATTAAACCACATTATACTTGACGGAGTCATGGATCATAAAATGAAGCTAGATTAAACCACATTATACTTGACGGAGTCATGGATCAGAACATGAAGCTCGATTAAACCACATTATACTTGACGGAGTCATGGATCATAAAATGAAGCTCGATTAAACCACATTATACTTGACGGAGTCATGGATCATAACATGAAGCTTGATTAAACCACATTATACTTGACTGAGTCATGGATCATAACATGAAGCTTGATTAAACCACATTATACTTGACAGAGTCATGTATCATAAAATGAAGCTCGATTAAACCACATTATACTTGACGGAGTCATGGTCTCATCAAATGACTGAACAGAAAGAAAATAAACAGAGGTAATAACTCTAAGAATATTGAAGACATGGTTATGATTGTTGTGATTGAATCATGTACTTTCATCCATATAGTTCCAGTCACATTCCCTTTATACAGGTTGATGTTATACTGCGCACAGGTAACGACCCCGGGCATGAGCGGACGGACGGGCGGACGGACGGGCGGACGAATAGATAGTGACGGAAGTGGCGATATCGATTATCTACTATATGCCAAACGTTTGGGGACATACAGTCGACAGCATTTCATCGTAAATTAAGTCACAATAACTGTAAACGGACATTACAATAATATAATAAACGTGTATGTTATACAAATATTAAAATAAACTAAAATTAATTTCTCACACGACTTAGAACATAAAACGCCTGTATTACTAACCGACTGATTATTTACATCTTTTGCTTTCATTAAACGTGTAAATTTGCAGTAAAAAAATCAATAAACAATCCAAAAAGAAAGCAAACATAGGAAGAAATCATTTACGATTAAATTCATTTGAACTATTACGAAATAAAATGTTTGTTTGTTTATCTTGTCCAAAAAATAATGTTAATGATAGCGATTAGAAGACAATTTATATACTAAGAACATGAAGTACATGTAGACAAGCTTTATGATTAGATATAATATAGTGTAAACATAAGTACGTAAATCTTATGTACAAACAATGGTTTATGTTCGCCATTCATCTTAAAGTTTGTAGCATAAGACTATTAAACATAAAACAAATATTGTATAATGTCTATTCTAATTGACGATTAATAATTCAACATTCACCACATTGATAACATGTATATAGTACAATAAAAAGAGCTGTCAAAGAACAGCGCGCTTGACTATTAGATATATTTCCGTTGGTGTATAAGTGGACTGGGCATTAATCTGTAAAAATACAAGGCTGAGTTTTGGCAAATTAATTCCATGATGCTGAAATTGTTGACAATTTTATATTCCAAGTTTCAAGTGCAAAGCTTAGTTTTGAAGTTAAAAAACTTGTGAAATAAAACTTTATTCTAAAATACCTAGGTGAAAAGGGGCATAACTCTGTCAAAATAAAACCAGACTTATGGGTAATGTTGCCCCAAATGCTTGAGTTAATAACAAAGGTCTATTCCAAGTTCCAAGTGGATAACTGAAATAATAAGATGCTTAAATAAACACTTTAACATGATTATCTATGTAACAAGAGCTGTCAGAGGACAGGGCGCTCGACTATTCAAAGTATTTCAGTTGGTACATATTTTGGATAGCGAAAAGGGCATAAATTTGTTAAAATACAATATTTTTAAGTGAAGCCTTGTATAGTTTATAAATTTTTGGAACAAAAACTTCAACCACAAGGTCTGTTAAAAAGTGGGCTAACTCTGTCAAAATACAAAACACAGTTATGGGTAATGTTGCCCCTGATACTAGATGATACTAGAGTTGATGACAAAGGTTAGTTTCAAGTGAATAACTTACGTAGTTTTGATTTAACAAAACTTTTGAATATAAACTTTAACCAGAAAATCTAAGTTAAAAAGGGGCACAACTCTGTCAAAATACAAAACATAGTTATGGGTAATGTTGCCCCTGGTACTAGAGTTGATGATAAAGGTTAGTTCCATGTTTCAAGTGAATAACTTATGTAGTTTTGAAGTAACAAAACTTTTGAATATAAACTTTAAACAGAAAATCTATGTGAAAAAGGGACATAACTCTATCAAAATACAAAATAGAGTTATGGGGAACGTCACCCTGATACTGCAGTTGATGACAAAGGTATATTCCATGTTTCAAGTTAATAGCTTTTGTAGAACTGAAGTTACAAAACTTTTGAATATTAACTTTAACCAGAAAATCTATGTGAAAAAGGGGCATAACTCTGTAAAATACAAAACAGAGTTATGGGGAATGTTGCTCCTTGATACTGGAGTTGATGACAAAGATTAGTTCCAAGTTTCAAGTGAATAACTTATGTAGTTATAAAGTTACCAAACTTTTGAATATAAACTTTAACCAAAAATTCTAAGTGAAAAAGGGCTATAAATCTGTCAAAATAGAAGACGGAGTTATGGGGAATGTTGCCCCTGAAACTGGAGTTGATGACAAAGGTTTCTTCCAAGTTTCAAGTGAATAACTTATGTAGTTTTGAAGTTACAAAACTTTTGAATGCAAACTTTAACCAGAAAAACTATGTAAAAAAGGGGCATAACTCTGTCAAAATACAAAACAGAGTTATACGGAATGTTGCCCTTGATACTGGAGTTGATGACAAAGGTCAGTTACAAGTTTCAAGTGAATAACTTATGTAGTTTTGAAGTTACAAAACTTTTGATTATAAACTTTAACCAGAATATCTAAGTGATAAAGGGGCATAACTCTGTCAAAATACAAAACATAGTTACGGGGAATGTTGCCCCTGACACTGGAGATAACGACAAAGGCATATTCCAAGTTTCAAGTGAATAACTAATGTAGTTTTGAAGTTACAAGACTTTTGAATAAAAACTTTAACCAAATTCAGACGCGGACGCATATTCCGACGCCGGGGGTAGAAGGAAAGCTCATCTATTCTTCGAATAGTCGAGCTAAAAAGGGGCATAACTCTGACACAATACAAAACATAGTTATTGGGAATGTTGCTTCTGATGGTGGATTTGATGACAAAGGTATATTTTAAGTTGCCAGTGAATATCTTATGTATTTGTGTATTTGGAATAAACAAACAAACTTCAACCTGAAATGAATGCTGAAATGGGCCATAACTCTGTCAAAATAGAACATAGCGTCATGGAAAATTTTGCATTTGATGCTTTAGTTGATGACAAAGGTGTATTCCAAGTTTCAATTGAATAATTTGTAGTTTTGAAATAAATACAATTTTGAGTAAAAACGTTAAACTAAACTTCTCTGTGAAAAGGCCATAAATGTGTAAAAATACAAAACTGAGCTATGGGGATTGGTGCTGGAGAGTCAATGACAAAGGCTTACTGAAAGTTTCAAGTGAATAACTTATGTAGTTTGGAAGTTACAAGACTTTTGAATAAAAGTTTTTACCAAATTCAGATTCAGACGTCGACGCCACCGGCGACGCCGGTCGAGTAGGAAAGCTCACATGTTCTTTGAATATTCAGCTAACAATTAAATATTCAAAACACATTGCATTGTACAACTATTGCAATGACGGAAACTAAAAGAAAGCTTATGCTGCAATATAAAACAATATTTATTAACAGCGCAATGAAAACTTCAACTACGCATTAGACAATATAAATCAGCACTTAGCAGAAACGATATTGGAAACGCAACCCATACATTTTCACTGCTTCAATGCCAATTTGCAACCCAATTAATAACAACTACACATTATGTGTACAATAATGCAATGCAATAGCACAGAATACACAAGCAAGATAACAACAAAAACTGTTTTATCAAAATCATTAAAATTCTTCAAATGTTTACCAATACTAATAGTTTCCTTATGTATTTCTCCAACACAGCGTCAGTTTATACAACATGTGTTGAAGATAACCATTTACATTACAAACGTGTACGTAGTTCGTAATAAAATGTATCCAAAACATTAAATCTTAGATTAATCAAAGAAAGAACTTTGAAACTATATATTTTAATAGATATTGTCTTTGGTGTGATTATCATAGTGTAAAGTATTATCACATAGTATTTTATATACAAGTGAGCAACAAACTTTACATGTAATACAGAAATAAATAACAGCACATCGAACAAATTCAAACCAAGACAACTATTAGTTAATTAACTAACTATGCCATTTCAGAGATAAATTATGAATATCCCACGTTCTGGGGTGTGTGTAATGGCGGTAGGGCCATTTAACATACTAATGATCAGTTTCGATATTGTAATTATTGAACTGATATGTGTATCTAGGCTCCCGAACATTGCAAAACACTGCTATAAAATTGAAATGCGTAAACAATATACATACAAACAAATACAACAAACCCGAATTCAATACCAACTATTTTACAGAAAATACATTATTAGCGACGTTGCACTAAGAACACACACGTAACTTGTCTTCAAACATAATAACATTGGAACAACATTTCTAAACAAGTTGAGGTTATTAAAGACGACTGCTTCGAGGTACATGCATTTTCAAATATGTATTCACATAATTAAAGAGTGACTTACAATACTTTGTTCAAGTAATGGGAATTAACACCTCTCACAAAGTTAACAATCATAAATGTTTATTTTAAAAGCTACATTGTGTCTATATATTAAAATAAACATTTTAAATTAAAATTTTTAATCAAAGCTTTGCACTAAAGTATGCACATGAGGCACTTAGTTATTCATAACGGACACTTAAGCATTACTATGGAAAACTTAAGTGTTCATCAGGGGCTATAAAGTTTTTGTATGATGCACTTAAATATTTGGACGATGCACTAAAGTATTTATTATATATGCTTAAGTATTTATAAGGGACACTTAAGAGTTGATGGGTTTCTATTAAGTATTCTTGAGGTGCACATTATGTATCCTGTAGCTGCACCTCAGTTTTCATAAGCGGATGCCACTTAAGTGTGTGTAAGCAGCTATACAGTTTTCGTAGGAGGTCATTAGTTATTCACAACAGGCACCCAAGAATTTGTATGGGGAAGTTTTTTAGTATTCGTAAGATGCACTCAGAATCGGGACTTATTTTTGCATTGTTTATTGGTTGTTAAACAACGATATTTTTGTTCATTGTCTATAGAAAAATTAGCGGGTAACCGTATCAAGTTAGAATGAACGTTATATTACAGTTGTTCGCAAAATTGAAATCTTAACAAAAACATTCGTTATCACATATGTTACAGTGTACATGGTAACTCACAATGAGCTATAAATGTGTACAAAATATTACAAGTTCAGTCTGAAGTATTGACTATAGAAAAGTGTATATACACCATGTAACTAGCAACGCGACATTAACTGCAATAAAAACAATACATGACTAAACGATGACAATGTACATACGACAATAAAGCCAGTATAAAGTTTAAAACTCGTTGCTATTTATCAGTAATAAACTTACAAAAACGCACACTCTCTATATAATATGCACATTAAAAAGCCGAATATATCAGGTTGTCGTTTCTAAAAATAACCTACGACACTTTTTCTTTTATATATTTTTGTATTTCTCAATTTATAAGAACAGTTAGGTTTTCGAATGAAATGAACATCGAGTTTTGTTCCTTTTACCGTGTATTATTTCCAAGATGGAGTGTGTGGGTGGCATTAATGACATCACACAATGACGTCGCACTTAGAGCTATTGCTTCATCGTGGGTTTACACGCTTGGAAAGCAAATGCAAGTATAACAATAGCTCACATTAAGGACTTCATTTTCAATGGATATGAATACATACATCTATTTCTTTGCTACATGAAATCGGGTGGGACAGTTAAGTTACTGGGGATTTTACCGGCCACCGGCCCTTTGCTACTCTCCTGAATGCTCGCTCCTAATGTAAAAATAATCGACTAATAAATGTATATTGTAAACAACTAATTAAATAGAATAATAGACAAAATGAAACTCGAGTTAGAACGATTATAAGAATCTATATACAATTTATACATTCTGGTTATTTACATAGTTGTTTACACGCGAATTCGAAATGAATTTCGTGTATGGAATTCAAACTAACTGAGATAAAATGTTATATGAATTTGAACATGATAGAAAACAAAGCACTATCTATAACGGTCAAGTTGAAAATAAAACAACTGTACACAATTAGGCATAAATCATTTGAAATTGGCAAATTATATACATATAAAAAATATTTACAAATGCAGGGGTGATACTTATTTCATGCAACGCATTTTGTGTGCACTAACAATTTCAAAGGAAATAGGCATTTCACTTATTTTAAATTGTTTAGGCTATCATTAATATGCGTTGTTATTGTTAATATAATAGAAATAGTGTAATAACAACTTTATCACTAATGATTTGGTTACCATTAACAATATTATTTACAATCATTATTATCAGCACTAGCATTGCAAAAATCATTTTGCGTCTCTTATATAAAACCACTTTTTAGCATTTAAATTTGCACACACACTAGCGGCAAAGTAAGTCTTTATAATTGGCTATTCGTGAATATGTTAATAATGTTGATTTAAATTGTACGAAAATGCTGCCTATTTATAATAAAATCAAAACATTGCACATTTAAGTTTGCTTATAATTCTCATCATAGCGACCGCAACACAATTAAAGAAGTAATAACACGAAAAGATATTATACAGCTTCGTAGGCATTTTATGTTAATTTTCTGAAACAAGGGTTCCTTTATTTGTATCTATGTCTAATTCAAAGAAGAGTGAAAGGTTATATTTTAGCAAAAAAAAAAATGTTGCTTCTAAATACACAGTTGTTTGAGAATAAATAGATGTTAATCTCATTGAACATTTTATTTAAAAATGACATGTAAGTAAGGCTCAAATTATGGGTTTATGGGCTTCCTCAAAAGCTTTATGAATTTGGCCCCAGACGCACACATAACAGAGTTAACGAATAAGCAATTGCACGAGTTAACCAGCAACTTTAAAGTTCTCTGAACACGAAATATGAAGTCTAACTTTATAATAGTGCACCCATATTCTCGAATCTACATATCCCTCTCGTTGTAATAAATGTTTATCACCATCGTCATCAGCATCATCAGCAGTAGCAGAGATTGAAAAGTCAGCAGCGCCACCAGCAGATCGCTGCTTTTCAACAAATTCAAACCGTTGCACCTCTACTGATTCGAGTTCATCCAATTCCTGTTTGATACAAGTATATTCGTCTGCATTCCTTTCGAAACGGAACAATAGTTTACACTGTACACTATGTTTGATAGTACACAGATTTTGCACGAAATGTCGTAGCGCGGATGGTGACAAAGTTTTATAAATTATAAACAAATACTTTATCGATTCTGGCAATTTCATGTTCATATTATAGTCTTTCATACAAATCCTAAGCTGCTCCAAGTGGGTAAGAAGAGGCAGCGTCTGAGACAGCATGTCTGCGTGTTCTATTTGATTCATGTTCAGACTGGTGATAGGCATTGTGGGTAATGTGTCATACAGTCCAGGGCTGTCCTTCATAACCTCTAATGTAACATTCGACAAATCTTCACATAGCACAATCGGCTGTTCCCAATCTATTTCACTGGACTCGCGACTCAATGACACTACATATTCATTCAAGAACAAACGCACAGAATGTCCTAACGCTGAAAGTTGTATCAACAAACTGTACAGCCAGCCCGGTGAACAAGATCCTTCTCGTAAAATCATAAGCCGCAGCGTCGCTGGCAATTGATGATCAAAACGTGTCAAATAAGTCCCCCGTAAATAAATTGTTTTCAACATGGGTAACGCGCTTTGTATCACTAAATCCAGTGAAACATCGTCAAAGGCTGTAAGTCCCACGCTGCCTATACTTGTATCACGAAATATTTCAAACATTTCACTACTGCCATTTTTCACAAATATCTCGATATTAGACATGTCACACTTTAACATTTTTGATCGCAAGTCAGATACATGCATATTTGAATCGGTTTCACATTCTTCTTTATTTGATTGCAATGCAAAATCCCACAGCTCACACTCTACAGGATGGTCTAATGAAGGAAGCGAAAGTAACACGCTGCACAGCCACTCACTGGAGCATTCGCCTTCCACCAGAGATATGCACTTTAACGAAGCAGGCAGCTGGAGATTACAATGACCCTTATAGGTTCCCCATAAATAAAGCTTCTTTAACTTGCTGAGTGTGGGAAGGATCTCTGATGCTAATGGAACACAATCAGCTGTTCCCAGACCTAGGATCCCTATACTTGTATCACGAAATATTTCAAACATTTCACTACTGCCAATTTTCACTAATATCGTGATATTAGACATGTCACATTTTAACATTTCTGATCGCAAGTCAGATACATGCATATTTGAATCGGTTTCACATTCTTCTTTATTTGATTGCAATACAAAATCCAACAGCTCACACTCTACAGGATGGTCTAATGAAGGAAGCGAAAGTAACACGCTGCACAGCCACTCACTGGAGCATTCGCCTTCCACCAGAGATATGCACTGTAACGAAGCAGGCAGCTGGAGATTACAATGACCCTTATAGGTTCCCCATAAATAAAGCTTCTTTAACTTGCTGAGTGTGGGAAGGATCTCTGATGCTAATGGAACACAATCAGCCGTTCTCAGCTTCAGAATCACTATACTTGTATCACGAAATATTTCAGACATTTCACTACTGCCATTTTTCACAAATATCTCGATATTAGACATGTCACACTTCAACATTTTTGATCGCAAGTCAGATACATGCATATTTGAATCGGTTTCACATTCTTCTTTATTTGATTGCAATGCAAAATCCCACAGCTCACACTCTACAGGATGGTCTAATGAAGGAAGCGAAAGTAACACGCTGCACAGCCACTCACTGGAGCATTCGCCTTCCACCAGATATATGCACTTTAACGAAGCAGGCAGCTGGAGATTACAATGACCCTTATAGGTTCCCCATAAATAAAGCTTCTTTAACTTGCTGAGTGTGGGAAGGATCTCTGATGCTAATGGAACACAATCAGCTGTTCTCAGACCTAGGATCCCTATACTTGTATCACGAAATATTTCAAACATTTCACTACTGCCAATTTTCACTGATAACGTGATATTAGACATGTCACATTTTAACATTTCTGATCGCAAGTCAGATACATGCATATTTGAATCGGTTTCACATTCTTCTTTATTTGATTGCAATACAAAATCCAACAACTCACACTCTACAGGATGGTCTAATGAAGGAAGCGAAAGTAACACGCTGCACAGCCACTCACTGCAGCATTCGCCTTCCTGCAGAGATATGCACTGTAACGAAGCAGGCAGCTGGAGATTACAATGACCCTTATAGGTTCCCCATAAATAAAGCTTCTTTAACTTGCTGAGTGTGGGAAGGATCTCTGATGCTAATGGAACACAATCAGCCGTTCTCAGACTTAGGATCCCTATACTTGTATCACGAAATATTTCAAACATTTCACTACTGCCAATTTTCACTGATAACGTGATATTAGACATGTCACATTTTAACATTTCTGATCGCAAGTCAGATACATGCATATCTGAATCGGTTTCACATTCTTCTTTATTTGATTGCAATACAAAATCCAACAGCTCACACTCTACAGGATGGTCTAATGAAGGAAGCGAAAGTAACACGCTGCACAGCCACTCACTGGAGCATTCGCCTTCCACCAGAGATATGCACTTTAACGAAGCAGGCAGCTGGAGATTACAATGACCCTTATAGGTTCCCCATAAATAAAGTTTCTTTAACTTGTTGAGTGTGGGAAGGATCTCTGATGCTAATGGAACACAATCAGCTGTTCTCAGACCTAGGATCCCTATACTTGTATCACGAAATATTTCAAACATTTCACTACTGCCATTTTTCACAAATATCTCGATATTAGACATGTCACATTTCAACACTTCACCAGACAATTCTTCTGTTTGGAATTGGGACTTAGGACAGGCCGTCAAATACAACTGGTTCAAGTAACACTGAATATCGTGTTTTAATGAGGATAATTGCACCAGCAACCGTCGTAAAAACACAACAGTAATTGTATTTTTCAGCAAATGTAAATGTTGTAAAGTGGGAGGCAAAATTATTTCGTCCTTAAAAGTGGATTCTTCTATTCCTAAATACGTTAAATTAGACAGGGATGCTAGCACATCAGAAAGCAATAAAATATCGATTTTCCCGATAAAAACCAGCTGCTGTATGTTCAAGTTATGTAATGCTTTATAAATTTCAGGAGTGCCTGTCATCTTCACGCGTTTAAGACAATGCTGAGACATTTGAAGGACTGCCAGTATTTCGTTTAATTGAAGTGCATTACGTTCTAAAATAAGTGAATGCACGTCCGACTTGTTGATCATTAAAAGTTCCTTTAATACGTTTGAATCTGACTCATTAAGAAATACACTGAATGTAAAGTGATTACATTTGAGAAAACTTTTATTTTGCCCGCTGACCTTAGCCTCACTGTAACCAGCAATTAGCATGCGCTGGAATAAGACTGATAATTCTAGGCAACGTACTTTATATTCCATCTGGTCATGTTTAGATTTTTCAGTGTTCCGCTTTTTGTAATTTTCTTTTTGAAATAAAATGTCATTCGTCTCAGAATAAACTTCCGCGATGTATATGCTCAGTCCATGGTCTATGTCATTGAGGAGGTCGCTGTTAGAGAAACGGTTTATTACTGTGTTAGCTATTTTGCAATTGAGCCCACACAGATAAATTATTATCTGGCTCATTTCTAACACAATATATTTATCTTTGCTCAGGACACTTGTTATAATGCCCTCCTTTGCGATATGATATGCTGCAAGGAATTCCTGAACGGTCTCATGTAGAAATGAAATATTTGGACTATGTAATAATGTTATGGAATTATCGATTGTCGTTAACACGCCAGCATTAAGGCAGAATTGCAATTGTTCTGCTGTCATAAACTTCGTCAATAATTCCCTTTTGGCAAACACCACTCGAGATTTTTCCGATAAAAAAGTGAAATTAAATGCAGCATTTCCAAGCGCATTAAATATCTCAACCTGTGGTTCAATATAGCGCGTATTCGATAAACATTGAATTGGATGTCCTTCTTTGAAATATCCTTCTTTTGCATTTGCATTCTTGAAAAGTAGGTCAAGCAGAATACAGTTTATTTCACACAATGAACCACTAAATCTTGTATTGTTCATCCACAAACTTATTAGCGTTGTCTGCAGCCATGGTGACGTAAGAAACTGAATCAATTGACGATCATTAACGTAGCTCATAAAATCAGTAGCTTTCTTTAGATTCTCAGTCTGAAGACTGAGTATTATGCGCTTTGTTAGCTCTTCTGGATCAGTTATTCCTTCAATTTCTAGAAGTCTGTCAATTTGAGAATCCTTGATTCGCTCATCCGCCATTTTCCATGGCCGTGTTGTAATTAACGATACACTCTTCGTATGACAAGTTGCCATTAAAGGTACAGTGTATTTGTTCGAATGATCAGCCCACTCGTTCAGCCCATCCATAATAACGATGCATGTCTCTCCTTCCAGGATACGCTGTACAAGATTAAAGGCCTCTTGACGTTTATCACCCGTGTAAATCTTGTTGATAATTTGTGTTTTGATCATCTCAATTACCTCATGCTGGCCCACTGCATCTCTCAGTAATAAGTGAAAGAGAAACTTAAACTCATTTAACGTTTCCACATCACTGAATGTAGCTTTGTGCTCAAGATTTTGTACAGATACCGCCTCGCACCAGTCAAGCACTAATTTAGTAAGAAATGTTGACTTTCCCATTCCTGGCTCTCCTTGTACAAACACCTGACTACATGTATTTAGTTTGTTATCTTTGTAAAATATGTCCTTGTATTGGTGAACCGCGTTGTCCGCTTTTTTCCGAGATCCATCTTTCCCGATTGTAACTTGGCTTAATTTCGGTAGCACAAAGACATCCCAGATAAGTTTATCACGACTTTCCTGTATTGGTGAAACAGACACAGTTTTCAGCCTCGTATAGAGCCATATTAACTTTCCACGAAAATCTGAAATGAAAAATACAGATTTCAATCTACTTATAACACAGTCCAAATTAAAATTAATAATAATAATAATAATAATAATAGTAATAATAATAATAGCAATAATATTTTTATTCTCCGAAGTTATATTGCTAGAACAATACATTGATGCAAAATGATAGTAACAATGAACAATGGTTGTCTTATTTAAAAAGAGGAACAATATATGTATATGACTGCAAATTTGTGATTATATACACGAATTCAACATGTACATGTACATATATATTTAAAACCGACAACGATTCATGGAAAATTAGATTTTAATTGGCATTGTTTTCATAATAACACTTGTATTTAATGTCACATTAAAATGACTCGTATCTAATTTGATTAATTTGATATATATTTAAAACCGACAACGATTCATGGAAAATTAGATTTTAATTGGCATTGTTTTCATAATAACACTTGTATTTAATGTCACATTAAAATGACTCGTATCTAATTTGATTATTGTAGCGATAATGTAATTTCTTTCTTTCTTTTAGTTGATTCTGTGTTCCAAATTACAAGAAAGCTTCTTTTCGCAAAATTTCATAAAAATTAAAAAAAAAGTACAATACATAAGGAATCTGAATGTGACGCAAATCTTGTTCATGACATTATTTGCATGTTTATTGATAAACAGTCAAACACATCAACGTACTGAAGTCAACCAGTATTCCACTGCTTTTATTAAATAATAACCAATATTTGCCCAGAGAGCAAGATTTCGCAATCCATCATTTCCAATTGTGAAGAGTTATGGATTTATTAAATAATATTTAAACGATAAATTGGTTTTCATGTGCTGTCATTAACAATTACAGGTTATTTTAAACAATAGTGCGTGAAAGTGCAAATGCATAATGTGTTTATTGTAAAGTCGTCAATTTAGTGCTAAAGCGTGCATGAGTATATCTTCATAACTTTATCAAAATTTTATTTCAATAACACTTTTTTATTTTAAATCAAGCCGCTAGCTAAAACCCACTCACGCACGCACACGCACTCACTCACGCTACCACACCCAAACACGCAAGCAGGTAAACACATGCGAAGTGCGTGCAATTACACACTTTCACACATGCGCTCGTACACAAAGGCACACAATCACGCTTGCAGGCACATACACACGCATACATGTACCGTTTGAACACGCGAAATGTAAGTCCCAATATAAATGATACCCGTAAGTCTATAATAAGTATTTTGTAAAAATGAACTAAGTTATTTTGGTTTTATTAGAAATAGATGTATTACATTATGAGTGTTGATTACTTTCAGCCTTACCTAAAAACGAGAATTGTTGTTTGAATAGTTAATTTTTTGGAATATCATTTGTAGTGTAAAACAGATTTCAAGGGGACTATCTGCGGTATTTCCCATAACTATAGACACGTATTTTAAAACTACACATTTTCTAGAAGTAATACTATATTGATGGAATCGTTAAGAAAAAAATATATACATGCCCTTACGAAATTTTGGTGTATTGCCAGTGAATCGTCAGTAGAAATCCAGTGTACTGTCAGTGTATTGCCAAACCTGACAACACACTGGTAATAATTACCAGTGTGTTGTCTGTGTGTTGCAATTGTGTTGTCAGGTCTGGCAACACACTTGCACCAAACTGGCAACACTTAAATACTTATCATATTTAATTATTCTCATCATGAAATCATAAAGTAATTATTGAAAAATAAAATAGCCAAGTTTATCGAAAAAAAATCTGACAACACGACAATACACTGGTTTCACACTGGCACTAAAAAAACACTGGTAATACACTGACCATACAGTGGTTTTGGAGTTTTCCAGTGTGTTGTCAGTGAGTTGTCACTGTGTTGTCAGACCAACTAATACACTGGCAACACACTAGCAATACACTGGCAAGAATAAAAGAGAACGTTGCCAGTATATGCCTGGGTTTCGGTCGGACTGACAACACACTGGCATCACTCTGGAAAGAATCCATTTAACAAAATGTTGCCAGTGTAAATCCAGTGTGTTGTCAGTGTATTGCCAGCTTGCCTAGATGGAGATTTGTTTATAATATATTTTATAAATGCATGTATCTAATAATTTAGTTTATCTTTAATGTAAATATACAACATTATATCAAAGAAATTAAACAACATATTATTGCATCTGAGCGAAACACAGGGTCAAATTATTGTTAATAGTGAAACTGAAAACGATGACGATGTTGTTGTGGTTGTTGTTGATGATGATGATATGTAACAACTTTGTGTATGTTTGAGCTGCACTATAATAAGCAGTCCTATAAATTAAAATTTACCAGCATCCGAATAATGTTTGTCTGATAAATTGGTATATGTCAAAACTAAACAAGAGATGTTTGTAAAACATGTATGCCCCCCCTGACTTGCAGCCAAGTTGTGACTACGTGCAAATGGCGAGGTCTCGATATATGGTATATATGTATGAAGTTTATTAAAAAATCTCGATGCATTCTCAAGTTATTGAGCGGAGACCGTTTTTCTATTTTTAGTAATGGTGACCTTGACCTTGACCCCACCCATCCCATATGCAATCTAAAGCGAGGTCCAAATATAAAGTATCTATGTATGAAGTTTCATAAAAATATCTCGATGCGTTCTCAAGTTATTGAGCGGAAACCGTTTTTCAATTTTTAGTAACGGTGACCTTGACTTTGATCCCACCCACCCCATATGCAATTCCACGCGAGGTCTCAATATAAGGTATCTATGTATAAAGTTTCATTAAAATATCTAGATGCGTTCTCAAGTTATTGAGCGGAAACCGTTTTTCTATTTTTAGCAACGGTGGCCTTGACCTTTGACCTGTTGACCTCAAAATGAATAGGCGTCTTCCTTTTCTCCCAAGTAACCAGCATACCAACTTTCATGATCGTAGGTCAAAGCGTTCTCTAGATATCGTGATATTGACCAATCAGAGACAATGTGTCTGTAAAATGATAAAAAGCCACTCTAAGAAGATATATATTTAATACAAAATAATTTTTGGGGGGAAAAGCAATCTGAAACAATACATAAAGTTTTTATTTACATATCTGAAGATACATTATTTGGATGAATTGTATAAATTGCATGTTACCAAGTTTTATTAACTACGTATTTTGTTGTCAGTGCATTAGCAGTCAATTTTTGTATTTCAAAGTATTTTGTTGCCAGTGTGTTGTCAGAGAAAAAGTCTTATGAAACACCTAAGCATTTTGATGCCAGTGTATTGTCATATGTAACGTTGTATCAATTTATGGCCACTGTAGTGCCAGATCGTCTAAATATTGCATTTTTGTATTGGCAGATGTTGCCAGTGTTTTTCAGATGTTTTTCAGATGTCAATATATAGATATCGCACCCCATAGAGGGTGATACAACATATTGTCAACCCGAGAATGGTAATGTCAACCGAGGCGTAAGCAAAGGTTGACATTACCATTTTTATATTTATTATACCGAACAATAAAACAGGGAAACTTAGGCCTGATTACTTAATTTATAGATCTACTTTTTTAAATGCCCTTTAAAATCAACTAATAACCTAAAAGTGCTAAAGCTAATTTACCACGGATTATTTTCATTATTTAAGACGTGTATCTATATGAAACATTTATGGTTCCTTCAAAATACAATAGTTAAGTAATACTGCAGAAACAGACTTCCGTACTTTCAGTTTGCAAAGTGTACCGGCATGACCGGCGAGTGTGTACAGTGCAGTTATATTTAGATGTGTCATGCTTAAAAGATGGCATGATCGATAGGATGTTTCTACAGCGCGTTAGTTTAAATCAGTAATATACATGGTGAGATACGGGCGAAAATTATTGTTGGATACAAAACTAAATATTATAGTTGATGGGAAGTGTTTAATGGATATTCAGAGCACATGAACGCGATAAATGTGTACAGTAGAGTAGTGCAGTAACGACACAAACCAGTTTTCACTCGACTGACATAAGATTGTGCTGTGTCGTGTAAGTTTGTTTTTAACATGTCTAAGCACTCACGTTACAGTACACATAATTAATTAAACCATGCATCGGCGATATCTGAACTTAATTTGAACGGCAATACGGTTAATCGGATACAGGTTTGGAGACAAAATACGATTTAAAATATACGTTCTGACAAGTCATGGCGATTTAAAAAACAAATCGCGTATCTGGTTAGCACGGTTCGCATGAAATTTAATATTGCACAACTGTGTGGATACTTGAAAATGAATTGCAAACGCGTGTTGTTGGATATTAATTGTAAAAGCAGTGGATAGATGTTCGCATTACTAAAGGTTAACGTTGTTTTGTTTTGTGAAACTGTTGTTCTATTTTCAGCTCCACGCGAGGGTGACCATATACTCTCGCGTGTGACATTACGAATTGTTTCATGATAGGTATATGGAAATTTAACATGGGCTAGTCACATGAGGTATAATAATACATGTTACCAGTGTGTATCCAGTGTATTACCAGCTTATTGTCAGAATCTGACAACACACTGGTAATATTGCCAGTATGTTGTCAGATATGAAAAAATGCTGCCAGTGCATTGCCAGTGTATAATCAGCATATTGTCAGACTGATTTTTCTGTTACAAGCGTATAGCCAGTGTATTGTCAGAAACACAATTTGGTAAGGGTGAACGCCGATTTTTTTCAAAACACGGTTTTAACAGGATTCGAACTCATGCCTAGAAAATCGTGCACTTCAATGGAAAATCTCTTATGCTAGACTACAAGGATCAATAGTGCGCAGGCGCGTAGCGGTACTTCAAGTACAATTCATTCAAATAGATTTTAATAAAATTACACATTTTTCCAAACCTGCGAAAAGTGTCATGATGACATTTTTATTTAATAATAGTTTATTGTTTGTTAATAAAAACAAGACCTATGTGTAATCATACTTTATTTTTTTCGGACATTACGTCAGGAAGTCGAGTAAAAACGTGATCAATTAGCATGTTTGCATGCAAAAAAGCAACAAATCATTTTGTTATGAATCTTTTGTTGAAAGTTTAATTATTTCGGCGTGTGTCATATTGACGTTATAGTGTTGCTAAGGGTACCAATTTAAGACAAATGATACGACAGGTTGTTGATTATTTTGGCATGGTAATGTTCTATTTCTCACAAGGTTAATGTATTAAAGTTAATTCAGTTTTTGCCTACATATCTCAATTGTAGCTAAGAAGTACACGAACGTCCCAAACAACCCTCGTATAATAAATAGTTCATACAATACAATTTTATTTTTGAAAATATTACATTGTATTAATAATATTATGTTGTTTTCCGGCCAATCTTTTTTCTATCATTAACTTTCATTCAGGTCTATACGGGAAATAACACGCACAGTCTGACCCCTTTAACGAAGACAGCACGGATGACTGAACATTCAGCCCCTTATCATATATCTGATCACAGTAATTTGCCCAACCATTGCGACAATTTATAGCTTTGTGTCGACAGTATGTAAGAAGCCCATTTGAAAGAGAGGTTTCAGATTCTGATAGCCTAGAGAGGTTATAGATAGCCATTATACTGCAAAATATTGAGATTTTTAGAGTTAAAATTGTTTTATTCACGCGCATTATCATAGAGCAGAGACGTATCAATACATATTATGTAATAAATATTTGTAAAGCAAGTGAAATTCATTTGTTATCAGTTTTAAATTTTAAAAAAGATGTATTAACAAGAGGGCCCTAAGGGCCCTAGGACGTTCACCTGAGACCTTGTAACCCACTAACAATTTGCATCCCCAAGGCGTGGCTTATTTTTATCCCAGGGGCCTTGCGGTTTTAGGTAAAGATTTTAAAAGCCATTTTGCTATTTAATATATACAACCATGTGACCCCCAGGGGTATCATTGGAACAATCTTGGTAGAGGATCACTCCACAATGTTGTACGAACAATATATAACCCCTGAGCCTAACAGTTACAACAAGGAAGTTTTTTAAGGCCCACTTCCATACAAGTCTATAAAAACCATGTGACTCCCGGGTCATGGTCACTTTTTACCTCAGTGACATACTTTGAACAATCTTTGTAGAGGACTACTATACAATGTTACATATCAAATACGAAATCACTCCGGTTTCAGAGGAGATTTTAAATTCATTTTGCTATTTAAGTCTATATAAACAGTGTGACCCCCAGGGACATCATTTGAACAATCTTTGTAGAGGACAATTATACAATGTTACATGCCGAATAAAAAACCTCTGGGCCTAGCAGTTTCTGAGGAGAAGATTTGTATAGTCATTTTGCTATTTAACTTTTAAGTCTATATAAAACATGTGACCCCCGGGATGTGCACAGTTTTGACCCCCAGGGGCATCATTTTAACAACCTTTGTAGAGCACCACGACAGTAAATACTCAGTCATAAGTCGAGATTTTAAGCCTCTAAAGTCGTGGTTATAAAGAACATTCGACTTATGAAGCAGTTCATAAAAAATCTTAGCATATTGAAATATTTGTCAAATGCCTATTATTTCTTACCTGCATATTTGCTAATCCACACACTATAATCCATTCACAATTATCACCGTTTGGCCTTTCTATTAATTAATTCATTATTAAATAAGGTGCAAACTGTGAATGAAACTATCTACTCGATTTTAATTGACTTTCCCACTTTAGGCCCCAGCTAGACCGTCGGCCACAAATAAAATATCAATAAACCTGCAAACGAAACCCATGAATTTCGTGTATAGCATATTGCTTATTAAACTGGTTGGAACTGGTTTTTGTCTCCATCAAGACCTGTCAAAGAGGAATAGGAAGTGATTTGACGCTTGAAGGCTTTACTGCAGACTGTATCGTATATACCTACATATTAGGGCATACTCTGGACAATGTTCAGATGGTATTTTATGATAATTCTAACTCGACTTATGGAATGGTTATTAGTAGAAATACGTTTCTGGAATGAATGTTAACTTCTTGACTTATGAGACGTCTAGACTTATGACTGCGTATTTATTGTATACAATGTTACATACCAAATATGAAACCTCTAGGCATTGACATTTTTTAAGTCATTTTGCTATTTAAGTCAATATAAGCCATCTGACCCCCGGGGTGTGGCCAGTTTTAACCCCAGGGGCATTATTTGAACAATCTTTTTTGAACAATCTTTGTTGGGAACCATTATACAATGTTACATACCAAATATAAAAATTCTCGGCCTTGCGGTCATTTTGCTTTTCAAGTCTTTATAAACTTTTGACCCCTGGGGTGTGGCCAGTTTTGACCTTAGGGGCATCATTTGAACAATATTTGAAGAGGACCATTATACAATGCTAGATACCAAATATGAAACCTCTAGGCCTTGCAGTTTCAGAGGAGAATATTTTTAAAGTCATTTTGCTTTACAAGTTTATATAAACAATGTGACCCCCGGGGCATGGTCAGTTTTGACCCCATGGGCATTATTTGAGCAAAATTTGTAGAGGACCACTATACAATGTTTCATACCAAATATGAAACCTCTAGGCCTTGGCCTTGCAGTTTCAGAGGAGAAGATTTTTAGAGTCATTTTGCTATATAAACAATGTGACCACCGGGGTGTGGCCAGTTTTGATCCCAGGGGCATTATTTGAACAATCTTTGTAGAGGACCACTATACAATGTTACATACCAAATATGTTGCAGAGGAGAAGATTTGTAAAGTCATTTTGCTATATAAGTCTATATAAACCATATTACCCCTGGCGATTGGCCAGTTTTGACCCCAGGGGCATCAATTGAACAATCTTTGTAGAGGACCACTAGAGGATGTCACATATCAAATATGAAAGCTCTGAGCCTTGCAGTTTCAAAGGAGATTTTAAAGTTTTAACGTTTTAAATCTATTTTAAGCTTTGGTGACCTACATATCCAGCGAACCGGAAAGATTTGAACAGCTTTGAAAGAGATCCACCCAAGGATCATTCATGTGAAGTTTGGTGAAAATCTGCAAACCGGTTAAGGAGGAGTTGTTTAAATGAAAGGTTGACGAAGCATGCACGACCGACAACGGGCGATCACACAAGCTCACCATAAGCTCTCTGTGCTCAGGTGGGCTAAAAACTTAACTAACGCAGACAACAGAGCGACGACAATAACTGGAACTTTTTCTTCGAAAACTCGAGCTAAATAGGACCAAAAGAATCTTTGTTTATTTGAAAATAAATTACATTGATACAAAGCTTAATCACTGTAGATATCCAATCCGTTGGAATCTAAGCGATACATGTATCAGTAACTATACAAATCAAGAAATCTTAAAAGCACAACCCACTAAAAAATTCCTTCATTTTGTTCTTTGTTTAAATTGACTGAGGGTGAGAGTATTAAACTTAAACAAGAGGGCCAAATGGCCCTGGGCTGCTCACCTAAGTTTCTGTAGACAAACAATTTTCCATGTGTTACATTTTTATACGGATATAGATACACTGATACGGACTGATGGAAATGCAGCCTTAATCATCATGGTTTGAAAAACTTAAGTAACAATAGACATTCAAAATGTTGAAGTAAACATTGAAATTGAAAATGTTTCTTCAACTAGACCTCGAGACCTAGTTTTTGACCCCACATGACCCAGATTCGAAATCGGCCGAGATACCATTGGGACAAATGTTCTGATCAAGTTTTATGACGATTGGGCAAATAATGTAACTTCTAGAGAGTTAACAATATTTTTATTAAATTTCACCTAGTGACCTAGTTTCTGACCCACATGACCCAGATTCAAACTCGACCGAGATACCATTAAGACAAGTTTTCTGACAAATGTTCATGAAGATTGGGCACAAAATGTGACTTCTAGAGTGTTTACAAGTTTTTCTTCAATTTGACTTAATGAGCTAGTTTTTGACCCCACATGACCCAGATTCGAACTCCGTCAAGATATCATTGGGAACAGTGTTTCTTCTGGGCCGCGCCTTTGCGGGATTCCCGCTAAAGAAAAATGGGCACAACAAAAATACTGTCCCCCCGCCATTTGGGTGCATGATAACGGGCGCATAGAAAATTCCATCTGCAGGCGATTTTCTTTCGAATGAAAATCATCGTAAATCGTATTGCGAATTGTAAACATCGCATAGCCTGTTTGTTAGTCGAAATTAACCGTTGACAGGCTACCGCGCGCGCACTGTTTTATAACTAGCGATTTCATTGGCAGATAAGGTCACGCGCCATTTGACCTCGCTTACATCATCACAAATTTATTACAGTGCTGTCTGAAATTTATATGCGGTTTAAGTTCATTTTAATAAGAAAATAAAGATGTCAAAGCGGAAAGCAGATACAGAGAGCATCGAGGGAAAAACTCTTGAATTGTCCACCAAAATTCCTAGGCAAAATGAGAACATCGTTCAAAATGAGGGCGAGAAAACATCCGTTGATTCGGCCGTACCCGTACTTCATCTGCAAGTTAAGTTGCAAAAAAAACCTGATAAATCTTCCAAAAACGTTGACGGTCACAAATTTCAGAAAGGTTGGTTAGAAAAATGTGTGTGGTTATTGTACAATGAAGAGTAATTTGATGTTTTTTGACATTTGTAAAAAACATAATAAAAGTAACATGAAAAATGATTATGGTAAACATTTGTCGCCCCCGAGAAAATCCTTCAATGACGCACTGACTTTGTGGCTGATCGGCCATTGACCCGCCTGCAACTCAGCCCAGAATGAACACTGCATTGGGACAAATATTCTGACCAAGTTTCATGAAGATTGTTCAAAAAGTGTGACTTCTAGAGTGTAAGCAAGCTTTTTGTTCAGTTTGATCTAGTGACCTAGTTTTTCAGCCCTCATGATCCAGATTCGAACTCGGTCGAGATATCATTGGAACAAATGTTCTGAACAAGTTTCATGAATATTGTGCAAAAAAAGTGACTTTGAGAGTGTTAACAAGCTTTTTCTTCAAATTGACATAGTGACCTAGTTTTTAAACCCACATGACCCAGATTCGAACTCAGCTGAGATATCATTGGGACAAATGTTCTGACCAAGTTTCATGAAGATTGGGCAAAAAATGTGACTTCTAGAGTTTTAACAAGCTTTTTCTTCAATTTGACCTAGATTTTGACCCGACATGACCCAGATTCGAACTCGGCCGAGATATAATTGGGACAAATGTTCTGATTTAGTTTCATGAAGATTGGGCAAAAAATGTTACTTGTAGAGTGTTTAGAAGCTTTTCCTATAGCTATATAAGGAAAACTGCCCCCCCCCCGTGGCCATATTTTTCACCGGACATGAACCATTTTTGAACATGGCCGAGATATCATCAAAACAAAGGTTTTGAGCAAGTTCCATGTTGATTGGGCAAAAAATGTGACTTCTAGAGTGTTCACAAGCTTTTCCTATAGCCATATAAGGAAAACTGACCCTCCCCCCCCCAGCGATTCAAGACGCACGACGGACAAAAGGCGATCACATAAGCTCACCATGTTGTGCTCAGGTGAGCTAACAATACTCCTTACTGGTTTATTGTATTTGTAACAAATAAGTGGTGTTTCAGTATTACGAAAATAAGGAGGTGTTAACTGACGTACATTCTTATCATTGAATATTTTAGGAAGGTCAATTAAATAAATTCCTTTATAACAGAAATTAATTTAAATACGATGTCTCTTTTTGGTTCTGTAGACTTTTAATGAACGGTTTAAGATAATAGTCAGTGATTGAATATTAGCACATTCATACAATTGGTCAAATTGAATAAAAATATGTTCACATTCATTTTTATTTCTTAAAGAAGAAACAGAAAGGGAACATAAAGTACTTAATAATGGTTTATGTTTTCAGGCATTTTTGAATAAAATGCAACAGTCATTTAAAGATAGTATGCTTCTTAATTTACGTCGTATGTTTCCATTTTTTCTTTTACCATGTGAACGCTTGTTTCTAACACGTTAATTAACAGAACTGTCTTTAGAGATTATTCCAACCATAAAAATATTATCATTTAATCCTAGAGGATGAGCTGTTTGCAAACATTTATTCCATTCGAATTCCGACATACTTCTAGATTTAACTTGGTATTGACTAGACGTTACATTATCGAAAGTTTGCTGTTCAACGGGTTGAATTGAAATATGTGTATTATCATGGCCGGTTTTGTAAAAATGTTCATAATTGAAATTGTTAAATTTATTATTATTTTTAATTTCACTTAAATGTTCCTTAAAATGTTTTTTTAACGACCGTCCTGTCTGACCAACGTACTGTGCACCACACCAGGGCGCGTTTCATGTTAAAACATACACGATATGCATGGAATTCATTCGACATTACTGTTAAATTTAACTGGAAATTTATGAATATTAACTGATTATTTAATAAACAAACTATTGTTTAAATATTTAAAAAACATACTCTTCCTGGAGTTGCACTTGTATCGTAGGACTGATATGACTACAAGAACCTAAAAACACCAATGGATGATGTACGAAGCAAACTAATTTCACGCTAGGTTTAGAATAAAGTCACTGTCTATAATCGTTAGGTAATTGAATGCTACATAAATTCTGAATCCTTAAAGGTGAAATAAGTACTTAAGGATATTTTTGTAATAAGCTTCTCCATATAATGAAAGGTAGAGGAAACCACCAGTCTTGTAGTTACATTAATAAACATTGCCCATAAATGATTGCATATTATAAGGCAACGTGTCAAACAACGGCAAATATTCAGCATCTCTTGTAGAACTCACGATTGATGAACATACACATTAGCATCATATATACAGATAATGTATAAGAATCTAAGTACAAGGAAGGTCTTAAACAAGGTTTCCAAAAAAATTGACTCTACCGCTCACAGCCTCTGAAGACAAATCTTAAATATGTATATTTACACACAATTTTTTTTATTTTATTTACACAGTAGATTAACAGACAATTATTTTTTTTAATAGTATTCTCATTAAGGTCACATTAAGTTACAGGTTTTTTTTATGAGGCTGAATTTAATCTTATTTGAACAGAAAACATATTTTATTGCCAGTAAATGTAGTTTTAAATTGTACTTTTTCTTTCAATGCAAGTGCCAGTGTGTGGTGGGGTAAATTTAGCAATGTTAATATTGTTTCATTGAAGAATTAATAAAATCCTACTATTTTGAAACATTTAGGTACAATACCATGTTTCAGTATGTAATCTGAATGTTATATTTCATCATTTTCATATAGGTTAAAATAATACTTATAAAATATACATTACATATAAAATCATTAAATAATACCTTTAAAGTAAGAAATGCAATCATGCACATTTTGTCGTAAATTATTCAGAATTAATCCATTATGAAGTAAACAAAACTTATTTTATTGCCAGTAAGTACATAAATACTGTATTGTATTAAGCTCTTTTCATCAATGTAAATGTTCATACATGGGGTTAATATACTTATGCAAATATAGTTAACTTACGGTGTTTTGATAGCCTAGGCTATAACACGTGTTCAGTATGTTTTTCATATAGTAATATGTTAGTTTCACATACCTTCAAGCTTCTGTGTGTACTCTGCTTCTGTGATGTTCGTCTTTCCTCCTATTTTTTCAGTAAGCTCAGTGTAAACAGCATTCGCTGCCTCATCAGCCTCCTCTCTCGCAATCATCCGCGTTTTTTCTTCGCGACGCCTTTCCTCCAATTCATTCATGTCACCTTCCCAGCCGAACTCTGAAATTTTGGATAACGTCAGAACTGTTAAATATATAGTATGCGCATATTAAAAAATGTTCGCTGTAAAATACGAAACTGAGGTTGCATTAAATATATTATTGAGCTCACAAACTTTGACCAGCAATATCTTTACCAATTGTCTTAAACAATAAGTATTAAAATAACTAATATTTCCTGTGAAAGCAAATGCATGTCTGTTCTTTTTGCGTATTTATAAAATTCGACTATCATGATTGAATTTACACCAAGCACTTGTCAATCGCGCAAACAAGTACCGTAATCTTACTAATATAATACGCACTCAAGTATAATACACGCCCCCCCCAAGTTTCAATAATATTTTTGAGGAAAAATTAAAATCTCAATATAATACGCATCCTAAAATGAGGTGTTGGTTCATAATGCTTTAGTATGTAAGTACACAAGCCATAGTACCTTAATTAATTAAATCACTTAGGCATCGCGTTAAACGTGATTTTATGAAAACAGGAAAAAAGCGAGATTTATTCAAATAACTTCTGCTAAACGGCAAGTGAGAATCATTGAAAATATAGACAAATCAAAATAAGTAAATGAGACAATTAAATTACAGACGAATGCAGCATGTTTATTTATACAGAACATTACGTTCACCCTATTTTTAGAAAATGGTTTGTACATGATTGTAACAACATTCCATCTAAATTTAAATACACTGCTAGATAGATGTGACCTTTGCCCAGTGCGCGCACATTGCACTACATGATTAACGCATGTTAAATAGGAATACCCCCGTTCTGATTCACGATGGACAGCTCAGGTGAGCTAAAATGGCCCAAAGAAATTGAGTATTAATTTTAAGGTCGTTCACCCGAGTTAAAGGCATCATAATGGCTTATAAAAAACGGGGCCAAATGGCAATAAAGAACTTTCACGAGTATAAAAATCTGGGCCTTGCAGTTTCAGGAGATTTTTATAGTCTATATAAACCATGTGGCCCTCAGGGCGTGGCCACTTGCTGACCCGGGGGCATAATTTAAACAATATCTGTAGAGGACCACTATAAAATAAATCTCATAAAAATCAAATCCTAACGTTGTTAGGATCTGATGACATCGTATGACAGGTCACGTTCAAATGGCCTTTCAAACAATATAATATCAGCCCTGCTGCCCCCAATGAAATTGCTTTTTGCACAGCAAAGTTTGGCCATGGTTTTAGAAAAGGTAATGCATGGCCAGCTGGTTCTCAGGAATAAATCATTTACAGTTAATTTTCACATGGATAACATTGAAGATAGTGGTACCTTAGGCGAGTAAACATCCAAACTTCAAGTTATATCCGTGCATAGTTTTTGTTGTCTGCATAAAGTTATAACGCAAGAATTTTAAGGCAACACTTTGATTGGCTGATGAAAAGGTCGTCTGAACTTTACCCCTAATGCGAAGTCATCAGATCCGGTCAGCGGATAATATAGCAGCGTCAGACTGGAGATTGATTTAACAATGTTACATACCAAATATAAAACCTCTGGATTTTGCGGTTTCAGATGAGAAGATTTTTAAAGTCATTTTGCTATTTAAAACTATATGAACCATGTAACTCCCAGGGCGTGGCCATTATTTACCCCAGGTGCATCATTTGAACAATCTTTGTAGAGGACCACTACACTATGTTTAACACAAAATATAAAACCTATGGCCCAACGGTCTCAACAGAGAAGATTTTTAAGGCCTACTTGCCATATGAGTCTACATAAATCATGTGACGCCCCATATCATGGCGACATTTTACCCGATGGACATAATTTGAACAATCTTTGTGGAGGACCACTATACAATGTTACATACCAAATACGAAAACACTGGATCTTGCGGTTTTAGAGGAGAAGATTTTAAAGTCATGTTGCTACATAAGTTTATACAAACCATGTGACCCCCGGATGCGGCCAGTTTTGACCCCCAGGGGCATCATTTGACCAATCTACATAGGGGATCACTATGTAATGTTACATACCAAATATGAAACCTCTTGGCCTAGCGGTTTCAGAGGAGAAGATTTTTAAAAGTCATTTTGCTATATAAGTCTACATATACCATGTGACCCCCGGGGCGTGACAAGTGTTAACCCCTTGGGGATCATTTGAACAATCTTTGTAGAGGACCACTATACAATGTTACATACCAAATACAAAAACCTCTAGGCCTTGCGGTTTCAGGGATTTGTAAAGTCATTTTGCTATTTAAGTCTCTATAAACCATGTGAGCCCCGGGGTGTGGCCAGTTTGACACCAGGGGCATCATTTAAACAATCTTTGCAGAGAACCATTATGCAATGTTACCAATCAAATATGAAACCTCTAGGCCTTGCAGTTTCAGAGGAGAAGATTTTTTAAATCATTTTGCTATTTACTTCTATATAAACCATGTGACGCCAGGGGTGTGGCCAGTTTTGACCTCATGGGCATCATTTGAACATTCTTTGTAGAAGACCACTATACAACCTTACAAACCAAATATGACACCTATGGGCCTTGCGGTTTTAGAAGAGAAGATTTTTTAAATCATTTTGTTATTTAAGTCTGTGTAAACCATGAGTCCCCTGGGGTGTGGCAAGTTTTGACCCCAGGGACATCGTTTGAAAAATCTTTGAATCGGACTGCTATACAATGTTACATACCAAATATGAAACCTCTGGGCTTTGTGGTTTCAGAGGAGATTTTTTAAATTAATATTACTATTTAAGTCGATAAAAATCACGTGAGCCTCGGGTATGGCCAGTTTTGACCCCTGGGGCATCATTTGAACAATCTTTGTAGACGACCACTATACCATTGGGCCTTGTGGTTTCTGAGGAGATTTTCAAAGTCATTTCGCTATTTGAGTCTATATAAACAATGTGACCCCCGGGGTGTGGCTAGTTTTGATCACATGGGCATCAGTTGAAAAATCTTTGTAGAGGACCACTAGAGGATTTCACATATCAAATATGAAAGCTCCAAGCTTTGTGGTTTCAGAGGAGAAGATTTTTTAAATTTTCAGTTTTTAAATCTATTTTTAGCTCTAGTGACCTACATATGCAGCGGACGAGAACGATTTGAAGAATATTTTAAGAAGGTCAACGAATGATAATTCCTTTGAAGTTTGGTGAAAATCTGCCAAGTGGTTTAGAAGGAGATGGTCTTTTAATGAAAATGTTGACACAAGACGGACCAAGAACAAATGGCGATCATAAAAGTTCACCATGAGCAAAATATGCTCAGGTGAGCTAAAAACACATCACTAGATCGGTAGATGGTAATATTTTACAAAATTATTGGAATCTAAGCGATATCTGTTTGTGTTCAAAAGATATTAACCATTTTCTTGTTCTCTCCATGTATTTTCCTTATTCCCAGAAAAATTGATTTGGCAAACTGGACCAGAATGAAAGCTGGGTAGGACAATTTGAAAGTCAAATTAATGTTCTTTTACGCAAAACATTGTCGTCTATTAACACATTTAGGTATGAAAAAAACAACAACAACATGAAAAGGCCATACAACCCATATACATGTACTAGCTGAAAACTTTTCAAAGTATGATTCTTACCTTCATCCTAATTAATGCTATTTAAAATAACATCCAGTTTTCATTCTAAAACCACATGATGTTTTCAACGATTGACAAATCTTTAGAAATTCGGTTTACGCAATGTGAATACTCAAATAAAAACGTGTTCGGATTGCTGTAATTAATTTTTCACTGATACTCAATGATTTGTATTTTGGTATTTGCTGTCACGTTACATTGTTGCCCTAAAGATAGATCAAAAACGACATAGTGTTGTTTCATGATTAAACTTTAATTAATCAAAATAATTATTGTTCTTGATGTTGGCATTCATTATATTTGGAACAATTTACGAACATAAAAGACTGAACATTCCCTACAGATGTCACACATTCCCACACAACCATTTTAGACGCTGAATTCCAAGAAGTACCCAAAAGTGTATTTCTAAATCAGTGGCATAACTAGGCACACCCGTATATTCACGTGCGCTTGTATAACAATGCTGAAAGTGTAAAACTAGCAAATCAAAACGCTGACAGCGTAGAAAGACTGTTGGCAAGAAAAGAAAAGAAACCAAACTCAAGGGAAACATGCGTGCAAACATTTTCTAACAGACACATTTGTTTAAATAAAGATGATTTTCTGCCATGCCATTTTTACACAAGACATATCGAATCAAGAACTACATATTGTTCAACTACCTAGTTTCAACATCTTGGTAGACATATAGGTTTGTAACAAACTACATAATGCAAATGCAATAATACGATTAACAGTCAAGGTGTCGACTAGTCCACGTAGGTCTTGCTGGTTCCGGTAGATATATCATGACTCATTCAAAGCATTGTATTATTTTATTGAAATAAGAAGAATGTTATTAGAACTGAAACTTGATTTAAATTAGATGCTTTTTACAGAAATTATATTTAAAATAAAGGTAATAAACTAGCAACCTTTACTGTGCATACGAATAAACAAACGGATTTATTCTTTCAGTTCTATTAGCCTGTTTTCTCAACATACTTTATTAGATAATTATGAAATTCTTCATATAAGTAAGGATGATAAATGTTGTCTTAGGCAGCTAAACCGAAACAAATAATCTTAAGGCATGTTCTATATTACCAATCGTTGGTCATCATGTTCAAAATCAAGTCATCATTTTATGTGATATCGAAATAAAAATACCACATTTAATAATTAAAGGGCAATAACTCCATGAAATTCAATAGGCCGGAACATGAAATTTCATTGAGAATGAATCATTAGTTTCTGATAACTAGCAAGGGAACTAACATACACTATTTTATTATCAGACAGCATTTACTCCACGAAAAATTATAAGAACAACAGGCTACATGTCGATGGGACAGTGCAAAACTATGCCAAGTTTGTGGTGAATACATGTTATATAGCCTAGTTTTGAACTGATCCATCTATTTGTATTTCCTGTTGGTACCGATTCTGCAAATGTCCTGCATTTTTAGTCATCAGTTGCAAAGAACTTGCGAGGAAACGAATATATATGTACTCATCAGAAAGAAAGATGGATGTAGTTTGAGGGAAAATGTTTGGATCAGTAAGGCAGACTGAATCACAAAAACATCCCACCTTTGGGGAGCATAAAACTACTACATACAAAGTCCTAATTAGGAGATACTAAGTCCTTAATAGAAGTCTTTATTTCCTAATATATATCTCGTAGTAAGGACATAGAGTCTAAATAAAGGAGATACCTTTTCGTACTTAGGACATATCTACTCATTGTGTCCCCTAATTAAGACTAAGTATCTCCTTTTTAGGAGTTAGTATCTCCTAATTATAACTTATTATATCGTAATTAGAAGAAACTATGTCCTAATTAAGACTTAATATCTCCTAATTAGGACATAGTATCTTGTGATTACGAGATGCTATCTCCTAGTTAGCACTTAGTATCTCCTAATCAAGACTTTTAATCTAATAATTAGGAGATACTAACCCCTTCTTACGACTTATTATCTCATAATAAGGAAAAACAATATCCTAATAAGGACTAAGTTTCTCATAATTAGGACTTATCTCATAACTATGAGATACTAACTCATAATTAGTACTTAGTATCTCCTAATTAGGACTTCGTATCTCCTATTTACGACTTAGTTTCTTCAAATTAGGACATAGTATCTCCTAATTATGAGATAATGGAATACAACTAAATATAGACCGTGGCACAAGGATTATATGTAGGAGCCTATTTTTCACAAATATTTTTTTTCACCTGTACAAATATGGGTCTCATTTTTAACAGGTGTGAAAAATGAGATCCCATTTTTCACACATCATAGTCGCATTCTTCACATTTTCTGTTAATATTTTATCGAGTCAGGTTTTCGGTATGCGATGAAATTATATTCATCACACATGAAAATAACTGTGCCAATTTTTCCCAAAAGGGGATTTGGGACATAACAAGATGTTTGTGAAACATGTATGCCCCCCCCCCCGACTTGCAGCCAAGATGTGAATATGTGCAATTGTTAAGAATTTATTTCAATATGCATTCCCAAGCGAGGTCTCGATATATGGTATCTATGTATGAAGTTTCATTAAAATATCTTGATGCGTTTTCAAGTTATGGAGCGGAAACCGTTTTTCTATTTTTAGTAATGGTGACCTTGACCCCACCCACATCATGTGAAATCCAAAGACGGGTCTCAATATAAGGTATCTATGTATGAGGTTTCATCAACATGTCTCGATGCGTTCTCAAGTTATTGAGCGGAAACTGTTTTTTTCTATTTTTAGCAACGGTGACCTTGACTCAACCCACCCCATATGCAATCCCAAGTGAGGTCTCAATATAAGGTATCTATGTATGAAGTTTTATTGAAATATCTCAACGCTTGTCAAGTTATTAAGTGAAAAGCGTTTTTCTATTTTTAGATACGGGGACCTTGACCCCACCCACCCCATATGCAATCACATGAGTGGTCTCAATATAAGCAATCTATGTGTGAAGTTTCATTAAAATATCTCGATGCCTTCTCAACTTATTGAGCGGAAAACGTTTTTCTAGTTTTAGTAACGACATTGACCTTGACCCCACCCACCCCATATGCAATCTCAAGCAAAGCTTCAATATGAGGTATATATGCATGCAGTTTCATTAAAACATCTCAATGCGTTCTCAAGTTATTGAGCGGAAACCGTTTTTCTATTTTAGTAATGGTGATCTCGCCCTTGGCCCCAATCATCCCATATGCAATCCCAAGCGAGGTCTTGATTATAAGGTATTTATTTATGAAGTTTCTTTAAAATATCTCAATGCCTTCTAAAGTTATTGAGGGGAAACCATTTTTCTATTTTAAGTAATGGTGACCTTGATCCCACCCACCCCAAATGCAATCCCAAGCGAGATCTTGATATCAGGTATCTAAGCATGAAGTTTCATTAAAATATCTTGATGCATTCTTAAGTTATTGAGCAGAAACCATTTTTCTATTTTTAGCAACGGTGACCTTGACCATGACCATACGTACCCCATATGCAATCCTAAGCAAGGTCTCAATATAAGGTATCTATGCATGATGTTCATTAAAATATCTCAATCCGTTCTCGAGTTAGTAAGCGGAAACGAAAAGTTGACGCCGCCTACCCGTCAGCCCGTCCGCCCACCCGCCAAACAACACACCCCAATCTAATAACCAACTTTTTTTTTTCAAAAAATTTGGTTAAAAATGTGATCCTCCGTTTTCAGCCATTCACATTCTTCGCACATACAAATGTTACAAATGAGATCCTAATCTTCACAGGGTGTGAAAAATACGATTTGTGAAAAATATGATCCTACAATGCTTCCATACAAATCACAGCCGCGCAACAAGTAAATCAAAGTTTGTTTGATTGCTTATACAGTTATGCCAATTCTAAGCATTGTACATCACACTCACTAACATTTATACGATACCCAGAGAATGACAGAGAACTGCTTGATCGTAGGTAATATAATATTGGTGATTAGAAACAACGATGCATGACGTACAAGTTCATGAAAAACATGCCAGCTTGTCATCAATATGTAATTGTACATAGTAGTACCGCATTTTTAAAGAACAGCATAAACCATGACTTTCATGTGGCGAAAGTAACAATGCAATAAAAGCTGATCTTTTTATTATATGCATTGTAGTTCTCATGCTTGACTTAATATTGTGTTTTTAATGGTATTTGTTTAAATTACTTCACTAATTGACAAAATAACAATCATTTAACATTTCAAGGGGCATATCGACAGTATTTCCAATATAAAATCGCGGACTTCAATGGAAATTTTCATACGCTAGACTACATTTATCTATATTGCGCATGCGTGTAGCGGAACTTCATGCACATTTCATTCATATCGATTTTACTACTACTACTAATATTCCTGCGCCAAGATAGTGTCACCGTGACAACCTTTTTATACTGTTTGTTATTAAAAACAAGACCAATGTGTGACTTAATCTTAACATGAATATTTAATAAAATATAATTATAAATTTCAATATAAATTTTATTTTGTAAATATTACATCGCATTAGCCGTTGATATGCTCTTTTTAAATGCAACTATTAATTTGGCTGTGTTTATGGAAAGTATGAGGTAATAGTATTGCATTAACAAAATCGTTTCTATCAACGCAGCTTTGTCTTCAACACATTTCGGAATCAAATGTTCATCAAAATGAAATTTGCCAAAACAATGCACAAACTCAATGAAAATATTTAAACATAAACTCACGCAATCACACATACACGCACCAACATCGTTGCTTTACATACATACAATTGATATTATATTATTACAATGAATACTGCTCAATGATTGATACGTGGATACCTTTTCACTGCCCATTTTTGTTAACTTTTAAGACCATCAAACTGCACTTTTATGACATGTCACTTTGGTTACCCTATCTTCCGTACAAATGATGTTAGCAAATTAATGTCTCCATGACTATATTCACCTTTTGCTGTGAATAATGTCCTAACAATGAATTATAAAAAAAACATTCTAACTATATATGGTACTTACCCTTGCATTTTAAAGTGTATTCGTCTGGTATATGCTCGTGTTCTTCCAGCGCCGTTTGAGCATCTTCTACTTTTTGCCTGGTATATATTACAGATTCTTCAATGTGCTTAGCAAGATTGGTTTCAGTCAACTTTATTCCAGTACTCCGAGTTGCAGCATTTTTCTTTTTGTCGCGCCTGATGTTTTCTGTTTCTAAATTAATTTTGTAACGTTTCTGAAAAAAGCTGTAAGCCAGGTATGTTAAAATTCCTATACACGCACATAAACATACTGGCACACATATGCTGGTCACATACGTATCCATGTAATTACATGTCTCTGTTCGGTTGAATTGTTCTTTGACCATATTCTCCATATTTTCCATGATTGGCGTTTAAATGTAATTCACTTAAGAAGCATGATTGTTGTCAGTCCGCCTAAAAATAGCAACAACATACTAGTATTTTGTTAATATATAGCACAAATGCATATAAACATTACCTCTACTGCTACTTCTACTGCTTCTGCTACTATAACTGCCACTGCTACGGCTGCTGCTACCATTACTACTAATACTATAGCACAGATGACAATAGCATATCAACATGACCACCACTACTGCTACTTCTACTGCTTCTGCTACTACTACTGCCACTGCTGCTGCTGCTGCTGCTGCCACTACTTATACTACTACTATATCACAGACAACAGCATATCAACATGACCACTACTGCTACTTCTATTGCTTCTGCTACTACTGCCACTGCTGCTGCCACTACTAATACTACTACTATATCCCAGACAACAGCATATCAACATGACCACTACTGCTACTTCTACTGCTTATGCTACTGCCACTGCTGCTGCTACTGCTGCTGCCACTACTAATACTACTACTATATCACATACAACAGCATATCAACATGACCACCACTACTGCTACTTCTACTGCTTCTGCTACTACTACTGCCACTGCTGCTGCTGCTGCTGCTGCCACTACTTATACTACTACTATATCACAGACAACAGCATATCAACATGACCACTACTGCTACTTCTATTGCTTCTGCTACTACTGCCACTGCTGCTGCCACTACTAATACTACTACTATATCCCAGACAACAGCATATCAACATGACCACTACTGCTACTTCTACTGCTTATGCTACTGCCACTGCTGCTGCTACTGCTGCTGCCACTACTAATACTACTACTATATCACATACAACAGCATATCAACATGACCACTACTGCAACTTCTACTGCTTCTGCTACTACTACTGCCACTGCTGCTGCTACTGCTGCTCCCACTACTAATACTACTACTATATAACAGACAACAGCATATCAACATGACCACTACTGCTTCTTCTACTGCTTCCGCTACTACTACTGCCACTGCTGCTGCTACTGCTGCTGCCACTACTAATACTACTAATATATCCCAGACAATAGCATATCAACATGACCACTACTGCTACTTCTACTGCTTCTGCTACTACTACTGCTACTGCTGCTGCTGCTGCCACTACTAATACTACTACTATATCACAGACAACAGCATATCAACATGACTACTACTGCTTCTTCTACTGCTTCTGCTACTACTACTGCCACTGCTGCTGCTGCTGCTACTACTAATACTACTACCATATCACAGACAATAGCATATCAACATGACCACAACTGCTACTTCTACTGCTTCTGCTACTACTACTGCCACTGCTGCTGCTACTGCTGCTGCCACTACTAATACTACTACTATATCACAGATGACAACAGCATATCAACATGACCACTACTGGTACTTCTACTGCTTCTGCTACTACTACTGCTACTGCTGCCACTACTAATACTACTATTATCACAGACAATAGCCTATCAACATGACCACTACTGCTACTTCTACTACTTCTGCTACTACTACTGCCACTGCTGCTGCTACTGCTGCTGCCACTACTAATACTACTACTATATCACAGACAACAGCATATCAACATGACCACTACTGCTATTTCCACTGCTTCTGCTACTACTACTGCCAATGCTGCTGCTACTGCTGCTGCCACTACTAATACTACTACTATATCACAGACAACAGCATATCAACATGACCACTACTGCTACTTCTACTGCTTCTGCTACTACCACTGCTACTGCTGCTGCTACCATAGCTACTAATATTATAGCACAGATGACAATAGCATATCAACATGACCACTACTGCTACTTCTACTGCTTCTGCTACTACTACTGCCACTGCTGCTGCTGCTGCCACTACTAATACTACTACTATATCACAGACAACAGCATATCAACATGAACACTACTGCTACTTCACTGCTTCTGCTCTTCTAATGCTTCCGCTACTGCTGCTGCTGCTGCCACTGCTACTACTACTATTACTACTACTATATCACAGATGACAATAGCATATCAACATGAACACTACTGCTATGGCTGCTGCTGCTTCTACTGCTACTACTAATACTACTACTTTGTCCAAAAAAATAGTACAACCCCTGTAAGCAATATTAAATACAAAAAATGTAAAAATGTCACATACAACTTTCAAAGAAATTCTCTACAACCACTAAGTGCATATAGTAGCAAAACATTTCTGGTCGACAATAATGTTAAAGGTGTCTTTTATCAATCTAAGGGCTCCAAATACACAAATTCAAGTGTTACTAATATACACTATGTTTACAATGAATATATGTATAATTACCCCTAGCTGGTATTTGCTAAACTTTTAAGCAATATTGAACCTATTCGGAATAAGTCAATATTCAAATTCATTGTTCCGACATATGGCGTCATCATTAAACGACTCTGATTTAAGCTAGTTTGATATTGTTCAAATGTATGCATCGTCGTGTTAAATATACAGTACATATACACGCTACTCTAATGATTATTATACTGAATTTGACCACAAACCCAATATATGCCAATGTAATTTATTGTTTAAAGTTATATGATGTAAATGAAAACAAGTTTTGACAAGGGACAATTAGGTAATATCTGATTGTTATTCCATGCTAAAAATCCTCATATGAGTAAACAGTTCTTAAGAGATATTCCTGTTTGAATACAAGTGGCAGCCTAATAAACATTTTGTGAGTTTGAGACCTAGTCTGGATTTTTGAAGCATGTTTTTGTATGACTCTGATATGCTTGATGAGGAAAAAAGGCACCGATTTCTGGCGGCCGTGATTTTTTAACAATTCAAAATACATCAAAGTATTTTGGTGAAGAACCACCTACCGTAAGGAACATTTCAATGTAGCCATATAAGGAAAATGCCCGCTCCCTGGTTGCCATGTTTTTGAATGGAGCAGAACCATTGGAGCAACTCTGGAATAGGACCAACCAAGGAACATTTCTGTGACATTTCAAAATCCACCCTGGGGTTCATGGAGGAGGTATCACCACCCTGGGGTTCATGGAGGAGGTATCATTTAAAGATTTTTCTGTTTAAAGCTGTGGCGGCCATCTTGTGCATAGGACCGGAACAATTTGAGCCACTTGGTAGAGGACCACCCAAGAAACATTTCTGTGAAAATCATTAAAGTCGGCCTACCGGTGTTGGAAGAGATGTTGTTAAAAAGAAATGTTTACGAACAGACGCACACACAAACGCACGACGGATTAACCATCATGGCATAAGCTTGCTGGCTTCTGGCCAATGGAGCTAACAACATCGTAACTAAAGCGTTTGCAATGAAAAATCTAGTTTTGTTTTTATATAAAGTCATTGTTTTTTTGTGCACATGCTGAAATGACTAACCGTGGTAGTCCTTGAAGACATCGTATTCAATACTTCAACAGCCATTGTTGAATTACATAGGTGTATTTTCAGCTATTTATGGGAAACTGCTTATAAAACAGGAGCTGTATCATGACCTCGCGTTCGACTATTTAAACCGCTTTGTAAGAGTTATGGGCCTTTGTCATTACTAACAAGAGTGCCATTGTCACAAAGATACACCCGTCAAAGTAGCATTTTTAGGGGTAAAGATTCAACGAGTTAAGTGACAAAAATCCACCAATTCTTGTCAACGATATGCTCCAGACAAAACGCTAAGGATTGATTTCTTATAGCTTTGAAAGCTATGTCATGTATTGAGAATATTCATGTGCAGGCGTGCAAACAATTTATAAAATTGCCTGCAAATTCATGTAATGGTGCAGTTTTAGCTGATATCCTATATATATTATGTCCTCTAAGCAATGTACTGGTTACAAATATTAACTATGACAAATAACAGATGTGTCAGAAAATGCTATGATATGTTACTGTATTATGATAGGATATACATCATGGGTTTCGAATGTAAGGATAAATTTGTACACAAATGGATTCGGATATATATGGGAGTGTCAATATATGGGTAACCCAAGATTGTTCTTGCATCAATATGTGGGTAACCCAAGATTGTTCTTGCATCAAAATGTGGGTAACCCAAGATTGTTCTTGCATCAATACGTGGGTAACCCAAGATTGTTCATGCATCAATATGTGGGTAACCCAAGATTGTTCTTGCATCAATATGTTCAACGCCTACAAGACCAGTACATACAATATTGGAGATAAACAAAACAAAAATAATAAAAAATTATTTCATTATGTTAAATTCAAAATAATAAAAAATTATTTCATTATGTAAAATTCAAAAATGGTTATAACATAATGTTTAAAAGTACATTCAGATTATAGATTTGTCCAATGTTAGAACTCGTTATGCCAGATTTCGGAGTTCATGTCATAACCTTTTGATTGAAAAGGAGACATTATAACATTGAAAGAGATTATCGTTATTGTCCCTACTGTGAATGTACTGTAGAAGATGAATTTCATTTTTTAATTGTTTGCCCACTATTTTCAAGTTTACTTGTTAAATACATCCCAAGCATGTATTTTCAAAACCCAAATTTGCGATTGTTTGTTTGGATTTTCGGCGTATTCAACAGTATTTCAATTGTCGTGTCAAAATGAACTTATACTTAAAAATACTGCACTATTTATCATGCATTCAAATTAAGAAATATGCTTGTTTCAATACTGCTAAATTACATGTCAGAGTCATAGGCCTTGATCAGTGACTTCATATAATGACCCCAAAGACAGTGTCAATGGAATATTTGTAGTAATTACAGAGGTGTGCACTTGTTGCACGCAAACCTTAACCAGAGCATTATGCCGACGCCGACAATGGGTGAGCAGCAAAGCTTGAACTATTCGGCAAATAGTCAAGCTAACATGAGGGCCACATGGCCCTAAACACCCACTGTGTATGAAGATCTGGACCTTTCAGTTTCAGGGAAGATTTTAAGTCATTTTGCTATTTAAGTCTATTTAAACCATATGACACCTGTGACCAGGCTTCTTTTAAGCCCAGTGGAATAAATAAAACAATCTTTATAGAGGACAACAATACCATATAAGTGATGTTGCATGCCACAATAAACTTCTGGGCCTTGCAGTTTCAGAGATTTTAAAAAGCATTTTGCTATTTAAGTCTATATTAACCATGTGGACCCCAGGGCGTGGCCACGTTTTATCCCAGGGGCATCATTTGAACAATGTTGTAGAGGACCACAGTACAATGTTACATACCAAATACGAAACATCTGGGCCTTGCGATTTCAGAGGAGAAGATTTTACAGTCCACTTGCCATATAAGGCTGAGGAAAACATGTGACCCCATGGGAGTATTTTCTTTTTACCTAAGGGGCATAATTAAAACAATTTTTGTGGTTGACCCCAATACAATGTTGCATGCAAAATATGAAACCTCTGGGCCTTGCGGTTTCAGAGGAAAATATTATTTTTGTAAGTAATTTTGCTTTTTAAGTCCATTAAAACCATGTGACCCTGGGACATGGCCACTTTTTACCCCAGGGGCATCATTTGAACAATCTTTTTAGAGGACCACTTAACAATGTTTCACGCAAAATATGAAACCTCTGGGTATTGCGGTTTCAGAGGAAAATAATTATTTTAAATGGGAATAATTAGAACAATCACAATACACAATACAATGTTTCACGCAAAATATGAAACCCCTGGGCTTAGCGGTTTTAGAGGAGAATAATTTGAAGGCATACTTGCCATATAAGTCTATATGAACCATTTGACCCCCGGGGAGTATTTTCTTTTTACCCCAGGGGCATGATTTGAACGGTCTTTGTAGAGGACCCCAGCGGAATATTTGAACCCATTTTGTAGAGGACCACTGGACGATGTCACATATCAACTATGAAAGCTTTCAGCCTTGCGGTTTCAGAGGAGGAGATTTGCAAAGTCCCCAGTTTTTTAATATATTTTCAGCGGACAGGAATGATTTAAACAATTTTGAAAGGTGGTCTTCCAAGGCTCATTCCGGTGAAGTTTGGTGAATATCTGCCCAGCGAGGAAATGTTGTTTGTTTGCAAATATTTGATCACGACGGACAAAGGCCGATCACAACAAGAACTGTCGGAGGACAGCGCGCTCGACTTTTCTTGCGCTTGTCCGAGTTACTGGCATTTATTTTCTAAAACAAAACGTATTGAAATTCCACAAATAAACATTTTTTCTTTTAATAAAATGCATTGAAGTCAGCACATCAAAAAAATATTTAGTGAAAGTGATCTTGACCCAACCAACCCCATATGTAATCCCAAGCGATGTCTCGATATAAGGTATCTAAGTTTCATTAAAATATCTCAATGCATTCTCAAGTAATTGATCGGAAACAGTTTGCTATTTTTAGTTACAGTGACCTTGACCTTGACCTACCCACCCCATACGCATTCCCAAGCGAGGTTTTGATATAAGGTATCTATGAATAAAATTTCATTAAAATATCTCAATGTATTCTCAAGTTATTGAGCAGAAACCATTTTTCTATTTAAGTAACAGTGACCTTGACTTTGACCATATATGCAATCCCAAGAGAGGTCTCGATATAAGGTATATATGTATAACCTTTCATTAAAAATATCAATGCATTCTCAAGTCATTGAGCAGAAACCATTTTTCTAATTAAGTAACAGTGACCTTGACTTTGACCATATATGCAATCTCAAGAGAGGTCTCGATATAAGGTATATATGTATAACGTTTCATTAAAATATATCAATGCGTTCTCAAGTTGTTGAGCGGAAACCATTTTTCTATTTTTGGTAACAGTGACCCCACTCACCCCATATGCAATCCCAAGGGAGGTATCGATATAAGGTATGTATGTATACAGTTTTATTAAAATACCTCAATGCGTTCTCAAGTTATTGCACGGAAACTGCTTTTGTCTATTTATAGTAACAGTGACCTGGACCCCGCCCAACCCATATGCAACTCCAAGCATGGACTCCATGTAAAGTATCTATGTATTAAGTTTCATAAAAACATTTCAATGCATTCTCAAGTTATTGAGCGGAAACTGTTTTTCTATTTATAGTAACAGTGACCTTGACCTTGACCCCACCCACCCCATATGCAATCCTAAGTGAGGTCTTGATATAAGGCATCTATGTATAAAGTTTTATTAAAATGTCTCAATTTGTTCTCAAGTTATTGAGCGGAAACCATTTTTCTATTTTTAGTAACAGTGACCTTGACCCCACCCGCCCATATGCAATCCCTGGCTAGGTCTCGAGATAAAGTATCTATGTTTGCAGTTTCATTACAATAGCTTAATCTGCTCTCGAGTTAGAGAATGGAAACGAAAAGTTGAGAAACTAGCTTACCAAAAATCTTTAACATGTCAATATAGCTTATATATAAAATTAACCTGTCAAAATAGCTTATATGTAAAATTTCTAAGTGAAAAAAGGCCCATTATTTTGAAAAATTTTAAAAGCAAGTTATCAAAATTGGTCCATGAGTTCATTATAATAAAGGGAATAAGTATTCTAAGTTTGAATGAAATCCCTTAGGCCATTCCTGAGAAACCAGGACTTCCAGTGTCCGGTCAATTGTTGAGATACCGTAAACACATGTTCATGGGCCCTGGACTTACAGTGTCGGGTAAATTGTTGAGATACCATCAATAAATGTTAATGGGCCCTGGACTTACAGTTTCGGGTAAATTGTTGTGATATCATAAACAAATATTCATGGGCCCTGGACTTACAGTGTCGGGTAAATTGTTGAGATATTATAAACAAATGTTCATGGGCCCTGGACTTAGAGATTCGCGTAAATTGTTGAGATACCATAAACAAATGGGTCCTTGTCTAAAAGTGTCGGGTAAATTGTTGAGATACCATAAACACATGTTCATGGGCCCTTGACTTACAGTGTCAGGTAAGTTGTTGAGATACCGTAAACACATGTTCATGGGCCCTGGACTTACAGTGTCGGGTCAATTGTTGAGACACCGTAAACACATGTTCATGGGCCCTGGACTTACAGTGTCGGGTAAATTGTTGAGATAGCATAAACACATATTCATGGGCCCTGGACTTGCAGTGTCGGGTAAATTGTGGAGATACCATAAACAAAGTTCATGGGCCCTGGACTTACAGTGTCGGGTATATTGTTGAGATACCATAAACACATGTTCATGGGCCCTGGACTTACAGTGTCGGATAAATTGTTGAGATAGCATAAACAAATGTTCATGACCGATTCCATATACAATGAAATTTCGTCATGTATTGCTTGTGTTCAAGTCAATGAAATATGTCCAAGTACCCACTTGAATATGTCAGTATTAAACGTGTGTGTGTCAAAATATTAAGATACATTTTTTTGTTTCTTGAATATTGGTACAAGATGCTGTATAATCAGCATTCTTATTATTTTAAGCCATCGCTTTGATCGTATCTCTTAGCGTGACAATTATTATATAAATGCCCACAATAATATGGCTATTGCGAGGTAAAGCTTGTTTATCGTATATTGTTAAAAGGCATTGTGCAAATATCAGAATGCTTGGTTTGCAAAGCATAATTAGCCACGATAGATGAAACCTAATCGCGGTTTGTACTTGATCCTTGAAAACCATTGTTTGACTCCATGGGTGTACTGGTATCTGCTATTTAATCTATAGCAAACAAGGACAATGAGAAGTTAACTGCAACAATGGGATACCAGGAATGGCAGATTAAAACTGTAGATTGGGCCAAACAGTGTCTTAGTATATGTATGGCTGATACATTGGTGGTACAGTGCATTTATCTCAGTAAAGAATTGCCTTTGTTGGACAACAGGCTATTATTTGGCTACTTGTCATTGGCAAAATATTCAATGGTTTCATGTTTTAAATGATTTTTGGAGTACTTGCGAAGTTAAATTTATCCGAGTATTTCACAAAGTAATACTACATGTACATATGTATTTATGTGTTGTGCATCCTAATAAAACACATGAA
Organism: Congeria kusceri; assembly: GCA_027627225.1. NCBI lineage: Eukaryota > Metazoa > Mollusca > Bivalvia > Myida > Dreissenidae > Congeria > Congeria kusceri. The sequence goes on along the minus strand of CM051040.1, from coordinate 33,547,940 downwards.
ATCTACAAAATCCACCAGTTCAGTGGTTTGGAAGCCAAGCAAGAACAAAAATATGTTGAAACTGGATCATAACTAAAGATTTTACCCCATCCACCATCACAAGCAAGGTGTCTACATCTGAAGTTTCATTACAATATCTCAATTCCTTTTGAAGTTATTGGGCAGAAACCATTGTTCCATTTTTCGTTATGGAAACTTGACCCCACCCACCCCATAAGCGAAATCTCAATTAACGGTTTCTGTGTATGAAGTTTCATTACAATAGCTTGATTTGTTCTCGAGCTATGGAGCGGAAACCGTTTTTTTCCATTTTTTGTAACTGTGATCTTGACCTCATCCACCCCATATGCAATCCTAAGCGAGGTCTCAATATATGTATTACTTATTGAAAAACAGACTCCATTTTTGACATTTGATCTGTAACTGTGACCTTGACCTTGGAAGTATGGACATGGGTTTTACATGCAACACAGCATCTCATCTCAACCTGCGTCTCGCACGCAACACAACATCTCTTCTCATGACGGTGAACATTTTGGCCAAGTAATTTCAAAATCCACCTTGAAATGAAAGTTATAGAGCGGACACAAAAAAGAAACCCCAATTTTGATCTTTGACCTCTAGGTGTGACCTTGACCTTGGAGGTACGGACCTCGGCCCTGCGCGCAACACGTGTCCACATGATGGTGAGCATTACAAAATCCATCCAGAAATGACAGCATTATAGAGCGGACACGAAATGGAGCAGAGGGATGGACAGACGGGAGGACACCTGCAAGCCTATACCAGTAGGGAACTTATAATTTGATTTGTTCTCGAACTATTGAGCTAAAACCATTTTTCTATTTTTAGTAACGATGACCTTGACCCCACCTACTCCAGATGCAATCTTGAGCGAGGTCTCAATATAATGTATCTTTGTAAGTTTCATTGCAATAGCTCAATTCGTTCTTGGGTTTTAGAGCTCAAACTATTGTTCTATATTTGGTTATGGTGACCTTGACCTTGACACCACCTATTTCAGATGCAATTCCAAGCAATGTCTCGATGTAAGGTATCTATGTATGAAGTTTCATTGCAATAGCATAATTCATTCTTGAGTTAGAGAGCGGAAACCAAAAGTTGACGCTGCCACCTGCCCAGACATTAACCTACCCCAATATAATAATCAAACAAGAGGGCCATGATGGCCCAAAGCACTCACCAGATAACTTGCACATATGAAGACTATACTGTTGTGACTGTTGTGACGCAAAAGGTGGATAGGATCGATTTGATTTGAAACATCGGTTAGTGCAATGGGCTAACTAAAGTACAAGTTCGGTAGCTGATGTGCGGTGTTTTTGCAAATGGTTCTCAAATCATTCTTTTTATATATATTACCTGACCCTTCTTCATTAAGTCAGTGTCAATTCTGGAAAATGCAAAAACAGCACATTTTGATGTATTTTTCACAGACAGTTTTGGAGACAGTTTGAGAGCTACAGTAATTCACCTAAATGTTTGATCACGTGGCAATGCAATAATTGCGATGGCTGTGCAAGGTCAAGTTTTGCTTTTTCTCTGATAACTTTCTGTCCAATGTTGATCGATGATGTTAATACAGGCTCTAAAGCCATCAATGTTGCATGTACAAATAACTGCATGCAAGGTGTGCAACTGTTGGAAATTAAATTTCATCAATCAATTTTTATGGTCATAGGCAAACTATTCACTTTGGTCAAAATTGAATAAAAAATCATGTTTATATTCGACTTCACCTGTAATCTTATGTTTATAAGCAAACTGTGCATAATTGCTGAAGACTGGATGAAAAATAAAGGCTCTATTATGAAGAATTTGTCAAATTTTGTATTTTTTTTCCCACAAATAAAGGTCTACAAATCCTAACTTTCTGGCCTCATTTTGCTTATAATCAACTTATTATTTTTATTTTATGGTCATAGACAAACTGTGATTGGATAAAAGGTCTCCAGTGTGAGATAGCAACAAATTGTTGAAGGCACATGGACGACGGACGACGCAGGAGAGGTCACCTATACCAATAGCTCACCCACCGAGCAATTTGTGCTCAGGTGAGCTAAACATTTGGTTAAACATTTGCCAAATGCAGTTTTATAAGAAAATTTCTACCACGGGCAACCAAGTTTTCAACAACTGAATGTTATCTGAAGGAAATTGTTGGATGATTCCCAATGGATTTCAAACTCTGGCGTGTGGCTTTTGATGAGAAGAATGTGCATGACCTGGAAACAGCCTTTTCCATATATTCCTTTGAGATGAATGAAGTTGGTACTTGGTCATCCCAAAAACATTTGACTAATTATGTTTACAATTTGCTAAGAGGTTTCGGATAAAAGAGGTAAATTCTTGGAAGCAAAGCAACTGGTGGTGGATGCATGATAAATGTATACAATAGTTTTTTAAATAATTGTTTAATGTACCGTCAAACATTCCAATACAATAAAGCGTTAAAGTTAACAAAGACAATATTATGTCCAGTTACCACTATCAACATGCATGATCTTTCTTATTGGATAGGGTGTTATATGAATGTCAAACAAAACAAAAACAAAACAAAACATGTTAAATAGATGCATACACAACCGGTTATGCATTCATGTGAATGCGCTTTAAGATGGCCCTTTTTAAGTACAAAACAAGTATGTCTTAAATTACTAGGGGGTATACAATGTGGAGTTGAAACTGATATGACCATTAAAGCAATTAGAAGTAGTTCTTCCATTCAATGGATTACACATGACCATCTCAGTTTACGTTGTCAACTCAAATTACCTGATTTTTAAATCAGCTCTGTATTATCTTGTTTTAACCAGGGTGTATCAAATCCAGAAATAATGATCAACATAATTTGCATTATGAATAAATTCTATATAAGACAGTGGGTATTTCAATTGGCTGTGAAACAATATATTCAGACGCATATCTTGCATATGTTCATTTTCCTAAAATTTTTATATTATGTTCAATATTTTGAAAATCAAATTTAAAGAGAACGTCATCATCACGGTTTACACAGGTATACAGTACAACAAGCGGGCCAAGATAACCCTTGGACGCTAATCTCAGTTAATTAATCATAGTGGCTTAAACAAATTTGAGGCGCGTCGTTGGAAAACCGGACTTAATGCATGTGCGTAAAGTGTCGTCCTGGATTTGCCTATGCAGTCTGGTATTTTCTGTTTCAAGGAAGTCTCTTCTAAACATAAATTCACTGTTGGTGGAAAGTACCATTCTGGATTAGCCTATGCGGACTGCACAGGTTAATCCGGAACGACACTTTGCGCACTTGCATTAAGACTGGTTTTCTCACGACGCGCCACATTTATTAACGTGCTCAGATATGTCTGAGAAAAAAATAGTGACTAGGGTCGACACAACTGATAAATAATAACCATGTTTCAACAAATCAAACTTATTTCAAAATAGTTGGTAGACAGTCTCCGAAGGATTATGTTGATGAAATCATTTAGAAATCCTATCAGTGGTTTCTGACATGAAGAGCTTTAAAAGTCTTCTATATAGCCATGTAAGGAAAACCACACCATCACATGTAAGCCACGTTATTTAAATGAATCAAAATGATTTGTTGGAATTTGGAGAATAGTCAGCCAAGGAACATATTCTTGAAATAATTTCGATAAACAGGCAGTGGTATAAAACAAGAAGATTGTAAACTTGTTGATAATAAAGTTTTTAATCAATCCATATCAAGCCAAATTCCCAACATGTGGTGGCCAAGTTTTTGAACGAACCAATTCGGTGTTTTCAGACAATATTGTATTTAAAGATTTTAATATAGTCATATTAGGGAAATTAACCTGCCCCAGCCAACCACCCTCCCTTGGCGGCCAGGTTTTCACCAAATGCAAATGGTTTGTTTGAAGAAATTATGTTGAAATCAATGCTTTCTGATAAAGACATGTTAAAATTTTATAGATTTTTAAGCTTTTGGTTGCAATGAATAACAGAATCTAATTGTCACTATATTTCTTTGAATTCCTGCCTTGTGTGTTAACAATGTACCAAGCAATTTCAGAGAAGTTATTTCAGTAAACTATCGACGACAAATACTAAGTTCAAAATACTACTTAAAGTTCATAGTCATTATTATATTCTAAGATTTGTTTACATATTGCATACAACTGAAAACAAAGTGAAGCATACAAACGCTCATAACAGGGATTGTTTCTTGCATATACACAATTGCATTTTATAAAACCAGTATTCATACATTTGGATATCAAAAATAATTATTAATGTCACATAAATATAAACAACATTAAATTTAACTTTTGTGCAAATACCAAACATAAAGTATAACTTACTTGCAAATATTCGTATACAGCAAATCCCGTCAAACATGCTTGCAAGCCTCTGTCACCTATCAAAATAATAGACACAGACTTTGCTTATTGTTTAAAACAATGTTTGCCGCCAGTTGTATCAGGTTACGTCTACAAAGTTACAAACGTTGCAAAACTAAACCTGATCAGACTTGAAGCAGCAGATCCAAGATCGGTCGACAAAAGCATTTTCTAAAGCAATGTTTTTTACAAGGAAGACAATATATAAGCCTTGGTGATACAATGCTCCTTGTTTGCATAAACATTTGAGGCATGTCATGGGAAAACCGGGCTTAATGCATGTGGGTAGTGTTGTCCCCGATTAGCCTGTGCGGACTTCACTCCGCCTACAGTGGATTTATGTTTAGAAGTGACTTCATTGAAACAGAAAACACCATAAAAGCGGAAAGTGCCGTCCCGAACAAGACTGTACAGGCTAATCCCAGACAACACTTTACGCAGATGCAGGTTTCCCACAACACTCCTCATTTATTAATTTACTTTATAAACTGATGACATCAAAGACAATTTGCAAAGGCAAGGCATTGAGTACGAGTTGTAAAACAGATACATGTATGACTGAAATAATCATGATGTTCAATACGCAATTGTGTGCCGTTGATAAAAACTCAGAAATATTCAGAACCTACGAAACAAGACCTGTCGGAGGACAGCACACTCGACTTTTAAAAGTACTTCAGTTTGAACATTTGTTTGAAGGTGGACAGTAGAGAAAACTCTAGAAACATAGACTTGTTCATAAATAAAGGTAGTACCTCTTAATGGTAAAATCTCTACTAAAAGTAGAATTCCCCTGTAAACTTCAATCAGAAACAAGGATATCAGTGAACTGATGTATGCTCCCCAATGTGCTTTGCCAAGTAATAGGAATGCTATCAAAAGAGCAGAGTCCAGAAAATTGTGCTCTATATATTAATTTCAGCGATCATCAATGTCCCATAACTGTAAGGAAAATAATCGAAGTGGAACTTCTTGGTACAGTGAATACCTCCTCTTGGTAATGAAGCTTCCCATAAAAATTCATTGATAACTGGCTAGTACTTGCTGCAAAACAGTCCAGACAAAAATTGCACACTGTACACTAATTTCAGCAACCTTCAAGTCCCATAACTCTAAGGAAAATCACTGAAAGGGAACATCCTGTACTGTGCACAACTTATTTTGATAATGAAGCATCACAGACAATTTCATTGCATTCTGGCCAGTAGTTGCGGAGAAAATAGCCTGAACTAAAATTGTGCACTATATTCTAATTTCAGAAATCTTAAGTCCCATTACTCTTAGAACAATCAGTGAAGCAGAACATCATGGTTCAGTGTACACCTGCTTTAGGTAATTAAGCTTCCCATAAAGTTTAATTGAAATCTGGCCAGTAGTTGTATTGAAATAGATTGGACAAAAATTGTGCACTAAATACTGACTTTAGAAATCTTCTAAGTCCCATAACTCTGAGAAAAATTACTGAAGCAGAACGCCCTGGTTCAATGCACACCTCCTCTTGGTAATAAAGCTTCCTATGATGTTTCATTAATTCAGACCAGTACTTGTGTAGAAATACCACACAAGAATTGTGCTCTAAATGCTTATTCCAGAAATCTTCAACGTCCCATAACTCTGAGAAAAATCACTAAAGCGAAACATCCTGGCTCAGTGAACACCTCTTGGTAATGAAGCTTCCCATGAAGTTCCAGTGAATGCTGGTCAGTAATTGCTGAGAAATACTCCTAACAAGAAAACGTAATGGACGAACGGACAGACGGACAAAGCACAACTATATGCTCTCACAAACATTTTTTGGGCAGCATAACAATTATAACCAGAGGGCCATCATGGTCCTAGGTCGCTCAACTGAGTTACGGGCATAATGGCTAATAACAAGAGGGAAAAATGGCACTAAACGCCTTACCAGCGTATAAAGATCTGGGCCTTGCAATTTCAGATATTTTTTTAGTCTATATAAACAATGTGACCCACAGGGCATTGCCACATTGTACCCTAGGGGCATAATTTGAACAATATTTGTAGTGGACCACTTTTCAATGTTACATACCCAATATGATTCCACTGGGCCTTGCGGTTTCAGGAGATTTTTCAAGTTATTTTGCTACTGAAATGTATATAACCATGTAACCACCAGAGGGTGGCCAATTTTTATCCCAGGGACATCATTTGAACAATCTTTGTAGAGGACCACTCCACAAAGTCTCACGCAAAATATATAACCTATGGGCCTTATGGTTTCAACAAGAAAGATTTTTAAGGCCCACTTGCCATATAAATCATGTGACGCCCCGGGTCATGGTCACTTTTTACCCCAGGGGCATAATTTGATCAATCGTTGTAGAGGAGCACTATACAATGTTACATATCAAATAGGAAAACACTGCGGTTTTAGGAGATTTTAAGTCATTTGGCTATTTAAGTCTATATAAACAATGTGACCCCCATGGCAGGGCCAGTTTTGACCCCTGGGACATCATTTGAACAATCTTTGCAGAGGACCGCAATAAAATGTTACATACCACATATGAAACCTCTAGGCCTTGCAGTTTCAGAGGAGAAGATTTTAAAAGTCATCTTGCTATTTAAGTCCACATCAAACATGTGAGCCCTGGGGTGTGGCCCGTTTTTACCCCAGGGACATCATTTGAACAGTCTTTGTAGAAGACCACTATACAATGTTACATACCAAATACGAAACATCTGGGAATTGCAGTTTTGGAGGAGAAGATTTTTAAAGCCATTTTGCTATATCAGTCTTTATAAACCTGGTGACCCCTAGGGTGCGCCCAGGTTTGACCACCTGGGGCATCATTTGAACAATCTTTATACAATGTTTTTAACCACATATGAAACCTCTGGGCCTTGTGGTTTCAGGAGGAATTTTTTGAAGTCATTTTTTTGATATTTACATTTATATTAAACATGTGGGCCTTGTGGTTTCAGAGGAGAAGTTTTTTAAAGTCATTTTGCTATTTACATTTAATTAAACATGTGAGCCCTGAGGTGTGGACAGTTTTGAGCCCAGTGGCATCAATTGATCGATCTTTGTAGAGGACCACTTTACAATGTTACATACTAAATATATGAAATCCCTGGGCCTTGTGGTTTCAGAGGAGAAGATTTTTTAAGTCATTTTGCTATATAAGTTTATATAAATCATGTTGAAAGCCCTGTCCAATATCTGGTACTAAAAAGTTGTTCTTCTGAGAAGAGGTCCTTGGGTGTAGGCTGCTAACAAAGCATTAAGAACTTTGTTGAGAGAGACATGGTGTGTGTGTAGTTTTTTGTGTGCTGCACACATTTTATTTAACTGTACAAATGAAACGTTTAAAGTAGATGACTAGACTTTAGGCTCTATGCTATGTGTTTCTGTACATGCTGGTGAAACAGACTGCAGTGTCAAAGCCACAGACTGGATTTCTGCATCATGTCTTACAAAAAATTGTGCAGGTCACCTAAGTAAGACTACTTATAGATCTAATGCTATCATTTCATACTTGGCATTTTATTATTAAATAACAAATATACACTTCGTCTGCAAACAAATTCAATATAGTAGATCTAAAGTGAAAATACATGATATAAGACGGTCTTATATACTAAGACTGATTTAATACATTTCTTACAAATTGCCTAAACATTACATCCAGCTAATTTACTTACACAACAGCATGATTGACCATGCTGGTGGGTAACATTTTTTCTATGCATTTCAATGGTCAACTCCAACAATTATCTAAAGCACCCTCACAACACTGTGTAACTGGCTAGCTGGTTTGATCAGATCTAAAAACAGCACACTGTATACACCTGGATGGAATGTCATCTGCTGTATTGATGTTTGAGTGTAAGAGGCTTATTGAAATTAAAGTGCTGCAGTATAAACAATGCAAACCCCGGGGTTTAGTCAGTTTTGACCACTGGAGCATAATTTGAACAATCTTTGTAGAGGACCACTATACAATGTTACATACCAAATATAAAACCTCTGGGCCTTGCGGTTTCAGAGGAGATTCCGGGGTGTGACCAATTTTGAACCCAGGGGCATCATTTGAACAATCTTTGTAGATGATCATTATACAATGTTACCAACCGAATATGAAACCTTGCAGTTTCAGAGGAGAAGATTTTTAAAGTCATTTGGCTATTAAAGTCAGTATAAACCATGTGACACCCGGATTGTGGCCAGTTTTGAGCCCAAGGGCATCATTTCAACATTCTTTGTAGAGGACCACTATGCAATGTTACATACCAAATATGAAACCTCTGGGCCTTGCGGTTTCAGAGGAGAAGATTTTTAAAGTCATTTTGCAATTTAATTCTATATAAACCATGTGACCCCTGGGGTGTGGCCAGTTTTGACCCCATGGGCATCATTTGAACATCTTTATAGAGGACCACTATACAAGGTTACATACCAAATATGAAACCTCTAGGCCTTGCGGTTTCAGAGGAGAAGATTTTTAAAATCATTTTGCCATATATGTCTATATAAACCATGTGACCCCTGATGCGTAGCCAGTTTTCACCCCCAGGGCATCATTTTAACAATCTTAGTAGAGGACCACTAGAGAATGTCACATATCAAATATGAAAGCCCTGGGCCTTGTGGTTTCATAGGAGAAGATTTTTACAGTTTTCACATTTTAAATCTATTTTTAGCTCTGGTGACCTACATATGCAGAGGACCGGAAAGATTTGAATAGCTTTGAAAGAGGTCCACCCAAGGATCATTACTGTGAAGTTTGGTGAAAATCTGCCAAGCCGTTTAGGATGAGATGTTGTTTGAATGAAATGTTGACGTCTCACGCACACATGAACGCACGCACGCACACACGCCGGACAAAGGGCGATCACAAAAGCTCACCATGAGCACTTTGTGCTCAGGTGAGCTAAAAACAGGCTCATGTGCATTGTTGAATGCAATGTAGGATTTGACATAAATGTTTCATTCCAAGTTTCAAGTGAATACCTTATGTAGTTTGGAAATTATACAACAAAAACATTATTTTGAAAATCTATGTAAAGAAGGGGCATTACTGTGTCAAACTACAAAACACAGTTATAGGGATTGTTGCTCCTGCAGTTGGAGTTAATAACAATGATATCCTATGTTTCAAGTGAACACCTTGTACAATTTTGAAATTGTAGGACTTTTTTATCTAGAACTTTAATCTAAAAATCAATGTGAAAAAGGAGTATAGCTCTGTCAAAATATACAACAGAGCTTTGTGGATTGTTGCCCCTGATGCTGGAGTTGATGAAAATATAACATTCCAAGTTTCAAGTGAATAACTTATGCTAAGAAGTTTAGAAGTCAAAGACTTTTGAATATATATTTTTAAGTAAATGTTGAAATTGATGTAGGGATGCTTACAACGGTGCATTTCAAGTGGAGTCTTGAAGTTACAAGAATCTGTAACCTGAAAATCGATGTGAAAAGGGGGCATAACACTGTCAAACACATATATGAGTTATGGGGAATATTGCTATTGATGTTGGAGTTGAGGACTAAAGTACATTCAAAGTTTCAAGTAAATAACTGATGTAGTTTTATTACAAGTTAACAAGACTTTTGAATATAAAATTTAACCTAAAATCTATATGAAAAAGGGGCATAACTCTGTTAACATACAAAAATCCATTATCAAACATGCGACACTTGATGTTGGAATTGATGCCAAAGGTATAATTTAAAATCAAAGTGAATGATTTATGTTGTTTTGAAGTTTCAAAACCTTTGAGTATGAACTTTAACATGAAAATCTATGTGAAAATGGGGCATAACTCTGTCAAAATACAAAAATTAGTTCAGGGAAATGTTACATCTAATACTGGAGTTGATGACAAAGTTGTATTCTAAGTTTCAAGTGAATAACTAATGTAGTTTTGAAGTCACAAAACTTTTAAATATAAACTTTTACCGTAAAATCTATATGAAATGCAGAATAACTCTGTCAAAATAGAAAAGTAATGGGTAATGTTGCTACTGATACTGAAGTTAATGCCTACGCCGGGGCGAGTAGGAAATCTCACCTTTTCTTCGAATGGTCAAGCTAAATATGATTACTCTTTCATTTGCCTTGCTTGGCAAAGTGCTTTACAGGAAAGCATCTAATAATTCTATGGATATTCTTGTTATATCGCACTTATTTTTGAAATATAACTTTTATGCCCGTGAAAAGCTACGTGTGTTTGTTGAGTATACTTCTGTCCTCTTATGTGCATATTTGGTATATGTACGTTTATATTCGACACCTTAATGTTTACAAAAGTTCTTAATTGAAACAAAGCTTGGTTTTTGTTAAAGACAGAGAAATAAGCCACGACCCACTTGATCATATCGTTTTAGAATAATATTTCCATTATTTGTGCGGATTTGTTCATTAATAGTTATGAAAAGCTTGTCAACACATTGCTAAAAAGGAATTATTTTCAAATGTTTTAAAACTTCTTGAATTGTTTGTAGTTATAGTCAATGGAACAGCGTTGTACTTCATTGTCAATATATTTGTTCGAGTATTGAAAACATTACAGTGTATCTTTCAATCGCAATGGTCATTGTTTTTGTGCAGGTATCGGATTGAATGATTTGCACACTTGCCCAAGCGAAAAATCCACCCGACAAAAAAGTATACAAAACAAACAACATGCCATTCAATCTTGAATACAAGGACAACATAAAATATACCTGATACTGATACAATCAATGGAATAAAAGAATATGTGCTTTTGTTTAACGAGTCTAAATGACATGTTCACATTGATCAGGATTGTCTAGCCATTATTTAAAGTGACATTACTATTTACAGTACTGATAGAATAATACCTTTTAACTTATATCTCGAACAAATATGCTGCCAGTCGTCAATTCGATGTAGCAATTGTGCAATGTAACATATTTGTTTGTAACAGTTTTCTGCTGTTTCCAAAACAAACATTTGATCACATCACATCATTTTATGTAAATGATGTAAATACACATGATGATAATATTATTGATGCACGGAAGTGTTTTCATTCGGAAATAAGTTGACAGGTGAGCTAAAAACATAGCCGCCAAAGGGGTCCTTTACAATTTCGTTCAAATTACATGGTTTATATAGAATGTCTATTGTCTGTTTATTTGTTAAGAAATGGTTGATCTCTTATTCAAATTACACCATGTAGTGTGCAGTTCAGTGAACAGTTAGAACGCAGTATTATTTAGTAAATGGATCTACAAATAGAAGTTTCGTAGAAAAGGTAATTTTCTGTTGAAGCTTTTAAGCTCACCAAACTACGTATATTGGTGAAATGTTTAATAAATACATAAATAAATAACCATGCTATTTTGCGAAGACACAATAAATGTTTTGTTGCCACAAAAAGACTGCCTCGTCACAGCCTAGTATACTTGCTCAGTTTAAGCCATTGTTGGACTTCACGGGTGTTTTGGTATCATATATTTGATCTGCAGAAAACTACGAAAATAAGAAGTACAACTGAACAATGTAATAACAGGAATTTGGGGGTTGAGTATACATGTGGAGACAACATGGTTAGACAATGAAATATGCCCCAGACCAAGTACTAACTTTAGCACGTAATTGTGTTTGGTTTAAAATTCTTATGTGTGTGCCGAAAATTCAGATTATTTGTGTGACGTTGTGAATGGACGCCTTTGAATACACTTAATTGCTGCATAAGGCCGCTTTTTCATATGTCCAATCCACATCTGGATTGCGCAAATCCGCATCCGCAAGAATTCAAACAAGTTAAAAACAGTTGATACGCTGCAGTCCGTATCCGCAAAGCACATCCGCAAAATCCATCCGCAATAATCACTCAGTGAGCAATTTTATGTGAATGCGGACGGCATGGTGTCAAACTATAAGTAACTAAGTATGTTCTATGTAGCAGAAATTGTCCATGAACACCCTAAGAATGCAAGATTTAAACAAGGCTTATCACAGGCTGTGACATATGCCCCCGAAGCATATGCTTGTCAGAGAAAGGCAACACAATGTCAGTTACATGTTGACAAAAAGAGTTATGGTCCTTGTACTCTGCTCTTCCTCTCAACATACTCTTATCAATATATGTGGTTTCATTTAAAATCCCATCAATACTAATGGAGTTATGCTCTGTAATAAAATATAAAAGGGCATTAACTATTGAAAAAAGAGTTATGGTCCATATACTCTGCAGTTCCTCTCATTGTCCACTACCATTCTATGAAGTTTCATTTGAATGCCTTCAATACTAATGGTAGTATGCTTCGCACAAGAAAATTAATGCTTTGCACAAACAAATAATACAAAGGGCAACAACTCCATAAATATTGAAGAAAGAGTTGAGGTCCTTGTGCTCTGCATCACCTCTCATTGTCCTCTATCATAATATGAAGTTTCATTCAAATCCCTTCATTACTAATGGAGTTGTGCTTTGCAGAAGAAAATAAAACAAAGGGCAATAACTCTGTAAATATTGAAGAAAGTGTTGTGGTCCTTGTACTTTGCACTCCCTCTCAGTGTCTTCTTTAATTATGTGAAGTTTCATTTGAATCCCTTCAATACAAATTGTGTTATGCTCTGCATAAGAAAATTAAACAAAGGGCAATAACTCCATAAATATTTAAGAAGGAGTTATGATCCATGTGATCTGCACTTACTCTATCATTATAGGAAGTTTCATTTGATTCCTTCAATACTAATGGAGTTATGCTCCGCACAAGAAAATTAAAGCTTCAATAAAACATAGGGCAATAAGTCTTTAAATGTTGAAGATATAGTTGTTGTCCTTGTGCTCTGCATTTTCTCTCATTGTTATTTACCATTATATGAAGTTTCATTTAAATCCCTTCAAAACTAATGGAGATATGCTCCACACAAGACAATTTAACAAAAGGCAATGACTATGTAAATATTGCAGAAAGAGTTGTGGGTTTTGTACTTGACACTTTCTCTAATTGTCGTCTATCATTATATGAAGTTTCATTTGAATCCATTCAATACTAATGTAGTTATGCTCCGCACAAGAAGCGTGATGGACGGACAGACAGACAGACGGACGATGAGATAAGTATATGCCCCCGAAGGGTATGCCCCTGAAGAATCGGGGGCATACAAAAATCTATTTTAAGCATAATAACTCAATAATAACGAGTAACATTTGTAGAATCATGGATGTTGGCATATCTATAAATGGTAAAAAAGTGTTTCAAAACCATTATCTATTAATATTGTTTGCATATTTGTACACATATCCACAGTCAACAATATTAAAATGCTTAAATAATTCTTACTCAGACATAATTATTCACTCTTTTGATGTAACAACAAGACTAAAAATTCGATGTTAAATGGGGATACATGGAACAGTGCGTGCATAGTGTAATTTCCTGTGGATATGGATACAGATGCGGATACGGACATATGGAAAAGCAGTCTTATAAGCATTCAGTCCAGACATTTCAAAGCCATCGCTTTAATCCTAACTCTTAGCGTGACAACTATTACTTAAATGCCCACAATAATCTGCCGGTTGCAAGGTAAAACCTGTTTATCATATATTGTCAAAGGCAATAATCTGGCGGTTGCAAGGTAAAACCTGTTTATTATATATTGTCAAAGGATATTGCTTTTGTGCAAATGTCACAATGCTTGGTTTGCAAGGCTTGGCCATGCATGCAATTCATTGAATACAAAAAGAATGTTTAGTTTCATAAAAGGCTGCCTCTTAACCACATTGTACATTTGATACTTCAAAGTCATTGTTAGACTTAAAGGATATATTCTGTTTAATCTATAGAGAACAAGGAAAACAAGAGTAAACCGAAACCCTGCGATAAGCAGAATTAGCTTGCCAATTAAAAGTTTCGAGAGACGATATAACTACCTTGACAAATTTTATGGACCAAAACTGCATATGTATTGTGAAACCATTAGCATATACATTGCGGTTTCAGTGTTCCAACCATGCAGATACCAAATGTCAATTGTCCTGGTGTACTATTGTTTGTTTTTAGCTACTAGTAAAAAGCAATTAGCAGTAAATGGCATCGAAGTAGAGATTTCAATACTTGTTTTGGAGTAGACATTTTGGTATTTGTGAAGTTTTATACTCTATATATCCAATGACATACAAATTTAAAATGACAAACTAAGTTAAATACCTGTCACCATCCATAATAATATACCTACAATGCATCTAATTGGAGTAAATAATTATACTTGTAGGATCCATATTTATTTCTAAAATGTATTACCAGTATTTTATGTCATTTTTAAGACATAATCACACTCGTACGCTTACCATATGAGTCAAAGTAAAGCTTCATATTACTGGCCTTCGCTTAATACAACTATTTAAAACAACGACAATAACGGAGAAGGAAACAAAACATCTAACATGGATAAAAAATACTAGCTTATTTGATCATAGTTTTTACCTATATATTTTCCCCGCCAACCCTTTATTGCCTACAGTATCTTTTAATAACATTTAATGTTTATACAAGAGAACCAAATTAGAGCTGCTTGCTCCCCTGACAATGTAGGGTGCAATCAGACAAATGGAGAAACATGGACCACCATGGCTTACTATTTAACACTATGTTCTAGAGGATGTAATACCGAAAACAAGCTCCATCTTCCAGTGGCCAATTATTTAGACATGTTACGATGGTTAAAATACTTTGAAAGAGGGTTAAATAGGAAATATTTATATTAAACAGTTTTTTTAATGTTTGCATTTGATGGAGGTGGAGAATGATTAACCGTTTTAGTATTTAAGTATACGTATTTATGAAGCAACATAATCCGCCCCAGGTGTCAAATTGTAAAACTCATGTAAAATAACAATGCAAATTGCTAAGTCAATAGCAGTTTGCGATTTGTTAATATAATCTTATCTTATGTGGTCTCCCTTGGTATACATGTTTTAATAAAACAATATGGATTGAATTAATTTGGTAGAGACTTACACACAAATATTATTTTATAAAACTAATCTACCATTGGCTGATTATCTTTGGTCAGACATAATATAAAAAGACAGGAGGTTATTTTAAAAATATAGCCATGATTTTGTTTGACAAACAAAATAATTTAAGGAATTTGGTTGTGACCGGCTTGAAAATCAAGGTATCTGAACAATACGCAAATGGGGCTAGGATTGATTTGATTTAAAACATCGGTTAATTCCATGGGCTGACTAAGGTACGAGTTGGGTAGTGGATGTGCAGTGTTTTTGCTAATAGTTCTCAAAGCATTTTTCATGATATTCTAACCTGACACTTTTTCATTAAGTCAGTGACAAATCTGAAGAATGCAGAAACAGTATATTTTTATGTCTTTTTCGCATACAGTTTGGGGGAACTAGTTGCAATGCGATAATTGTGTTGGCTGTGCTATAAGGTCAAGTTTTGCATTTTCTTTAATCATTGTCTGTCCAATGATGATAAATGATGTTAATGCAGGCTCGGAAGCCATCAATTTTGCATGTACAAATAGCTGCATGCACGGTTTGCAACTGTTGGAAATCAAATTGTATCAATCAATTGTTGTGGCCATACGCAGACTGTGTGAGGTTGGTCAAAATTGAATAAAAAATCGTGTGTGCAAGCCAATCATTGATAACTTGTTGGTGTTTTTTTTTCCACACACAAGGGGCAATACCTCTTACGTTCATAGACAAACTGTGAATAATTGTTGAAGATTGGATGAAATATGTAGTCTCTATCCTGAATTATGTCCATTTTTGTAAAAAAATTTTCACAAACAAAGGGCAATAACTCCAGTGTTTCCAGTCCGATCTTGCTTATATTGGACTTCAACTGTAATCATGGTAATTCTCTATCCTGAATAATGTCCATTTGTGTATATTTTTTTAATAAACAAAGGGCAATAACTCTGGTGTTTTAAACACAATCTGGGCCATTGTTGACGTCTGCTGAGATCTGATTGTCACACACAAACTTTGAAAGTTTGGTTAAGATTGGATGGAAAATATAGTCTATATGTTGGAAAAAGGCATTTTGCACTTTTTTGCATCACAAAGGGGCAAAGACTCTAGTGTTACTAATGTGATCTGGCCAAATAAAAATCCTGTCCAAGATTTTGTGGTCATACACAAACTGTGAAAGTAATGTTAAGATTGGATAATAAGTGAAGTTTCCAGCGTGAGAATGAAACAAATTGTTGACGGCACAAGGAAAACGGCTGACACAGGAGAGGTCCCCTATACCAATAGCCCAGATGAGCTAAAAACACAGTGGAATTTTTTACAAAATTCCTGAGTAACTTCTCGCCAACCTGGTACATGGTTTGTCGAGAAGACTGCATAATATAAAAAGTTGTATACCACCAGGCTCTGCGTTCATACGATATTTAAAATAATTATGATTATGATCAATATTTTTGATCTTCTGGCGCTAAGTAGCAGACTCTATTTTAAATTTCGGACAAGAATAATTTTTTCTCCTATTTAAATACTTTATAACAAATTTTGAGCCCAATTTTTAAATAAAATTATAATGCATGAAAAAAATGTTTGTTTCAGGTTAGATGGCAAAAACAAATAAGGGTAGGTAGGGATTTGTTTTTAATATTATTCTTTTTTATTTTGTAAACGGTCAACTTTAAGATTCTAAAACTAAATGAATATTCAAAATCTGTAATATTCTTAAACAGTGTTTTGAAGTGGATGCTATCAAAACAAATCACTTATTTATCAAAACAAGGCTTGCTAGAGGAAGGCACACAATGCCAATTGCATGCTGGCAAAAATGACGCTTCATACAAAAGGGACATGGTCCTTGTACTCTGCACTTCCTCTCAACATCCTCTATCAATATAAGTGGATTTATTTTAAAATTACTCCAACACTTATGGAGTAATGCACACCACAAGAAAATTAACTGATGGCCAATAACTTGATAAATATTGAAGAAAGAGTTATGGTCCTTGTACTATGTCCTTCCGCTCAATGTCTTCTTATCAATATATGTGGAGTTATATTAAATTCCTTCAATTCAAAGGTAGTTATTATCTGCAACAAAGGGCAATAACTCCGTAAATATTGAAGAATGAGTTATATCACTTCCTCGCAACGTCCTTTATATGTAGTTTTATTTAAAATCCCTTCAATACTAATGGAGTTATGCTCTTCACAAAAAAATAAACAACGTACAATAAATCTATGAATATTGAAGAAAGAGTTATGATCCTTGTAGTCTGCACTTCCTCCTCTATCATTATATGTAGTTTCATTTGAATCCCTTCATTACTAATGGAGTAATGCTCCGCACAAGAAAATTAAACAAAGAGCAATAACTCGGTAATATTGAAGAAATAGTTATTGTCCTTGTACTCTGCAGATCCTCTCATTGTCCACTACTATTCTATGAAGTTTCATTTGAAACCCTCCAATACTAATAGTAGCATGCTCTGCACAAGAAAGTTAATGCTTCACACCAATAAAATAAAACAAAGGGCAATACCTCCATAAATATTGAAGAACGAGTTGTCCTCCTTGTGCTCTGAACTTCCTTACATTATCCCTGATCAGTATTATTATCTTTAAATGAAGTTTAATTTGAATCCCTTCATTACTAATGGAGTTGAGCTTTGCACATGAAAATAAAACAAAGGGCAATAACTATGTAAATATTGAATAAAGTGTTGCAGTCCTTGCATTATGCACTTCCTCTTATTGTCCTCTATCATTACATTTAGTTCAATTTGAATCCCTTCAATACTAATGGAGATATACACCGCATAAGAACATTAAACAAAGGGAAATAACTCCGTAAATATTTAAGAAAGTATTATATTTCGTTTGCTCTGCACTTTCTCTCATGGTCCTCTATCATTATATGAAGTTTCGTTCGAATCCCTTCAATACTAATAGAGTTATGCTCCGCACAAGAAAATGAATGCTTCAAATAAGAAAATAAAACAAAGGGCAATAACTCTGTAAATATTGAAGAAAGAGATGTGGTTCTTGTGCTCTGCACTTCTCATTGTCCTCTATCAGTATGTGAAGTTTCATTAGAATCCCTTCAATACTAATGGAGTTATGCTCAGCACAAGAAAATTAAACAAAGGGCAATAATAACTCTGTAAATATTGAAGAGAGTTACGGGCCTTGTGCTCAGCACTTCCTCATATTGTCCTCTATCATTATTTGAAGTTCTATTTGAATCCGATCAATACTAATGGAGATTCGCCCCCGACAAGAAAATTGAACAAAGGGCAATAACTCCATCAATATTGAAGAAAGAGTACTGGTCCCTGTAGTCTGAATTCCCTCTCAGCATCCTCTATCATTACATGAAGTTTAATTTGAATCCCTTCAATACTAATGGAGTTATGCTCCACACAAGAAAATAAAACAAAAGGCAACAGCTCTGTAAATATTGAAGAAAGAATTATGGTCCCTGTGATATGCCCTTCCTCTAATTGTCCTCTATTATCATAAAGTTTTATTTCAATCCCTTCAATACTAATGGAGTTTTGCTCCACACAATAAAATTAATGCTTCACATGGGAAATAAAACAAACGGCAATAACTCTGTAAATACTGAAGACACTGTTGTAGTTTTAGTGTTCTGCACTTCCTCTCATTGTCCTCTATTATCATATGAAGTTTCATTTGAATCCCATCACTACTAATAAAGACATGCTCCGCACGAGAAAATTGAACAAAGGACAATAACTCCATCAATATTGAAGAAAGAGTTGTGGTCCTTGTACTCTGCACTTCCTCACATCACCTTCTATCATGACATGAAGTTTCATTTGAATCCCTTCAATACTAATGGAGTCATGCTCCGTACAAGAAGTGTGATGGATGGAAGGACAGATGGACGGACAATGCGATTATTATATGCCCCCGAAGTTCCCTATAACAAACATATTTTGTTTACACCTTAGAGGTTGTTTTTTTAATTTTGAGGCCAATTTGTAGCTAATGGGGACTACTTTAACAATTTTGATATAAACAAAGAAGGCAATGCAACATTCCAAACATCAAACTATAATAATTAAGAACCATACGGCGATGATTCATACCAAATATCTAGCGCCTAGCCTTGCAGTTCCGGACACAAATCTTTTGTAAAGTTCGTCAATAACAAGTGCTGTCACTATTAGGTGACCTATGCCCCTGAATACGCTTTCAGAAAATGCCACATTAGCACCAAAATGAATATTTGTAAATAAAAGTGAATGAAAAATGTAAACTTTATTATTTCAGTCAAAATGATCGGGAAAACCTTAACCAAATTTTAAGTTAAAAGGGGGCATCAATTTTTCAAAATGCAAAACACAGTCATGGGGGTTGGTTTCCCTAGTAGAGATGCTGATAGTAAAGAGATTTTTTAAGTTTCAAGTAAATACCTTTGATAATATTTAAGCTAATGACTTTATGAAAAACTTAAACAATATTCTGTGTTTCATAAACACACATGTCCCCTGTTGGTGCTGGATAGCCCATTTCTTAGACCAAATTAAGTCAAGGTCAAGGTGAGGCTGTGTGATTTGAGTGGATTGGGAACGGTCATAAGTAACAACTGTGTAAATATGCAATTGCTGTAGTAACCGGTGTTAGTGCTAGACGAAACGGTAAAATCTAATTTATTACAAGTCCAAATTAGGTCAAGGTCAAAGCCAAAGTGAGGTTGGGTGATATGGGTGGATTTGAGATGGTCATAAGCAACAACTGTGTAAGTATCCAAGGATTGTAACAAGCGGTGCTGGTGCTAGACCAAACGGTGTAATCTAGTTAACCAAGAAAGAGCCCATTTGAATTATATTAAGTGCAAATTAGGTCAAGGTCAAAGTGAGGTTGGGTGATATGGGTTGATTGGGAACAGTCATAAGTAACAACTGTTTAAATATCAAAGTGTTGTAGTAAGCGGTGTTGGTGCTAGACGAAACGTTTAAATCTAGTTAACCAAGAAAAGCCACTTTTGAATTATAAGTCCAAATTAGGTCAAGGTCAAAGTAGGGTTGGGTTATATGGGTGGATTGGGGATGGTCATAAGCAACAACTGTGTAATTATCCAAGCGGTGTTAGTGCTAGACGAAACGGTAAAATCTTGTTAACCAAGAAACAGCCCATTTAAATTATTGCAAATTAGGTCAAGGTCAAGGTGAAAGCAAGGTAAGGTGATATGGGTGGATAGGGAATGGTCACAAGCAACAACGGTGTAAGTATCCAAGTGTTGTAATAAGTGGTGCTGTTGCTAGATTAAATGGTAAAATCAACTTAACCTTGTAACGGATGGATGGAAGGACGGACAGGACAATGCATCCGGATCATGATACTGGGGGCATAAAAAGGTTCATAAATCAATCTACAAAAAAGTTATGGGGGCTGCTTTTCCTGGTGGAGATTGTGTTAATAAAGACGAATTTTGAGTTTCAAGTAAATACCTTGGACTGTATTCAAGATATTGGACTTGATGAAAAACTTAAACAAATATTTCAAAGTTACAAAAGGGGCAAAAACCTCTCAAAATACAAAACAGAGTTATGGGGTTGCTTTCCCTGGTAACCAAGATATTGGACCTTATAAAAAAATTCCCGGACGGACTAATGGTCTGACAGACGGAGTGACGGATGGTTCGATTTGAATATGCCCTTTTTATGGGGGAATAAAAAATGTATGTTAATCTTTCGTGACCTTATTAGATTTATACGATGGACTGGAACCATATGAACAAAATCAAATCTTTATCAGCCAGGGATGATTTCTGTGTAATAAGCTCGAATTCAGCCCAGTTGTTTATGAGAAGATGTTTAAAGCATTAAAGAACACGCAAACGCATTACAGAATGGTCTCACTGACGCATGTACACACCTATGACAAAACGCAATCGCCAAATGCTCTTGCTTTTGACCAGTAACACTTAAATGGCTCATTTAAATATAACGCTCGATAAAACAGCATGAATCCGGGGTAGGTTTTGAAGAGTACAGCCTAGCAGACTACAAATGTATGCAGAAATGACTCATAATTATGTATTATTGCAGTTGACAAGCAGTGTAAATTAAACCTGATTTCATGTTGAAACTATTTAAACGTCATCCTCAAAATCCACTTGAACCCAAAAGCTAAGATGTATACATTGCTGAGCTATTAGTGAAACGCAAGTGATATCTTTATGCAATTTTTGCGAAATCAAATTCAAAGACCAAATAATGTGGATAACTTAGTCATTGATAAGTATAGTCATAGTATACATTTGTTTTGAAATTAAACAAGGCAAACAATTTCTTGATTCACTGAATCTAAAATATAATATGACATCCCAAGAAACCACAAAGGTGCGTCAGTGTTACAATTTATATTACAAAACTAAAATAGGCAGTGTGCTTAGGCGTAAAAAAAAATAAGTTTGTTTCAGGTAACCCGACCTAACCTAAAAAAATGCCCCAACCCTAGAACATTTTATTGGGTTTATCAGATTGGTTTTCGGTTTATTGACTTTCTTCAATAATTAAATGTGTTTTTGGATAAATAAATGTTTTGTTTTGATAGTATCCACTTATAAACAACGTTTAAGGTTATTACTGATACGTTTTGAATATTTATTCAGGTTTAGAATCTTCAAGTTGACCATTTACCAAAAAAAAATAAAAAATCCCGACCTACCTACCCTAATTTTTGGGGGCATGTTACATGAAACAAACATATTTTTTTTGACGCCTTATGCATAGTAAGATGAAGGGTTTAAAGAAATAACATTCAAATAAGTCAAGAAAAAAATCTAACATTTAAAACACATACAAAGTATTAGACAATTTCTGTCTAACCGATAAAGTAGAACTTACTTGCAAATATCCGGTATACGACAAGAGTTGTCAATTGTTACAGACTTGCATGGACAACTGTCGCCTGCCTAAAGAATGAACACAATCTTTGGTCATTGTTTTAAATATTTGTGTTTACCTCCAATAGTATTTTGTTACGTCTATAAACATAAAGAAACTTAAGATTACAAAATTTGACATTTACAGGTAAACTACTCGCCCATACCACAGTTATTTGGAAGTGTTAAATGAATGTTTTAAAAATTAGTTAATTTTAATAGAGTTATAAGTATTATGTCTGTGTGCATAAAGCTAAATGTTAACCAAACCAATTCATTATTTTATCTGAAATCAATTGGCATTTACAATGTACAAAATATAAAGTCTGACTATTTGCTTAAAAATATGCAAGTATTTTTAAGACAAGTCTTCCGAACTTCTTTATATGCAAAAATATTTTAATAAGCAAATTGTAATTGTCTAATTTAAATGGAAACAAAATTAAATCATCAATTGATAGACAAGAGGGCCATGATGGCCCAAAGGGCTCACCTGAGTACTGAAAATGACAGAGACCTTACTGTTGTGACAGGTTTGAAAAAATGTTATTTAAAGCAAGTGTGCCATAATGGTGATAAGAACATTCAACTAGCTGATTAACTGTCATATTTATTTAACTCCCCAGCTAACAGTTGCATATCAAAAACAAACAATGAAACTCATTGACATAAACAAGTAAGGACTGTACTTTCGTGAAGAAATCTGAAGAATACTGTGGAATCAATAATTTTTACCGAGGGCTAATTTTCGCGCATTTCGTTCATAAACAATGCAGGTATATGTGAATGTCATGGATGCTTTATAAATAATTTTCTGGTTAAAATAATAACATTTTTAGGTATGATCTGTTGGAAGAAATAACGAATTGATTGCTATCAAAAATATAATTTGGTGTAACACGGCTTATGTGCACAAGTTGAGAGTTTGTTGTCACAAGTTGACGTATTAAGTACGAATAACAACCCCCGATGTGGGGCCTCTATTTAAGTCAACATACAATTAACAAAATGTGTCAGATTGATTCAACGTGATATAAATTATCTATGACCTCGTTTAATGATGCGCTCACTTTTACCCAAAAATGCAGTAGTGAACACCTGTTATCAATTTAGAGCCTAATCCAGTACCCATACTGATGTTTATTTCAATGCACAAGCTGTCATAATAGGACCCTCTACTAGCATTCTGCCAAGTCGTTTGTAACACCGATCAATGGATACATATTTTTTTTTAACCCAAATGATCACTTTTCAAAACCGGGTTTGCGCGAATTTAAGACCGCGCAAATATGTCCGCGATCACATTTGCGTAAATTGGTACCCCGCGAATTCAAGTGATTCCACAGTACATAAATGGGTTTGATAAGTCTCCGTGATTTCTTGTGTCAGGCAGTGTGATGCGATATCCTGTCTGGGTGGTGCTGCTACTTTTTTTTTGCTTATGGTTCTCAAATCATGTTTCTTTATCTTTTTTCCTGTAAAATGTTTGGTTTTCCAAATGAAATATGTCGTTTATTTAATACTAAACCAAACAAATCTGTGTTCGATAAACACACATGCCCCCGGTTGGTGCTGGGTAGCCCATTTCTTAGACCAAATTCGGTCATGGTCAGGGTCAAAGTGAGGTTCGGTGATATTAATGGATTGGAAACCGTCATAAGTAGCAACTATGCAAATATCTTAGTGTTGCAGTAAGCGGTGCTGGTGCTAGACGAAACGGTAAAATCTAGTTTACCATGAAATGGCAGTTATTATAAGTCGAAATATGGTCAAGGTCAAAGTAAGGTTAGGTGATATGGATGGATAAGAAATTGTCACAAGCAACAAATGTGTAAGTATCAAAGTGTTGTAGTAAGCGGTGTTGGTTCTAGACGAAACGGTAAAATCTACTTAACCTTATCACGGACACAAAGACGGAAAGACGGACGGACAAAAGGACGAACAGGACGATCAGTAAATGCCTCCTGCATCAAGATGCCGAAGGGCTAAAATATTAAAAAGATATGTTTTACCAAAACTCAGACAGTCTTTTACAAATTTTGCAATTTGTACATTAGTTTGACAGTCAAGACAAATTCAGTTATAGTGTGTACAAGTTGTATGTTTGCAGACAAAACTGTCAAAAGGTGAAAAGCTGGCTAATATCTTCAGGCTGTCAACTCGCCCTCAGTGAAAAAGTAGGAAAAAAAGTAGGAGCTTTCTTTTCAAATAAGAGGGCCAAATGGCCCTGGGTCGCTCACTTGAGTTTCATTAGTCGAACAATTTTCCATGTGTTCGATTTTTATACGGATATGGATATACTCATATCAACTACTGATGGAAATGCGGCCTTAATCATCATGGTTTGAAAAACTTAAGTGACAACATAGATTCAAAATTTTGAAGTACATATTAAAATTGAAGCTTTTTCTTCAATTTGACCTAGTTACCTAGTTTTTGACCCCACATGAACTAGATACAAACTTGGCCGAGATACCATTGGGACAAATGTTTTAACCAAGTTTCATGAAGATTCGGCAAAAAATGTGACTTCTAGAGTGTTAACATGCTTTCTCTTCAACTTTCACCACACATGAACCAGATTCAAACTCGGCAGAGATATCATTAAGTCAAATTTTCTGACCACGCTTCATGAAGATTGGGCAAACTATGTGACTTCCAGAGTGTTAACAAGCTTTTTCTTCAGTTTGACCTAGTTTTTAACCACACATAACCCAGTTTTAAACTCGGCCGAGATATTCTTGGGACAAATGGTCTGACCAAGTTTCATGAAGATTGGTCAAAAATTGTGACTTCTAGAGGAGTATTAACAAGCTTTATAAAGTTTTCAATTTAGCCATTAAAGGCTAACTGCCCCGCCCCCTGGCGGCCATGTTTTTCAAAGGAGGGCAACCATTTTCGAACTCGGTTTGTAATATTCGTCAGGATTAGCGGTCGGCATTCGGTTAGTTTGTAGATGTTGATTATTTAATGCGAATAATAAAACTGAGATTTTGGTAAAGTTATTAAAATCTTTTCTTTGTGATCACCAGGAATAACAATAACAATAATGTGGGCTCACCCTTAATGAAATTCTGATGGTACTACTATTAGTTTGAATGGTCCCGCCTTATGACGCTTGCCTTTTTATAGGGAGTATCAGCCAATGGGATGAGACGTTACAAAATAATGACCAATGAAAACAATTGTTACATACGTAATCAGAGCGAATGAACTTTTGTGCAAAATTACAGTTTAGACAACAAAATAGAAGTTTAATAATAGTTATTATGTGGCATTCACTAAATCATTACATACAAAAATATATATGGATTTATATGACACCATGAAAAATTTGTTAGACAATCAAATGGTAATGAACGCCGGTTTGAAAAATAGAAACTGTCAGCTTCCAGACAAGATGGCGGCTTCCAATGTAACTTAGCAAGTAAGTTTCTTTCGTAAATCGAGTAAAAACATGAGTATGAAAGCAACGTTACTTAGACATCAGAGTATGATAATAAATATAAAATAACATAGGATGGCTCAAAAAACGTGCATGCTATTCGTAGCATAAATCGACATTGTGCAATAACAGCACAATTAACAGTATATTTTATATTTAAAACAAGCCATCAGTTATACGTATGATGGAATAATGTCTGTAACAGATGACTTGTTACAGGCTGAGATATCATTAGAACAAACGTTCAGCGCAAGTGGGAAGAAGATTGGGCAAAAAAATGAAACTAGAGTGTTAACAAGCTTTTTCTTCAAGTTGACCTAGTGACCTAGTTTTTGACCCAACATGACCCAGATTCAAAATGAACAGAGATATCATTGGGTCAATGTTCTGACCACGTTTCATGAAGAGTGGCCAATAAATTTGGCCTCTAGAGTTTTAACGAGGTAAATGTTGACGACGCACGACGAACGACGGACAAAAGGCGATCACAAAAGCTCACCATGAGCATGTTTACATCCTCTGATTTTACCAGATAATCAACGAAGCAATGTCATGGATTGTGTGTATATTCTATAAGAGCTACACATCTGTCTGATATGTTTTATGGAATAATTTTACATGCATCATGCTAACAGTAAGATTGTACCAACTTTCTGGAAACTGTAACTCATTTCAAGAAAAGCATAACAAGCGTTACATTGAGATTTACTAACTGAAATGTATGATTCAGGAATGTATATTTGCCCACTTTTTTAGAATTTACTTGTTTTCAAACTTCAAAAGTATCAATAACTGCAACATATTAGCACTGGAATACATCTGCCAGCTGGATAAAACAAAATCAACAAAACAAAATAAAACAATTATTATAACAGCACGTTTGTAAATATTTTTCTTTTAATTTTATGTTGATGTTTTCTCCAGATAAGACCGGTAATTGTTGTTTATTCATAATTTACATTATTACTATATTTATAACCCATTCTTCCCATAAGAATTACGTATACAGCTTACGGTGAGCTGTATTCGGTGGAAGCTGTATATGGTCTTATAGTTGACGTATACAGCTAACGCGTAGGCTATATACGGAGTACGCTGTATAAGGTATAACACACAGCTACCTCTTACAATTCTTGTAGCAGCCATCTCTTGAACAAACCTAGCCCTAAACATATATCACATATTTAATCTGCAACATATAATCAGTGCGTATTGTCCTCAGATGTCAGTGTGTGGAGTCATCAATGTGAGAGTGTGTGGCGTTCTCACTGTCCTTGGTCCTCAGTCTGCTCGAGTCATCAGAGCGAGTCAGTGTGTCCAATGAGTGCGTATTGTCCTCAGTTGTCAGTGTGTGGGGTCCACAATGTGCGAGTGTGTCAGTGTGTGGGGTCCACAATGTGCGAATGTGTGGCGTCCTCACTGTCCTTGGTCCTCAGTCTGCTCTGGTACTCAGTGCAAGTGAGTGTGCAATTAAGTGCGTATTGTCCTCAGATTTCAGTGTGTGGTGTCCTCAATGTGCGAGTGTGTGGCGTCCTCACTGTCCTTGGTCCTCAGTCTGCTCGAGTCCTCAGTGCAAGTCAGTGTGTCTAATGTTCTCAATGTCGTATGAAATGTCCAATTTTTAAATAAAGGTGAATTTAAAAAAAGTTTCAATTCAGGTTATTTACTTCAAAAGAAGCGTCCTTACCAATGTTCACGACAATTCATTCATGGGAAAGTGGTGTCCCCATTTGGAGATTTTTCGTCATGTGTACTCACTCTACACCATATGCAAGTATGTGTGTGTGTGAGTTCGTGCGTACGTGTGCGCGCGTGTGTGTTAGTGATGGCGAAGATGCTGAAATTATTCGCGATTTCGTATTTCGTGACCTTGAATTGAATGAAACAAGCCTAACTAAGCTAACAAGTCCAATACAATGTATTGTATATCTCCAACCCTTTAACCTCATACTCATAAACTATATTAGCATAATCACGCTCTTATTATTTGTCCAATATTAAAATTCGGATTTGTTGGGGGACGTGTTGAACGTGATTATTTTTTAACATTTCAACATATTGTACAAATATGAAATAAATATACAATTAATGAAAAGCATCAATGCAAAAAGCAATACAATGTAGTAGCAAACAGACAAGAACACACATATGATCAAGCTATTGTAGTTAAAGGAGAAACATGTACATTAATTGCAATCACTGCAAAAATGAAATTATTATATACGAGCTTACAAACAAGAAAGATAAAATGAGCAAACTACTGTAATCAAAGTGAATACATGTGTACATGTTCATAACTGCAAAGCTAATTATGCCTTTAACATCAATATTTGGTACTGAACTTTTCTTTACTACACTACACTCTATCAGCAGTATAAAATAGCTGTTTAATAGATTAATTTGAATTTAGAATATAGATAATATTATAATGCTTAAACATGGAAATACACCCAGCAAAAATTATATATCATGGATTTCTTGTATAAAGGTGTCTTTCCAATTAAAACAAGAGGTCCATGATGGCCCAAAGTGCTCACTTGAGTCTGAGAACAATGGCGACCATTAGGGATTCAACAGGTACCCGTAAATACCCGCATTCTCGGTACTATTAAAACCCATTTTGCATGGCATTAACATAAAGGGGCGATACAAAAAACATGGAAATAATTCTATAAAAATACATAAAGAGCTTATGATTGGATACATCCATCTTTTTTCACATACCTCCTGGTATATGTTTGAATTAAAATAATAAATTATTTATTAACACCAGTACACAGACTGATTTGATGTCAGTTCAACTTTGGGTATCAGTGATTGACATATTGTTCTGTATTGTTGTTTTCAAAACAGTTTTAAATGTTTTTGCAACGAAGTCCATAAGCAATGATAAACCTTTACGGGTTCGAAACTGGTACACACAGTGATGCTCTTTAGTTACTACACTCGACGAAAACTTCCTAAATATCATCATAATGGCACCATATAAAAGTATTAAACCACGAATATAATTCTGGCTGTGCGGGCCCGTCTAGCTCAGTTGGCAGAGCGCTATACTTTAAATAGAGTGTTCTTGAGTTCGAGCCCCAGTCCGGCCACATAACTTGTGTGGGGATTGGTGGTGAAATAATTTCTACGGCCATTCTCCCCCTACTTCTGATTCAAGTAGGGCAGTTGTCATTTACTGGCATAAGTATGTGCACTTGGTATTGGTAAACCACTGACAGTGGCTTAGTTTCCCAGAAAAAGTGTGAGTAGGTTAACTGACCGCCATTATATCACTGAAAATGACTGGTTAATAATGTGAACAATCCAAACAAACAAACTTTCCAAATGTACTCTTAGGAGAAGGACATTTCTAGGTTACATAGGAATACTTCTTGTTAACATTAACAACCATACAACTATCAATATTGTCAGATTAAATTATAAATAACTATAAAACCTTTTAGTTGTTTTAGTGCGTAAAATCTTTGAGTCAATGACACCCACAGAGACAAACTTTCCAAACGTACTCTTAGGAAAAGCGAAATTTCTATGTTTTATAGGAATACTAATTGTTAACATTACGAAACATATACCTATCAACATTGTCAGTTAAAATTATAAATAACTATACAACCTTTTAGTTGATTTGTAATAAAACTTACTAATAATCGCACCAATTTTAAGTCAAAACATTGTAGAATATTTTTCAATTAAGGAGAAATAATGAATCAGCTTCAAAATTCATGTAATATAATTACTTGCGTTTCCAAAATCCCAATTCAAATGTATACGTAAGTCCACACGTTACTTGATATAATGATACTGAATAACTTACAAGCTAAACAGTCCAAACACTACAGAAAATAATTAACTCTTTCAGGCACTAGATCACATAATATTAATCCTTTATTCTGATTGCTTGTTTACAACATGAATTTTAGCTATTTATTGTTGTTTACACCTTTTTCCTGACTGGATTCCAAGAAAGACAGTGAAACAACTCACTGCTGCACACATAGGTAAAATATAGGTCAGAAGCAGGCTATAAATGTATTACTATGTGTAATGATGCTGATCTAAACTAGAAGTATCATGTTGACTCAGAATGATGTATTGATTTTACTGATAAGCAGACTCCACTATCTGGGTTATATCTGCAACTAAAGGGAAATAACACATTTATGGCACTTATCTTTCTGATACTGCATTTACCTCCCTTAACCAGGTGAGTTATTCAGGAATAGATGTATTTGGGGCAAAAAAGGGACAATGACTCTGGTGTTCCTGGTCCGATCGGGCCCATTATCGAACTTGGTCAAGATTGTATGGTCATACACAAACTGTGCAAGTTTGGTCAAGATTAAGTAAAAAATGTAGTCTTTATCGCGATAATGGTCCAAATTGTTGACGGCATACGGTCGCCGGACGATGCCGGAGAGGACAACTATACCATTAGCTCACCAAGCAGTTGGTGCTCAGGTGAGCTTACAAAGAAAATAATATATATAATACACTTTAAGTGCCAGTATACATCAATACTTCGTATAAAATTATTATTATAATAACACTTGACTGTGATGGAAATGTTTAAATAACAATACTTAGAAAGAAAATATTGTCAAACAACTATAAATTCTTAAAAGAGCCAAGCACAACTGTTTAGACTGGGGTTTGGTCAAATAAATGTTTCATGATATTAAACATAATAAGAGCTAGTTTATATAGCAAATTTAACAAGAGTGCCATTGTCACAAAGATACGCCCGTCAAAGATGCGTTTTAGGGGTAAAGATTCCACGACTAAAGAGATACAATTAAAAAAAAAAGGAAGAGTCATGGTATTGGTGCATCTAATTAATCTCTCAGCCTCTCTCTCTGTGTTTAGGTATTAAAACTATTCCATATGATATATATTCTTAAATATATCATCAATATGACAAAATAAACAAGAAACATGAAAATTCACCATAAACCTAAATTTTCGAACAAAATGCATTGAAGTAAGCATCAAAATAAATTTTTTAGTAATGGTGACCTTGACCTTGACCAACCCCACATGCAATCCCAAGAAAGGCCTCAATATAAGGTATCTACATATGAAGTTTCATTAAAATGCCTTGATCTTGATCCCACCCACCCCATATGCAATCCCAAGCGAGGTCTAGATATAAGATATCTATACAAGATGTTTTATTAACATATCTCAAGGTGTTGTCAAGCTATTGAGCGGAAAAAGTTTTTTTTATTTTTAGTAATGGTCATGACCTTGACCCCATCCACCCTATATGCAATCCCTTAAGAGTATAAGGTATATATGTATAAAGTTCATTAAACTATATAAATGTGTTCTCAAGTTATTGAGCGGAAACCGTTTATCTACTTTTAATAATGGTGACCTTGACCTTGAGTCTATACACACCATATGCAATCCCAAGCGAGGACCTTATATAAGGTTTTTGTGAATAGAGTTTCATTGAAATAGCTCAATTCGATGTCAAATTTTTCTATTTTTAGTAACAGTGATTTTGACCTCACTCACCCCATATGCAATCCCAAGCGAGGTCTCAATATACAGTATTTATGTATAAAATGTCATTAAAATATCTCAATCATTCTCAAGTTATTGAGCAGAACCTATTTTTCTATTTTAAGTAACAGTGAGCCCACACACCCCATATGCTATCCAAAGCGAGGTCTCGATATAAGGTATCTATGTATTAAGTTTTATTCAGATATCTGAATGCGATCTCAAGTAAGTGAGCTGAAACAGTTTTTCTACTTTTAGTAACAGTGACCTTGACCCAACCCACCCAATATGCAATCACATGCGGGGTCTTGATATAAGGTATCTATGTATTAATTTCATTAAATTTAGCAACGCATGTTCAAGTTATCGAAAATAAACTGTTTTTCTATTATAGTAATAGAGACCTTGACCTTGACCACAGCCACCCCATATGCCATCCCAAGCGAGGTCTCGCTATGAGGAATCTATGTATTATTTCCATCAAAATAGTTCAATGCATGCTGAAGTTACTGAGCAGAAACAGTTTTTCTATTTTTAGTAACATTTACATTGATCCCACCCACCTTATAAGCAATCGCAAGCGAGGACTCAATATAAAGTAGTCATGTATTAAATGGCATTAAAATATCTCAATGCATTCTTAAGTTATTGAGCAAAAACTGTTTTTCTATTTTTAGTAGCAGTGACCTTGATCCCACCCACCCCATTTGCAATCCCAAGCAAGGTCTCGCAATACGTTTTCTAAGTTTCATTACAATAGCTCAATTCGTTCTTGACTTAAAGAGCGGAAACTAAGACATTGACCTTCAATTTTGACCTTGATCTAGGACCTAGGGACCTGGTTTTTGAGCGCTACAATACACCTCATCATGCTTGCCACTTTTTCCAAGTTATTGTACAAGAGGGCCATGATGGCCCAAAGTACTCACATGAGAACTGGTACAGATGAAAACAATACTGTTGTGACATGTTTGAAAATTAAGGTATCTTAACAATACGCACAGGTGGATAGGATCAATTTTGATTTAAAACATCTGTTAGTACAATGGGCTAACTAAGTATTTCTTGGGCAGTGGATGTACAATGGTTCTCAAATAATTTTTCTCGATACTCCTACCTCACCCTTTTTCATTTAGTCATTGACAATTCTGGAAAATGCACAAACAGTAGATTTTGATGTCTTTTTCGCAAACAGTTTTGTAGAACTAGTTGAAATGCGATAATTACGATGGCTGTGTTATAAGGTCAAGTTTTGCTTTTTCTTTGATGATAAATGATGTTAATGCAGGCTCTGAAGAGATCAACGTTGCATGTACAAATAACTGCATGCAAGTCTTGCAACTGTTGGAAATCAAATTTTATCAATCAATATTTCTGGTCATGCGCAAACTGTGTAAGTTTGGTCACAACTGAATTTAAACTTGTGTTTGCAAGCCAATCATTGATTACTTGTTGATGTTTTTTTTCAAACACAAGGGGCAATAACTCTGTTTTTTCTGGCTCGCTTATGCTTATATTCGACTTCATATGTAGTCTTACGTCCCTAGACAAACGGTACACGATTGGTGAAGTTTGTATGAAAAATGAAGTCTCTATCCTGAATAATGTCCATTTTTGCAGATTTTTTTCACAAACAAAGGAAATAACTCTGGTGTTTCAGGTCCGATCTTGCTTATATTCAACTTAAACTGTAATCTTAAGACAATAGACAAACTATACAAGATTGGTGAAGATTGGATGAAAAATGAAGTCTCTATCTTGAATTATGTCCGTTTTTGTATATTTTGTTAATAACCGAAGGGCAATAACTCTAGAGTTTAAAGCACGATCTAGCCTATTTTTGGCATCTGCTGAGATCTAATGTTTATGGAAAATAAAGTCTATACGTTGGAAAAGGGCATTTTTGCACTTTTTGCATGAAAAAGGGGCAACAACTCAGGTGTTACTGGTGTGATCTGACCGAATAACAATCCCATCCGAGATTTTATAGTTATACACAAACTGTGCAAGTTAGGTCAAGATTGAATAAAAACTGTTGTCTTTATCGCGATAACGGTCCAAATTGTTGACGGAATACGGACGCCCGACGACGCCGCAGAGGTCCCCTATACCAATAGCTCACCGAGCACTTCGTGCACAGGTGAGCTAAAATCCGTCCATGCTTAACAAATATATGCTCCGGACTAAGTGTTAAGGATTGATTTCTTATATTTGACCTTTGACCTTGAATTCTGACCTGGTTCTTGCGCACATCAATACACCTTACCATGCTTGTCACTTGCCAAGTTATTCAAAAATGTATCCGTGCTGGACAAAGAAATCTGATATGCTCCGGAATAAGTGTTAAGGATTTATTTCTTATATTTGGCCTTTGACCTTTAATTGTGACCTTGACCTTGGACATATAACCTGGTTCTTGCGCGGGACACTTTGCCTCACCATGCTTGTCACTTCTGCCAAGTTATTTGAAAATCCATCCATGCTGGACAAAGATAATGCTCCGGACAAAGTGTTGAGGATTGATTTCTTAAATTTTATTTTAAATTTTGACCTTGACCTTAAATCTAGCGACCTGGTTCTTGCGCGCGACACTCCGCCTGATCATGCTTGCCACAGCTTCCAAGTTATTTGAAAATCCATCCGTGTTGGACAAAGATATGCTCTGGACAAACACTTTTTGCCGCCCGCCCGCATGCCATTATATGTCCCGTTTTTCAAACTGTCGTATTAAAAGTGCATTATGTTCTCAAAGATACTGAACTCCATATGGGCATTAAAATTGTGGTCTTGCAGCTAGGTTTTACCCAAGGGGCATAATTTGAGGGGCATACTTTCACCAATCTTTGGCGAGGACCACTATGCATGATTACGTACCAAATAAAGGAAAGCTGTGGGCCTTGCCGTTTCAGAGGAAACAATTTTTGAAGTCATTTTGCTATTTAAGTCTATATAAACCATGTGACCCCCAGAGCGTGACCAGTGTTTACCCCATGGGCATAATTTAAACAATATTTGTAGAGGACCACTATACTATGTTACATACCACATATGAAACCTCTAGGCCTTGCGGTTCAGAGGAGAAGAATTTTAAAGTCATTTTGCTATTTAAGTCTAAATAAACCATGTGATCCCCAGGGCGTGGACAGTTTTGAACCCAGGGGCATAATTAGAATAATCTTTGAAAAGTGCCACTATACGATGTTACATACCAAATAAGAAACCTCTGGGCCATTCGGTTTCTGAGGAGGAGATTTTTAAAGTCATTTTGATATTTAAGTTTATATAAATCATTTGACCCCCAGAGCGTGGCCAGTTTTGAACATTGAACAATATTTGTAGAGGACCACTATAGGATGTTACAAACCAAATATGAAACCTCTGGGTTTTTGGTTTCAGAGGAGAACATGTTTAAAGTCATTTTGCCATATATTCTATATAAACCATGAGACCCCCGGGGCGTGGTCCATTTTGACCCCAGGGGCATAATTTGAGCAAACTTTGTAAAGGACCACTAAAGGATGTTACATACCCAATATGAACCCTCTGGTCCTTGCAGTTTCAGAGTAGAAGATTTTTAAAGTCATTTTGTTATATATTCTATATAAACCATGTGTACCCTGGGGCGTGGCTGGTTCTGACCGAAGGGGCATAATTTGAATTTTTTTTGTAGAAGCCCACTATAGGATGTTGCATACCAAATATCCAACCTCTGGTTTCAAATGAAAAAAAGATTTTAAAACTCATTTTGCTTTTTTTATTTAAACCATGTGTCCCCCGGGGCGTGGCCCAATTTTACCCCAGGGGCATAATTTGAGCAAACTTTGTAAAGGACCACTAAAGGATATTACAAACCAAATATGAGATCTCTGGGCCCTGCGGTTCACAGAAAAAGATTTTTCAAGTTTACACTTTTTAAATCTATGGTTGGCTCTGGTGACCTACATATACAGCGGACCGTAACGATTTGAACAATTTTGAAAGAGGGTCACACAATCATCATTCCTGTGAAGTTTGGTGAAAATCTGCCAAGTGGCTTAGGAGATGTTGTTTGAATGAAAAGTTGACAACGGACACACTGACGCACGGACGACGGACAAAGGGCGATCACAAAAGCTCACCATGATTTAAATTTATATGTTTGCCGTGTCCTTCCCAAATAAAGTAGACAAGGCAAGATTTATTAGTATAAAACTTTATGGGGATGATTAAGCAATATAACAATTAAGGTTTTAACTACAACAATTTATCTAATAGATGTAAGTATTCTTCTTTTTCATTTTTTAATGCTTTCCATTTTAGCATTTTGTTTTTATAAATGTAATTAAGTTCCAAGATTTTTGACATCAACATACAAATTTATTGTAAGCATTTAAGCTTTGTTGATTCCAATTTAGTTTCCATTCTGTGTTTATGTTTTCCAATACAAACCACTTTTGTTTTATCATAATTAACATGTATTACTGATAAACGAGCACAAACGAGTTCAGTACCATCCAAAATAGCAGTAGTGTCATCTGCAAACTGAGGCAACTTGTGTTTCATTCCATAATTAGTTATGCCTTTTAAATTAAATTATTTCTTAATACAACTGATTATCATTTCTTCACAAAGAATAAAGATACTGCCTCACAGGGTACCACCTTGCCTGTAGTCCCATTTCAATAGGAAAAACGTCCAATCAGTACCACACTGTGTATACGCTGATTTTGCATCTTTATAAATTTTGAAAGCAACGCTTAACGTAAAAGTAAAAAGAGAAAACAATGACCATGCCAATGAGTCGAAAGCCTTTTAAAAATCAATCAGAAGAAATAAGCCTGAAATCTCATTCTCTTCATTTTAATTTTCAGTATAATGCAATATAACGTAAATTAACCTTGCATTTTCCCCAATTCATCTTCCCGCACAAAATCCAGTTTGAAACTTACTTATTAGTTTGTCCATTAATATTTATACACTGAATTTAAGTGTGAGACAGGAGGCGAATTTTTAAAAAAAGGTCTAGATGCATCCGCCTTTGGTATGTCAGTTATAATATACCCTGAGTTAGTGTAATAGATAAACGTCCACTAAAGAAAGCTTTATTTAAGGTCCTAACAACAAAAACACTCTTTTTCCAAAACATTTTATAAAAGTCTGTACTAAAACCATGTGATTATTGATAACATAACTATATGGTAGAGAATTTCTCTTACATCGCTTTAATTAGGTTAAGGTAATGAAACACATGCATCCATTGTAACGGATTTATGATATATTCGTGCTTAAAGGTCAGTTTAAGGTTAATTTGAACGAGCTATAACGAGTACCTTAAGGAGTTTGTAAATTTATTGATTGGTTATTACAACGTAAACAGCGGCGGAGAGCGATAATTAGATCTACTATAATTTTAGTGGTGTAAAGTTACGGTTGTTATTATGAAGCTACAAGAGGTTATATACATGTATATAATTCATTTCACATAATATCCAAAAACCCAACAATACAAGTGGACGATGTTTTACGTACAATGTTCACAGATTAAATGTTAATGTACACATATACATATCCATTTGCATATAAAATTGCATATACATGTATTCACATATGCATGTGGAGGGGACACTACCAACCACATGTATGGTGTTTATGACTAACATTTGATGACCTGTCCATATAAGCATATACGAGCCTTACAGGTACTACGACTATCTTAACAGGAATGAATATTTCTAAATCAATTATCTAGATAACAATATTAAATCATTGCTTGACATGTTTTAAACTTTCAATTCAACCATGCTCAAAAATTGTGCGCGAGTGATAGAAGGGCACTGTTGCACAATACATTGACATTTGTTTCCTAACATTTCATCAAGCAATTGTACCCAGAAAGTGTCTTGACCCTTTAACACTAGAACAGGTATACCAACTTTGGATCCAGAACAATCGCCGTACAAAAATGTAAAGATGTCAAGTGAAGTTACTAATTTGTTTAAGTGGTCACCATTATGACCTTGACTTTTGACCCTATGACCCGAAAATGATCTTTGACCCAAGGATTTAATAATCTCCCTAACCTGTCAACCCAAGCCTTCCTAATTAGTTTTGAAAACCTAGGTACCAGGGTTCTGTAGTTATTGCCCTAAAATGGTTTCGTATCAATTGGTCTGTTTTTACAACTTTTGGTAAGTTTGACTTGACCTTTAACCCAATCATCCACTAGACAATCAATTGAGATCCAAATCTACAGGTTGCGTTTTTCCAAACAATATTTCACAATAACTGTTTTTTTTAAATATTTATGTCGGTTAGACCTTGATCTTTGAACCACGAACCCCAGAGTCGATAGAGATCCATCACTTGTCCAAAACAGTCTAGCTATCAAATTTGAAGAACCGAGGCTAAAAGGATCTGTTTTAACGCCTTGGATAATATTTTACAATCAATCAATATTGGGTAACCAAAGGTCGGTTTAAACAAACCTTAGACCCATGGACCCAATAATCTGTAAGAATGCTTTACTAGTCATGACCAACCTACGTATCACGTTTGAAAACTCTAGGAGTAGTAGTTTTGTAGTTATTGCCCAGACAATCTTTTTCAATTATTAGATGTTTTTGTTAATATTTTGGTCGGTATGAACTTGACCTTTGACACAAAGATCCCATAATGAATTATGAGCCTCTGCTTGTACTCACCAACCTACGTACCAAGTTGGAAGTGCCTATGCCCAAGGGCTCTATCGACATACAGAGGGACCGACAATCATTCGGACCTACCAACCCACGGATCATCGTTTGCAAACCAATATACTCCCGCTTCCTTGACATCGAATCAATTCAATCCATTGCGATCAAAATTTGCGCGTTAATGTAAATATGTAAATCAGCAGGCGATAGTCATCGCGATTCGACTGATAAATATTCTGAAGTTTATTTTAAGTTTGAACAAATTTAGTCACCTTTTACACACATACTCAGCATGCACTATTATAATTGTTCACTTCGCCCTTTTTCACAATCCATAAGTTATATATACAATATTTTAAGTTTTATACATAGAACGTCAATGATGGGAATAAGCATAAAACATTGTATTAAATTACAAACACGTTGCTTTGGCTGTTGAACGGTGAAGTGTTAGTCTTGCTTTGTCAAAATGCACCGATGAATATTAAAAATAGTTGCTCTGCTGATCTGTGGTGTATTGAATTTAGTTTCTATCGAGTCTAGAAAAATGTAAATATAACCCGTATCGGTACGATACGATACAAAGAAATAATGTCATCGCACTACCTGTCAAAATGAAATTGAACACCTCTACAGTTTGCCTAATTGCGTAGCGTTGGCATTATTTAATTGCTTATGTAGTCATAATAAAAACCCATACCAGATTACAAACAATTATCGATTCAATCCTGCAATTCATATGAAAGAAAACCTGAACAAATTATGAGATCATCTCGTGCTAAACCAGTATAACATGGTGGCATAAACACACAAATTGTACTGCTTTTATCAATGTAAAAAAGGCGAGTTGGGCGAAAAGATTAACATACATAACTCAAGAAAAGCGCAATAACAACTGTCAAAACAAGAGGGCCATGATGGCCCAAGGCGCTCACCTGAGTCTGAGAACAATGACGACCATAAGGGATGCAACAGGTACCCTAAATACCCGCATTCTCGGTACTATTAAAACCCATGTTGCATGTCATTAACATAAAGGGGCGATACAAAAGAACACGGAAATAATTTTATAAAAATACATAAAGAGCTTATGATTGGATACTACCTTCTTTTTTTCACATACCAGTATATGTTTGAATTAAAATAATAAATTATTTATTAAAACTAGTACACAGACTGATTTAATGTCAGTCCAACTTTGCGTTTCAGTTATTGAAATATTGTACTGTTTTGTTGTTTTCAAACAATGTTTTAAATGTTTTTGCAACCAAAGCCATAAGCAATCAGAAACCTTTATGGGTTCGAAACTGGTACATACAGTGACACTCTATAGTTACTACACTCTACGAAAACGTCCTAAATATCATCATAATGGCACCATATAAATGTATCAAACCAAGTATATTATTCTGGCTGTGCGGGCCCGTCTAGCTCAGTTGGTAGAGCGCTTTACTCTCAAACAAGGGTTCCTTAGTTCCAGCCCCAGCCCGGCCACATAACTTGTGTGGGGATTGGTCATGAAATAATTTATACGGCCATTCTCGCCCTACCTCTGATTAAGTAGGGCAGTTGTCATTTACTGGCACAAGTGTGTGCACTTGGTACTGGTAAACAACTAACATCAGCTTAGTTTGCCCAGAAAAAGTGTGAGTAGGTTAACTGACCGGCATTATATCAATGAATGACTGGTTAATAAGGTAAAAAATCCAAACAACAAACTTTCCAAATGTACTCTTAGGAGAAAGAAATTTCTAGGTTACATAGGAATAGGAATACTTCTTGTTAACATTAACAATCATGCAACTATCAACATTGTCAGATTCAATTATAAATAACTATACAACCTTTTAGTTGTTTTGCGTAAATGCTTACTAATAATGTTGAGTCAATGACACCCACATAGAAAAACTTTCCAAACGTACTCTTAGGAAAAGGGATATTTGTATGTTATACAGGAATACTCATTGTTAACATTAAGATATAATTAAATTATAAAGAACTATACAACCTTTTAGTTGATTTGTGTAAAACCTTACTAATAATCAAATAATGAGTCAAAACAATGTAGAAGTATTTTTCAATTAAGGATAAATAATAAATCAGCTTCAAAAGTGATGTAAGATAAATACTTGAGTTTTCAAAATCCCAATTCAAATGTATAAGTCAGTCCAAAAGTTACATGATTAAATGATACTGAATAAGTTACTAAATAAACAGTCCAAAAACTACAGAAAATAATTTACCCTTTTAGGCACTGCTTATTTACAACATGAATTTTAGCTATATATTGTTGTTTACATCTTTTTCCTGACTGGATTCTAAGACAGACAGTGGGAAAATGTACTACTGCAGACATAGCCAAAATATAGGTCAGAAGCAGGCTATACATGCATTACTATGTGTAATGATGCTGATCTAAAATAGAAGTATCATGTTGACTCAGAATGATGTATTGATTTTACTGATAAGCAGACTACACTATCTGGGTTAAATCTGCGACTAAAGGGAAATGACACATTTATGGCACTTATTTTCCTGATACTGCATTTACCACCCTTAACCAGGCGAGTTATTTAGGAATAGATGTGTTTGCAGCAAAAAAGGGAAAATAACTCTAGTTTTCCTGGTCCGATCGGGTCCAATATCGAACTCGTCCAAGATTTTATAGACATACACAAACTTTGCAAGGTTGGTCAAGATTGAATAAAAAATGTAGTCTTTATCGCAATAACGGTCCAAATTGTTGACGGCATACGGACGCCGGACGCCGCCGGAGAGGTCCGCTATACCTATACTAAAACACTACATACAAAAGGGGGTATTAAACCACATGATGTTTCTGAGTTAAAATGAGCTCATCATGGGTATTTTATTATGGTTGTATATGGTTAAATTAAATTGCACATGCAAGGCAATATACAATAAATGGAATGCCTCGAAAGTACACCAACACAAACAAACACACTGATCAAAACTTATATAACTGCTTTAAACAAATACTAAATAAAACACATGTGTTCAATTAAAAATAACTACACGTTACTTAAACAGGTATATACACGATATTTGTATAATCTTCAACAACCTTATGGCGAACGTAAAACATTAAACATTATGATTTTCTATAAAATTCGAACAATACATATCCAGGTCCATTAATAACATCATAGATACAAACGTACGTACCTCTTAGTATCAAAACTGATATAGTACCAACTGATAAATAATAGTTGAATCATTGTTTAAGATAAAAAAACAACATATTACATGATGAATATGAAATATAAATGATGCCTTATTTGTTGAACAATGTTGCATTTGGGGCGTATCGTGGGAAAACCTGGCTTAAGGCATGTGCGTTAAGTGTCGTCTTTCAAGATAGTTGAAAGAGAACTCAAAAACGTGAAGGAAATGATTTAGAAATAATTTGCATAATTATTTTGATCAAGAC
This sequence comes from Congeria kusceri, assembly GCA_027627225.1. Taxonomy (NCBI): domain Eukaryota; kingdom Metazoa; phylum Mollusca; class Bivalvia; order Myida; family Dreissenidae; genus Congeria; species Congeria kusceri. The sequence goes on along the minus strand of CM051040.1, from coordinate 33,506,608 downwards.
AAATGTGTTTAAACTATGACCGAAACTCAATGTATCGAGATTTATAACAATGCTTTCAGAATAAAATTTTATTTAGACAAACATATTTCATTTAAAATTTTAATACCACTAGATTTGCATTGTACATGCAAAAAAAGGTGTCCACGGGGCAAACACATTATTGAAAATAGATGTAGTTCAATTAATCTTGCTTTGTGTGTCATACGTTTATACTCTTTACTGTCATTCGTTTGTGTGTTGTTTTTTTCTGTTGGCCTTTTTTTTTCTCACAGCCATTAATTCTTTAAAGAGATGGTTAACAAGACTTCACATATCATGCCTATTAAGGATCTCCAAACTGTTTTTTTGTAATAATTTTACTGAAACATAACGATAACTCTTAAATTTATTCTTAATTATAATAAATATTTTGACCAATAAAACTGCGGGTCATTTACGTTTATATCCAGACCAAAACGAAAGCAACACAGAAAAACACACGAGAGTGCATTATTTCAGGCAAATGACCCGAGTATCTATCCAACACTTTGCACAAAACAAAACGGAAAAAAAACTAAGCAAACTAAGTCTGATTTACATCAGAGTGTAACTATAGCACCAAGCAAGTGAAACATGTGCTTGCCAGAGCAAATACAATGAGAGAAACACAAGTCGTCCCCGTCTTGGAGAGATCATTGGTGTTTAAACCGGTTAAGTGGCATGCATGCACATGTCTCTGTATAGTTAAGATAGACTTGCTTCGATAAGCGATACTTTGTGAGAACGACCTTCTTTTAAAAGAATATATAGCGCGGTAATACATTATTTTACTCAACAATGAACTTTACAGATGCATATACAAGTTTAAACTGTGCAGAAAATTCTCATTAATCTGATAAGAACCAAACCTATAAGATACAAACATTTTCCAAAAGGGTACAGAGGTGTTTTTCGCTATTTATATGAGTAGAAGAAAATACCTTTAGCTGCCGGAACAGTTTTCTTGCTTTAACAACTTCAACCCCGAATATTTCTCCTAAACAAAAGAAACGATATAATGAAATATCACAATTAATGTTGGGCATTAATAACAGTATTTCACAAGACAGCGAAAAGCAAATATCAACCATATTATTGTACAGTCAAGTTATCATTAGCGGATCTGTAACGTTATAAAGTTGCATTGTTATAAACTTATAAATGTTTTGTAGCTTATATGCCAATAGTTAATTACAATAATCCCCTTTCTCACTGAAAAAAACAAACATTGTGTGTTTAAGGGCAGGATTTTACTACTTTATGGCCTGTGTTCCTAGCACAGTAATTGTTGCATTACCGAATCAGTTGCAGCCATAACGGATCACGCGACAATGCAATGTCAGGGGGCATCTCAAAGGCATATTTATCTGTCAACTCTAGAACATTGTTGTTTGCTGCGAACTAATAACGATGTTAATGTGTTTTTTATCATGTTTTATTAGTATTTTAAAAATGGCCAGGTGTGGAAAATGTATGATGACAGAAACTTGTGTAAAATCAATTTCTAATAGATCTAGTTATGTTTAGTTATTTTATGAAACCTCATGCTTCTACCACATTGTTACTGCTGTTCAAATAATGAATATTATACAAATAAAACAACCAAGCAACTACTGATAGAGATCAACTATTGATAGAATACACTAGATTGACATACATTTATCGCTTTAAATAATAGAACCATAGATCATTAAACACACATGCAAATCATCATGTAACACAGTAAAATATCAGTGATATAATACAATATATGATACACCAGATCTTGTATTTGTAGATTTTAAACATTCAGTTAGGAATATATTATTTTGATAAATATTTTTTTAAACCCCAGACTGTGTCAATGACTGCTTCAAATGATACCATACAAACTTAAAAAGAATAGTATTTGCATAGCACTTCCCTCAACCATATGATCACCAGAGACCTTTTTTAAAACAACTGGAAAGTATGCATGAGACATGAGCAATGTCTTTTATTGTTCAATGAACCATGTATTCTTATCTTTCAGGATTGTATATTCCTGTCAATAATAAAATGCAAGTCTGTAATAGGTGGTTTAGTTTATAAACATGGTATCTCTTTATAACAGATGTTTTATAATGGTTCGTGGAACCCTTGAGCTTAATGGTACATCTTCTGTTGGACAACTGGTTCCGCACACTGTACTATTGGCCTCCAGAGGAGGCACCTAATAACAGATAACAATTCACAGAGTATTCACAGAGAAGAAATGATATTTCTGAACAAGTTGAATGCCATGATATAGTCTGTATCTTTCGTATACAGTCTAATTATGTACATTGTTTAAAATAAATATCAAAACCATGCATCCATGCTACTAACATATATTATTAAATAGAGCATTAAGATTTTAATTTCTATTTCACCACAATGTCTTCTGTAAAGAATTCAATATGTCAAACAATATTCTTTAGCATATTTTATAAGAGACATTTACTGTTGCAAACAGTGAATTACACTGTTCAATGCCCAGCATACTTTCGCTGCTTCCTCTGGAGTAATTTGTTTTTCATGGTAGCATAAAAACCCCACCCTGACAGTTTTAGAACTTAATAATAACATTAGTTATGGTAACACGATTTGATGGGTTTTGAAATGTTTGAGACCACCCCTTTTACTCAGGTAAACAGCATGGTGCCCATGCATGACCAATCCGCCCGCTATTGCCTTAATCGCTCATTTCCTATACAGCGCTGTAAAACCTTAAATGCATTTCAAACTAAAATGACCTTCTGCAGTTAACAAGATTAGTAAATGACCTTTAAATATATGCTAAGACTTCTTACTTACCTAGAAAACTGTGACTGTATTCGTGCGAGATACACAACCTCGTTTCGAAAGCGAGGCGGAAGTAAACAAAGTTGTATACATGCGGTGTACAACTCTCAAGAAACGCGAGTAAACAGACATCCAAACCCCCGACTCGTTAATAGTGTTTTAGAGTACTTACAATGAATATTATATGTGCCAATTTTCTCCTTCAGATGTTTACAATTAAATGAGATATGCTTTCTAGAACATTAACCTGATCCGCTATTGGTTATGTCCCGCCAATGGTAACTTGACTGAACTTGTCGTCAAAACAACGCGATCAATTTGCCAGTTTACACAAAACATTGCTATTAACAAGATAGGTCTTTATCAATTGTACAAATCAAAATAAACATAAATATAGTAGTGTTGACGAATAATAACAATGTACTTACATGTACACCATACGATGAACATAAATATCAACTTTATTTTGCCATTATTAATATAAATACGATTTACTAGATCTCCACACTCACAGGAGTTTTTAATACGAATGCGCAGTTTACACCCAGCCACGTGACATCACCACGTGATCAGTAGGCACGTTACTGATTGGTCAGATACGCAAGTTACAAATGTATTGAGTTACTGTTTCAGAGGGTTAACAGTGTATAGAGGTTTGAGTGTGAATGTGTTTTATCTGCTTAGCATCTTTAAATCAGATACAATAGTTTAACGCTTAACACTATAATTTGGCAGATAATTTGAATCGGTTTAAAACTTGAACTTCGTTTTAGATAAATAGGTAGAGGAAATACATTGAACGATCATTATGAAGAGTTATTATTTCCAACTTAACAGCAAACCACATAAAGGCATTTAGTTTAACAATTCGTGTATGCAGGGGATCACAAAAGTTAACTTCAATTACATATACAAGGCCTGGATATTTGTCCTATAATACTGTTCAAAATATATACATAAAAATCAATGTCATAAAATAATGAAACAAACTATTCTAAACGTTTGCAAAACATTGTATATAATTATTTGAACCCAAACATTTTAACAAGAGCGTGGTATTCACCAATCAAAGGGAGTCTACTTTCACTATCTTTTTTACAAATTCGTTATTCCTCATAATCAACGAGAACTAACGTTTGCATTGTAGTTGTTTGTAATTGTAAAAATGTATTCTTATTTAAATGCATTAAATACCAAAACTAATACATGTGTTACAGTGTAAATGTGTAATAAAGCTAACGCTAACCCGTGAAATAGTTGGAAGTATCCTGCATATTGATGAGAATAGAAATTTGATCGATTAGAGATAGCTTTATAACGAAAAAATTGTTCAATAATCATAACAGTGTTTGATATGATCATAACAGTATTTCATATTTGGTATAAACGGTAGATTTAAACGATATTAATATATACACATTAAACCACGAACTTGTGAATATTCATTTCAACAGAACAGAAATACACGTATAACTGTCCGATAGTTAAAACCACTAATACCGAATATGTGCAATTGGAATTTTCTGAACTAGGGTCGTTTGTAACGGGTATTATATTTTGAGTACATATTTACTGCAACGTATCTGAGTTATATTTGTGCTTTTAAACACTATATAACATATTTAACAGAACAGAACAAAACTTTTATTTTCACCCAAGTATATAACATATACAATTAGGGCAATATAACAAAGCAAAATTGTTAGTAAATTAGTAACTTCCGATAATTTTTACATTAACACAAGTGTATAGATGATATACGGGGGTAATTAAATAATAAGATACATATCTGAAACATATGATAATAATAATAATAATAATAATAATAATAATAATAATAATAATAGCAATAATATGAGATCTATAATCAAAATAAAAATACCAAAATCTTAATGAAATTATCAAAATCACGATCATTATCATATCATATCATATTCAAAATCATCATACTAATCATAATGATCATAATGATGATAATTGTCAAAGTCATCATAATCATTATAATCTTGGCATTTAAGAAACAAATAATAGTACAGTTCTAGAAGAGCATTTTAATACTAGCACTGGTAAAAATAATTAGTGGTTTGTAATCATAGTTGTGCGGTGATGTATTTCTTTTGCACACATTGTTTCGGATTGAGAAATTGAAACGACTACGCGTTTTAAAAGGTTTATATTTTGCGTCAGAAATTTAATTCATTATCAATACTTAAAAGACATTTTGTTGCGAAAGGCTGCTTGCGTTAGCGTTTATCTTGATGGAGCTAGCTTTGTAACGGTTTCAATCAACAACAGTTATTTTTGCTGTATTTTATAAGATGTAAATATGTTACGCTGTTAACAATAAAAATATATTGAAATAAAGACAGTATTGTTATAGACTTCAATATTAGAGTTGGCGTATATCTGGTGGCATTGGTAAATACAGGTAGTTAAATAGATAACTTGCTATCGCTTGAACTTACTGAATATGAAGCGAATACATTTGCTTGAATTCTGTAATAGTTGTAAGGAATTAGATGTTAGGATTGTAATAAGAGTAGCATCATAAAGATCATGTCCTAGGCTAAGAATTGTTCTATTTCAGATTTAAAGAAATCGCGGTTTAGTAGATAGTGATGTTCGGAGCCAACTTGACCAGAGTTACAAAGTCTGCATATTCTTTCCTCAAATGGGTTTCCATCGTTTCGACCGGTTTCAACTGGGTACCACTGATTTGCAGTTCTAAATTTAAAGAGGTATGTGTATTCAGTTTTTGTAAGTTTTATACAGTAGACTTCAAAGGATGGAGTTTGTTTGAAACTGGTATATATTTGTCCCTTATGTGTTTGATGTAGTTGAGTGTGCCATTGGGTTTTGAATTGGGTTAATAATTTGGCTTTGACTAAGCAGTAAATATTATTTTGGGTTGTTAGGATTGGTTATCCCATAAGTTACTTAAGTTTACTGAGGTGAGGATTTCTTTAATTTTATTTGCCCATTTAAAATTTGAGTTTGGCAAGTTGAGCATGTATTTATAGATTTGGATAGATAATTTCTGATCTTTGCCTATTAAGATTCTATTCCAAAATGAGATCATGCGACTTTTGATGTTAATTGCTATTGGGTATCTGCCAAGTTCACCATATAAAAAAGCCATTGGGGTTGATTTCAGAGCATTCATAATTTTTCTAAGAAAGTTATTATGGACTTTCTCCAAGATATATACATTTTCCAAACCAAACATTTCTGAGCCATATATTAAAATTGGTAAAACGGTGTGGTCGAAAAGTTTAAGAATTAAATCAATAGGTAGCTCTGCATTATTTGCTCTAGTATGTAGAAGGTGCATTGCTGTTGTTGCTTGCTCGGCTAAGTGTGTCCGTGCATTGAGGAAAGAACCATTGCTGGAAAGGGTAATGCCTAGGTAGTGGTAACGGTCATTAATTTTTACAGGGTTGTCACCTAATGTGAAATGGAAGTTTTGTAGTTGTCCTGCACCAAATATTACAATTTTTGTTTTGCTAAGGTTTATTTTTAAATGCCAGTTATCACAGTATTTATAGAAGATATTTAAACTATTTTGGAAGTCTATTTTGAATCAGATAAAATCACAGTGTCATCAACATAACGTAGAATAAGTAGTTTTAGCCAAAGAGACAAATCCATTTGCTAGTTCTATGCCAGTTGAGCCATTGAGGTGCATATGTGTTTGAAGGTCATTTAAGAAGATGGAAAAAAGAATTGGAGATAGATGATTTTCGCCTTGTCTTACGCCAATTTCTGATACGAAGGGTTCTGAAATATTGCCGTTAATAGAGATACTAGATTTGATATTGTTGTACATGTTTTGAATTAAAAACTTGCCATTTATATTTTGTTTAACAAGTTTGTGCCATAGGCCAATTCGCCAAACCCTGTCGAATGCTTGTGAAAAATCAATGAAGGCGCAGAATAGTTTTTGTTTTCTTTTTTTCAGTATTTCGATCAATGAATGTAATGTAAAAATATGGTCAGAGCAAGAGTAGTCTTTCCTAAAGCCAGCTTGATTTTCATCTACACTATTATTTTAATTAAGGAATTTGTTTAATCTTTCATTGAGTATGGAAGTAAAAAGTTTACCTAGACAACTGAGGATAGTAACTGGTCGGTAGTTATTAGGATCGTTAGGGTCACCTTTGTTTTTAAATATAGGTATGATTATTCCATTGGGCCAGCTTTGTGGAATGAACCCTGTTTCCAGTACACAGTTAAATAGTTTGTGGTAAACAGGCATTAGTAGATGTTTAGTGGACTTGATATACTCATTTAAAATATTGTCAAATGGGCTAGGTGTTTTGGAATTTTTAAGCTTTGTGATACATTTTTCTATTTCTTCTTCAGTAATTGGGGTATTAAGCCTGTTGCTTGTGTCATTTTGTAGATGGGAGTTTGTGTCATTGAAGCAATTGTCATTGATTGTTCTGCAATTAATTTCTTTGAAGTGATCATGAAATTCATCTAATGTTGGTCTAGTTTTAACTTTAGTTTTTGGTTTAAGTTTATTTAGAATGGACCAGTACTGTTTAGGATTTTTGTTGGACATGGAACGAAGTTTATTTGACATGTTATGTTTGCTGGCAGTAATGTGGTAGTTCATGGTGCGTTTATATTGCTTACTGGCATTGATAATTCTTTGTTTGTTGTCTATAGTTGTTTTTTTTGTGTAGTCATTTTTGGCAGTATGATAATTTTTCGTGCTTTAGAACATTGAGGACCAAACCATGGTTTATTGTTTTCTGGTCTATTATGATGAAATCGTTTTTTATTTTCAGGGTATGTGCTGGTGGAAGCTTGATGGAATACTGATTGGAGTTGATCGGTTATGTGCTCAATTGTCTGCTGTGATTGTGGGTAAGTGTTCATTTGCAAGAGTATTTGGTATATTATGTTAAGGTTAATAGTGTTAACAAATTGGTTGGACAAGTCAGGATTCCATTTTGGTTTCTGATTCATGTCAGTTAGATTTTTGGTGGAAATATTGGAGCATTTTTTGTGTGGTATGTTTATGGACCAAGTGAGGCATTATGACCATCTGAGAACAGTGAATCTTTTTCAATGATAAGAAAATCTGAGAGAAAGTAAAAGCAATCAGATGAAGCAATTACATAATCAATTGTAGATCTATTTCTGAAAGTTAAGATATCACAATCATTACCTGATGATAGTCTTCCATTGAGGATAAAAATGTTGTCATTTTTGCATAAATCAATAAGTCCGAATCCATGGGTATTTGTTCGATGGTCTTTAGAAGTACGAATAAGTGGGATAGGTAATTGTTCAACGGTTTTATATTTGTCAAGTTGGCTCTGTATATCATCATCGATATCGAAAATGTCATTTAAATGGGGAACTGTAGTTATGTAATCTTTCATGCTTCCAACTCTGCTATTGAAATCTCCTGCAAGAATTACATATTTATGATCATTACATTTTTGAGAGATTTCATTTTCAAAGGCCATAAACTCGTCATCGTTGAAAAAGTAGGAGTTTTAGGGTGGAACATATACAGCTCCTATTATAATATTTTCATCAAGTTTCGCTAATGATTTGCAAATGGATATCCATAGTATCAGGGCTGGCGCTGGCTGAAAATTTTCTTGGGCCAATTTTTCCCGAGGTTGGATTTGCTTATTCGCGTGGTTTCATCATAAGTCACTAATAACAAGAACTATACATCTTTAATATTTATTTCATATTTAAAAAAAAAACATGGGGCAAAGATCATGTCAATGAATCTGACAAATAAGTTAATACATATCATTGCATTACATGGTACTGCTAATAAATGTTCACATAATATTCTGATCAAATAAAAACAATTAATAAATCAGGTAACATTGTTTTGCTACGTAAATATGATTAAACCATTAATGTACTAATTAAATCACGTTAATAGAAATAAATCAATAAATGAGGTTAACGATAAGTTCTTTCATGCATAAATAGCATATTTATTTTCATTTAATTTTAAAGAATACATCAAAATTTAAAGAAAGTCACTGGTCTGCTGCATATAAATGTCTAATGCACATTAGATGAAAAACAACAACACAAATACATATGTACTTTAGGGCACTATTAGCAAAGTGAAAAGATCTCGGTGTTTCTGTTTTAGTTCTTTAGATTGTGGCGAGTTGCCAGACTCATTTTTACGTTTGCTGGACATTGTCAAATGAAGTGAAGTATTGTTCTGTACGACAACGATTGGGGTTATTTACCCTCGGGACTTTGGTTAAAAACAATTGCCCGAGCACACTGCTTAACATTTAAAACTCTGCGTTTACTAAAACTATAATACATCCCTTCTTTTAAAGGGTGTGACACATAAAATCTTTGCAGTGTGGGTGCGGTGCTTTATATAAAAATCTATTCGCAAAAATATACCAGAAGTACATAAACATACTGTTTTTAAATAAATCTTTGTAAATAATTAAGCGAAACGGTAGTATATGCTGTAGAAATGTCTTTTCTCAATGTATGCAAGACGTGTATTAAATTTTAAAAACTGAATAGACAGCCTTTAAGAAGAATGCGATGGCGTGTGAACCTAATTTGCATACTGAGCTTGACGCTCTAAACGGATAGTAATTGAACAACTCAAAATTCTCGTAGCTAATCCGTCTGACCAATCAGCGTGAGGCTTATATAATGACGTTAGGGTTAGATAAGCATGCACTATTATGAACAACTGCAAGGAAATAATGAAAATAATAGATCTGCTAGATGAAATTATGCAGATTTTAATATGAAAGTGTTTATTAAATTTGGGAGAACTAATTTCTCTATGAATGTGACATAATTATTTATGCTTTAATAAAGTATGAAGAAACTTTGTTGAGTAATTTGTGTTTATTTATTGTTTTCTTTGCAGTTTAATACTTAGATAGAGAAGAAGAGAGAAGATAGCCAACATAATAAGATTTAATGATGGAAACACATAAATGTTACATGTGTCATCATTTTTCTAGACCCATTTTCCAGCATATGCTGTAATGGGATTGTTGGAGTCTTATTAACTTAAAGATCTGGAAGGAATATATGATTTAATAACCATATACTTATACAGAAGTTTGGAAACAATGCAGGATCAATAGTTGGGTCAGCGGTATCACCCCTTATTTACATCCTTTTAAGTCCATATTTCTGGCAAATTTCCACACAATACACGTCGAGGATTGAGCATAGAACTTCAGCTGTATCAGCAGTATCAACCCTTATTTACATCCTTTAAAGTCCACATTTCTGGCAAATTACCACACAACACAACCCATGTACTATTGAGAAGGTGGACTTTACAACCACAACTTGGAAAGCTATTTTTTCTACTTGTCATATTGGATGTATGTTTTGTAAACAACGGAACTCTGGAAGTTAAATTGACCAATAGGCTAAATGGCCCACAGACCATAGAAATTTTACAACAACCTGAAAAATATAAGTAGCTGAAAAATGTCTCGAGATTCTTTTGAAATCAATTTAAATAAACAACAAAAACATTGGCCCAAACACTGACCAATAGATATTTTACCTGCTTTTAAAATAACACCTTTAAGATACATTAACCCAGTTTCAGAAACGAACGTGATATTATGAAACTAATGGTTGAAGAAAAATCAGACTGTATAAGAATAGATGATATCTAAATGCGATTAAAATGCAAAGCACTTAAACCGGATAGTTTCATGCCCCAATGAAAACACCGATCTCAATTTTCGCAATAAAATGTGAAATGTTTGACTTTATGGACAAAATAGGTATCATTTTACCCACCTTTGACATATATGCAGTCGGAAAATGTGGTCCATCGTATCTATTTACATTTTTACTGAATACATGAATAAAGAAAGGAAAATAACTTAGACAATTTGAAAAAGCTAGTCAGTTGATAAATTTGAAGTGTAGATATTTTAGAACAATTCATCGGGATTTGTCATGGAGTTATTTCAATTTAATACTGCTTGTGTAGCATCACATGTCACCAAAAACTTCATACATTAACAGTATTATTATACTTACAATTAGTTATATATCTAAAGTAATATAGTACCAAAAGATGTAATCGGAGCAGGATGTGCTTCAAAAAATGATTGTTCAGACAATCAGCAGACACCTGCACCTGTTGGGGTGTAACAATATCACTGACTCGTATCGTGAAACATCGTAATATTTAGCGATGTACTGCAATATATTGCCCATATCAAAATTAGAAGTTTTCTTACATATCTCCATAAAACAACAGAGAAAATGCATTTATTGAACACTATTATCATTGTTTTAATATCAGTCAATAAAATAGCCTACACTATTAAACAAAATATTTGCAAGATGTTAAATATCAAATTTACAAACTGCTACAAACTATGTACATGTACATACAATTATATACCTTTTCCATGTTCATACTTCAAATGAAAAATTAGTTTTTATTAGGAATACATGAAGGTTTTTAGAGTGTATTTTAGGCAAAACCGAAACACACATAAAGTCTCACCTTGGCTGGCATTTATAAAGACCCTTAGTAAAAAAAACTAAGAAAACAAGAGAGCCACATGGTCCGAAAGTACTCACGTGTGTATGAAGATCTTGATCTTGCGATTTCAGAGAAGAAGTAACTTTGCTATTTAAGTCTATATCAACCATGTGACGCCTGGGGCAGGCCAGTTTTGAACAATGCTACATACCAAATACAAAACCTCTGGGCCTTGCAATTTCAGAGAAGTGTTTTAAAGCCCACTTGCCATATAAGTCAACAGAAACCATGAGACCCCGGGCCGTGGCTTCGTTTTACCCCAGGGGCATAGTTAAAAATCTTTGTAGAGGACCACTATACAATGTTGCATACCGAATACAAAAACGTCTGAGCCTTGAGATTTCAGAGGAGAAGATTTTGATATTTAAATCTATATACACCATGTGACACCTGGGCTGTGGCCAGTTTTGAACCCAGGGGAGTAATTTTCACAAACTTTGTAGAGGACCACTTAAGAATATCACATATGAAAGCTCTCAGCCTACCTGTTTCATAGGAGAATATTTTTAAAGTATGAACTTTTATAAATCCATGGTTAACTTTGGTGACCTACATATGCAGCAGACCGGAACATTTTGAACAAATTTGAAAGAGGGTCACCACAGGTCATTCCTGTGAAGTTTGGTGAAATTTGCCCAGTGGTTACTGATATTTAATATTAAGTATTTCAATGCAATATAATAAACACACTGTTACACAGAACAAACAAGTAAATTTCATGGCACAACACACTAAAATTATTCCACAGGAACTTGTCAATACTAGTAGTATGCACAATTTGGCTTGGTGTGAGGTTCGTGCGCAATAAACCGGTTTAAAACCCCCATGTTTTGCATTGACCGTTCCAACGCGGTGACCCCAGTTTTATTCATGTGTGTTTTCTGTTTGTTATGTGTTTTTGTGATGTCCTGTGTATTGTTTTTGGCAAATTGGAGTTTCGCCTTGTTTATATTTTGATACGCTACTGCATTAGATAAAGTTACTAATGTCATTACAATTAATAACTGACTTAAAATACATTTTTTGTCTAAACCAAATTGACAACACTCAGTATCAATGAAGGATTCCTACTAAAATCTGTGAGGACTAAACCCATTTGCACAAATTTTTTTCAACTTCCATCCAGTGGCTTCAGAGAATTTGTTAAAAGCAAAATACAGTATGTTATTAACAAACATACAGCAAACAACTGATGACAAACCATGACTGACCTCACCACAGGTCAGCTAAAAATCTTTCCATTGCATTCATGCTATATTTGGAAAGCATGCCACTGAGGCAGCGACTATTTATATGACTATTGTTGATATCAATGTTATCTTAGCTTTGTAATATCTCGGGTTGCAATCCTCGATTTAAAAACTATCCCAACCACAGTCACGTCCACTAAGGCAGGAGGGATGTCGTTACAGGTCCAGTGTCTGGCTTGAGTTCCATTCCAAATGCTTACTCAATTGAGGCCCTGGCTGACCTATCTGTCCTCCACACTTCAACTGTGTATACACAACAGAACAATATAAAGCTCATGTGGATGATAAGTTGATAAGTAGAAAAAATATCAAGAAATTCATCAAGTTTTCTTGTGATTCTGTGAGTACTCAACAGGCCACCCGTAGTCGAAGAGAGAAGTGTTCTCCTATAAAACAAAGGGGCTTTTGTCAGGAAGATAACACACATACCGATACGATCTTACATACCTATGCTTCAATTAAATACTTGTGTTAACTAATTATTAATCAATCATTCGCCACACTACTTTAAAATCACGTACCAGTGAATTAAACAATGTCATGAAACGCACATGCAGAATAATTGTTTATATTTTTATTGTATTATATGCAGTCAGCAATAATTTCATGACAATCGCATGGTTTATATAGCAAAAGTATCAAATTAATGTCGACATGTGATGAACTTAAGTATTTCAAGATTGCTTTGACTACCACGCTGACAGTAAAGCTAGCCATACAATGAGTTATATAACATTAAACTATACCTGAGTTAGTTGCAAGGCCTATTTCACCATGTCCTGCGTCACCAATGCTGCTCAACAGTCGGTCTGTTAACGTGAGGATCGTGTCCACAGGCTCTGTCTGGGTCTTTTTAATGATAAATTGGTTATTAGACTAGCTTGGATTATGCGTCGAATAGTCAATATAAACATTCTAAATCAGTCTAAGGGAAACAACTCCAAATGCACATGTTCACCAAACTGTTCTATCTCACTTTGTAAAACATGGTGGTAACTTGAGGCCAAGGTTTTCCATCAAATTTATGGAATTTAGAAGTACATATCTTTATGAAACTTGTATACATTGTGTATACACTTTTAATGCCAAAAACTTGAATATGTCAAGTTTATTTCATGGCACAACTCACACATTATTAGACTAGATCTTGCCAATAGAATGCACACTATGGCTTGTTACTGGCCTTCATTACATCAAGCAACTAATGCCACTACAATTAATAATTGTCTTACAATACACTGTCTGACGCAAAGTGACAACACACAGTATCAAATGTGCATTCCTGCAAGTTTGATTCTGTGAGGACTGAACACATTTGCCCAGTTTTTTCAACTTCCATCTAGTGGTTTCAGAGAATATGTAAAAAGCAAAATACAAAATTCAGGGTTCTCATTAAGAACCGGCCTCCGGCCGAAATAACCGCTTCAAAGCTCATATTGGTCTGTTTAAATTTTCAAAAATTGCTGATAATCACTTCTAGGATGCAACTATTTTCGCACGCATGTGCGTGTTTTTTTTCCAAAACAAACAACGTCTACACTGCAATATATGCACTATTTCACATATTGCTCTTGACTGAATCCGCGCTTCAATTATCGATTTAATCTAAACGTAGGCGGATTCTTATTTACTAAAGCTTACCAGTTAGCCAATGAGAACGCTTACAATTGCCGATATGCGAACAAGGGTGTATCTGTAGAACGTTTATCAAGCCCTTGATCCCATTTTACTCGGTAACGATGCAAATAAGCAATAATACGATTTTCGCTGGGTATGCTTTGTTATCGGCATGATTTTTTCACCTCGTTAGATATAAATTACTAAAAATGAAAATAAGTTAATATAATAATTTGTTTTGAGAATTAATCAGTGCTTGAAGACTATGACGACTATGACATAATTATGTTTAGCAATTTGCGTACGCTGATCGTGTCAAGCACGAGAATGTTCATAGAGCTACTCATTTATAAACAAAAATCGACAAACGTGATCTTCTATTATTTCGGAATGAACGAACTGTTCAAAATCACCATTGAACACAGATTATATTAAAAAACTTACGCTCCAATAACCCTTTAACAAAGTATTGGAAGTGATGTTCTGGTCGAAAGTGAAAGTAATAGTATGTCAGCGTCTTTTTTGTTCCAGTTCATTGATTAATGCACAAGCGAGTGAGCTTGCATTGTTCAGCTATGCTAGCATCGATTGATGATGTCGTCCTTGTGTCAATCGTGTAACACGCTTTTAAGGCTGTAACCGCAGTTGGCTACAGGTCAAAGACTTTTGAAAAAAAATGACCCCATTGCTATGGGTGTTGCTAACGGCTTGCAGTATGAGATAAAAAGCTACTTCATGACGTCACGCTCTTTCAGTAGTTTAAAAAAGACATAACGTCTCAGGTTTTTCATGGAGTTCTATGTTTAAATGAGGAATACTGAAAAGTAATCAGAACAATGTGATGTTGTTTAGAGAATTTTAAATGTTACGTTGAACATGTGCAATTACATTTCTGATGGGTGTGTCGTAACAAGACGCCCTGGGCCCTCTAGATGGTTGCATTTTCGTTTTGGCCTATTCAGTCAAAAGTTATTGAGAACCCTGAAATGTTGACAACAGACGATGACTGACCACAACTGTGCAGCTCACACTTGAGCACCAAGTTCAGGTGGGCTAAAAATCCATTGATCACAATCTTACTACATAAGAACGGCATGCTTCTGAGGCAGCGACTGTTGAATATATTTATGTACCTTACCTTTGCACGTCTTGGGGTTCAACCCTCGACTTGACAACTATCCCCACAACAGTCAATTCCACCTGGTAGGGAGGTCGGTACAGGTCCAGTTTCATGTTCGAGTTTAATTGCTGCCTCTTACAGAACAGGAGTCCCTTGCTGACCAATCTGTCCTAACACATCAACTGTGTATACACAACATATTAATAAGGCATTCATGTGGAGGTTGTTTTGGTATACAGCACATTATGTTACATTGAATGTTCTATTAAATATTTGAAGGGTAATTAATAATTAAAACTATTCCTGTTTTGTGGATTGATTTGCTATAATGTAGAAATATATATTTTTTGTTATTACAATGATCCAGGCAACGAAGGTTTTAATCATTAAAAATGAATAATCAATAGGACAGGTATTTAAGGCCAAATAATAAGCACACACACTGAGCATAAACCTGAAAACACATAAACCATATACATAATTAAAACATTACCTGGACACGGGCGTGTCCATTATTAACTCTTGCGTGACCACAGCTGCACAAACCAGATCCCAGTCATCGCTGCCAGTCAGTGGTGGAGTACCATCACACTGGAGAGACTGTGTATGAAATATCTCACAGCAAGTAATAACGTTGTGAATTCAGTTTCTATACACAGATTATGAAAGTTCTATAGACACCAAAAACATTTTGTTATAATTTGAGTCGTATGCACTGGTAGAACTTGTCTACATTGTCTCATTAAGTTGGAAGGATATAACACATTAATCACTGGAAATAAGTTGTAAAGTTCTTTGTCAAAATAATGCTGTTTAATTAAAACCACTGAACCCACATTGAGCTCAAAATAAATACCACAAACATTAATATTATTTGATTTAATCACACAAATTAGCATCAACCCATGTTAAGAAGATTTATCACATTTGCTGTAGTTATATCAGCAATTCGTGAAATGGAAATTTTTTCCAACCCTGAATAATATCGTCATTCAAGACAGATTTGGTGGCTTTAATATAAATTGCTTATTTGGATTTCACTGACTCGCCATACAGATATACTATATCCAAAATATAAAACATACTATACTTCATAATGTACTGCTTTTAAAGACAACGTTTGACCTGCATGCATTAATTGGCAGGTGATATAAATACAAAATCTGCATGTTTTTTTTACAATAATCTCATAATATGGTTAAACTTTTTATCCCGACATTGGCAGGACTTCAGCGTAACTTTGACATACCTGAAGTCCCTATAAACCAGCGGTCAATGATACAGTTTAAAGTAATACATAAACTCTCGATGTTAACAAATAGAACCAAGTGAAAAAAATATTATTTGGAATAGAAAACCAATTGAACATGACTGAAAAATTAAGTTAAGAGTTAGAGATACTTTTTATAGACAAAAAGGAAGACTGTTGGATGTTATTTTCCACGCTGACATAAGCGGAACATTAAAATAATCGAGTTAAAGATAGCAAAGTTCCACTGTATTACTAAATGTGGAGAATAAAACCCCATTTCCACACTGCTGTGTAAGTAAAGCAAACAAAAGTCATCATAGTTTTGTCTGAAAATCTTGTGTAATACAATACTTTTCTTTTGTAAACATTTCTGCTGGGTTTTAATTTCTCCTTAAAACAAAAACTAAAAATACATTCAATACATAATACAGGCGTGTAACAAGTAACATCTCCATTACAAAATAGCAAATTCTTAAAGCACCAAATCATGTCTATCGAAAAACCAAACATTTCCCTGCTCCCATTAGGCCTGTCCCACACTTTGACTGGCGTTACTGATCAATAACTGCTGCAACTCGGGTGACGATGAGGTTCTTACTTTACTCAGCGATGCCCTCTTTTACGAATGAGTTCTGAAAACAAAAATGTATGATAATTTTTTTAGTTTAGGCCAAAGAAAAAATATATGTGGTTCAATGGCCACTGCATTTTTTGCTTAAAAACTAAATAACAATCATGCTTGTATTTGGAAAAGCGTTATAGTAAAACTAACACAGAAATGTCATACTAAATTATTTAGGTTATTTTCCCTTTGGAAAAACTATAGGTCATGAAAACTGAACCACTGATATTTTTTCCTTGGCGCAAACATTGTATAAAATAATTTTAATATCTTGCATAATAAAAAATGCATCAGATTAAAAAAAAAATAAAAATACTCTAGGTGTTTGTCTTTATTTGTCTTTATCCCTGTTCAACACCAATGAAACCAAAAGCCAGAGTGGTGAAGTTGATAGAGCAGTGGACTACGGACCTGTGTGACTGGAGTTTAAATACCGGAATAAACCTTCACTACTTCCCTACGTATTTCAATGTGTGATAATGTTGTTCATATGAAAATATAAATGTATGCTATAAAATGTCGATTAAAATACATTACTTTGTGTATAAGTCTGCTTGTACAACGCAGATTTAAAAAAAAATCCAATTTACCGATAACTTTTATTTATGTTAGATTCTAACTTTATAAACAATACTTTTTTTTACATGGAATACTGAAAAAAGGTAATACCTGTCAGCTTTCACAAGTTTTCGCAACTAAATACAAAAGTTTAGATCTAAATTGTTTTAGATCTTAATAATTGCAATTTTTCACCAACAACCCAAATTTTCAGTCATTGTAATGTACATTTCAAAAAGAACTTAAGAATTGGAATACCTGTTTACTTCATTGGCTGTTGAAAGTTTTGCAAAACTTTACCTCCGGTAATGGCGTTAGGCTGGAACTCAGTCAACCACGTTTTTCGCACTTATTTCTCTGCATGGTTTCCGCATCGTTGATGAATGCTTCGTTTTCAGGATCGGGGTCGTTGCTGTCCCTTAGTGTGAAAGGGATACAGTATGTAAAAAGAAAAACAGCATCAGTATATATCTCTTCAACACTGTAGATTATAGTGCATTATATATTATATACATATTTTTACACCAAAATTATTATAAAAAGAGCATGGATTCATCAGCAGCTAAAACATCAACAACAGTAACAATACCCACCTGGTAGGGCATGGCCACGATGTTGGAACTGTCAGATGTAAATTGTATGTAGGTATTATTTGTACATCAGCATGTTCTATTCCTGAAAATGAAACCAATTATCCACTGGAACCAGTTAAACACCAGGCCCCGTGTTCACAATACAAGCTGAGTCTGATTTTCATGTTCGAGATGAACTTGAGCCAGATATTTCAGGATCAGGTTCAAAAATTATGTACATTTGCTATACGATATGAAGATTTTAATTTAGAAAATCAAACAAACAATTAAGTGATTTTATCAAGTAGAAAAGTTATTCCGAAAATAAAATATGTTTGATATTCCACTCAGTTGAGCTAAAAGCTCAAGATCAGCTAAGACTGATCCTGATCCGGTAATTGATCCTTTGTGAACACGGGGCGAGAGTTGTGAGATATTATTTAATGAGTGTTTATGTTACTTAACCAAGAATAGTTAAGCGCCTTCAATAGGTTGCTGTTGCTCTAGTTGAATGAAATTTGATCAAGCTTGACGACATCTTTAAATACATTATATTTTCCTCTGTATTTAATACATTATGTTCTTTATTCACGAGCTATACTCAATGAAACAATTATTTATTGATATCTTTACAATGGAACAACCCATTAATTTCCTCTAGAGGTCAGGAAGAAGCATATTCGATGGTGGGTCGAAAGTTGTCGACAACATTGGCTGTAGTCTCTCTGTGAATCTACAACAAACCGAAGTCCAGTCATGAGCATCGCCGTTTAAAGAATGACGTCACAACAAATCAAGATAATAAATGAGGGTCTCAAATTGACTGTTGTTTTGTGAGCTTTTATAGAATTTATAAAACATAATTTATGCCATCCTTAAAAAATTTATTGTTTGCGGTTTCGCGACCTAGCATTTTGGAGGTGTGTAGGTAGGATTTTGTTTTCTGTCTGATAAGATATACTTTACAAAGTAATAATGAAGTGTCATATCATGCAATACTGAATGTGGAACTACACTGGCAAACAATAATAACATATGCATTTTAATAATTCAAGGTAAACATACAAAGCCGACAAATCCAATTATGGTACATTTAAAAGATTGCATTTAGCAAAAAGAAAAATATATACCGAAAATGTAAACAAAAAAATCAGCGGACGGCAAAAGAATTTAGGATCTGGGTAATTTCGATGGGTCGGTCGCACAACTGCAAACAATCAATTGTTTAGGTTTGACCTTAGCTGATTCAATTAATCATATGAACAAGAGCTGTCTTAGGACAGTGCGCTTGACTATTCATACCTTGTCAGAGTTATGGGCCTGTGACCTTTTCATAAAGTGCCTTAATACATGTACGGATTTTCAAATGAATATCTGTTACAAAGATATGTACTTGCACGCAAACTTTAACCTGAATATTTCTAAGCACAAAACAGGGCATAATTCTGATAACATGCGTGTTACAGTTATGGAACTTGGTTCAGTGACCTTATATAATGACCCTGAAGACATGTGTACAGATTTAATTGAATATCTATAGCAGATAAAGATATTAACTTGTTGCATGCAAACCTTAGCCTGAAGTACTAAAATGGGGCATAATTCTGCTAATTTACAGGTCAGAGTTATGGGCCTTGGCCAGTGAAATTGCATAATGAAAACGAAGCCATGTGTGAAGTTGCGATTGAATATCTGTATTAGTTATAGAGATATGCACGCAAACCTTAACCAGAGCAGTACCGATACGCCAATGCAGAAAAACATGTGTGTAGAATAGCTTGGACTATTCTGTAAATAGTTGAATTAGTTTTTTCTGCCACGAGGTTATGTTTTTGCTTGTGTAGGTATGTTTGTCTGTTAGTTGCCAACTTAACTCAAGAAAAATATCAGTGAAACTGATGAATGCTATCCAAAACGTCGCATTGTCAGTTGATGGGAATGAAAGAAACGTCAAGACATTTTTTAAACCGAATAAAAACTCTTTTGAAATCAAAGGGCAAAAACTCCATTAACAAAAGCTGTCGAAGGTTACCGGCTTTTTTTTAAAACAAGAAACATGGACATTCTACGAAAACGAAATGCTTTAAAGTCAGCACATCAATAAAATTTTAGCGAGGTCTCGATATAAGGAATCTATTTAGTAAGCTTCATTAAAAATATCAATGTCTTTTCGAGCTATTGAGCATAAACTGTGTGTCTGTTTTTATTGACAGTGACATTGACCCCACCCACCCATTATGCAATCCCAAGCGAAGTCTAGATATAAGATATCTATGTATGAAGTTTAATTAAAATATCTCAATGTGTTCTCAAGCTATTGAGCGGAAACCATTTTTTATTTTTAGTAAACCTTGACCTTGACCCCACCCACCCTAAATGCAATCCCAAGCGAGGTCTCGATATAAGGTAGCTATTAAGTTTCATTAAAATATCTCGATGCATTCTCATACATGTGGTCGAGGGCTTGAGACTGCGTGTTAGCAAGTGCTTCATGTTGAGTCTGAACTTGAGGTATTTAAATAAAAATTAAAAAATCGATACCTAGTTTAAAGACCTCGCTTGCGCTTGCATATGGTGGGGGGGGGGGGGGGTCAAGATCACTGTTAAAAAATGGAAAAATGGTTTCCGCTCAATAACTCAATACAAAACACCTTGTTCAAAATTACTCTTACGAAATATCAACCAAACCAAAAGTAAATCAAACGTCAGTAGAGCTACTGTATTATATGAGATACCGCTGTGTTGCGACATGTACACAACGCTACTGCAGTGCAAGGGGCGGAGCCTACGAATCATAATTCAATGTATTGATGCGCGAATTGCAAAAAATAAATAGACAAAAATTATATTGGCATGTAGACTATCCAAGTGCTTTCTTGTTCGTTTTTGTGTTTCAAACATTGTAGATTGAGTACATGTATTTTAGCCATCGGAATCACGTGTCATAGGGTTGCCAATAAAGGACCAGTCTTGAGTCTAAATCTTATTCCATCTTTCGCTTTACTGAACCTAGTAGGGCTACATACAGGCTATTTGTTGTATGAGCACGTGCCAATAGTGCCTAAAGGAAGCTACGCCCCCTGAAGAACGATTTTATACTCCACCCATTTTTTTATAAAGTACATTCACACGTGCGTTTCAGTGACGTCAACAAATCAATGCAATTTAAAGTAACGTCATCTTCATTGATAAACATTGAGACAATAATCATTCGTTTCGAAACAACAAACCAATTTTCTTGATCTTGATCATAGAAAATGGAATAGTTTTGATACTTTAATGACAGAAAGAGCATATGAAACATATTTATAACTACTGACTAGTTTAAAGACTATGAATTAATGGAATATTGAAATATAACACACAACTTTTTTAACAGTTGAGTGTACATACATTTAGCATAATAACTAATCATTAATACACATAGTTTTATATAAGAGTATGTGTATGTTATACAAAAACTGTAAAGATTATTTGCAACTATTGTCAATATGTCACACACCTTCAATATAATAATAAATAAATTGCACAGGCACTTTCTGAGATCAAAGTTCATAAATTCACACGAGCGTTTTTTCAAAGCAGAACACCCTCAATTTACGCCGAAAGCGTTAAAAATACAAAAATACTTGTTTTCATGTTTTCTTTTCTTTACATTCTAAATTGATATTGATTGACCGTGTGGTTTATATGTCAAAGAAAGATGCAAAGATAAAACAGCTACTTGACAAAAACCGTCTCGTCGTTCTCAGGCTGAGAAAAGTTCCTTTCCGAACATGTATGGGATTATTGTCGTATATACTGATTTTCGAGTCTTGAATATGCGTGGCTGTTTCGTTAATACCCAGTGGCGTAGCTACATGTAGGCATTGTAGGCCCGGGCCTTCAACTGTTTCTAAAAAGTGAAAAAAAAGCCTAAAAATGCAATAAAAATCGAATGCTAAGGGGGCTTAAGAGTAGAACGATTAAATTTTTTATTAAGAGATCGATTATATGACGAACTAAATATAAAACATTTTCATTTACGAAATGTGCCTTTTGACACAAATAGAAATATACTTTTAAGCGGATTATTAAAGTAAGTATCTGAATATTTTAGCTTTCTTGGGATTGCAAAACGATAAAAACTGGATCAATATGCTTTTTTTTCAACCGCTTCGCTCGCTCATATTCTTACATTACACAAATTTTTAGTAAAACATACCCATTCTAGATTGCTACCAATTCTTAAGTAAATAAATCCACACCGTAGTACCTGCTCCAAGGTTCAGTTAAAATGATAACATATAGACAGTTGGTATACCTTTGTTCGGGGATGCTATATTATTGTTTTGTTTTCTAAATACTTTAGATTATATGTATAAAGATGTCAACAGCAATAACGATTTGGCACATGAAATACCACATTAAAGATATTTATACTAAATATATCTGAAATTAAAGTCAAATCAACGACTATTTTTGAGCTTAAACATAATTTTATCAATATATAGTTTAGTTTCCAAAGATCTAAATTGAAAAACATTCCGTTCAATGCTACATTACCAAACGCACTAAATTTCGTTTTGTTTTTTACATTTATAAGAAAGATATTTATTACGTGATAAAGTAGAGGGGTGCCCCAAACATTGCGACCATTTCCGAGCGATTTAATACTTTCCAGGCACCACATGTCAGCGAAACGTAAGTGACACAATGTCGGCATCGCGTGCCTTATTGGTTTGCAACGCAATCATAAGAGTATCTTTCACAGTAGTTGGTGTAAAAGGCATGTCCGTCTGTTCGTCCGCTCGTTCGTGTGTGTATGTGTGTGTGTGTGGTGTGTGTGTGTGTGTGATTGTGTGTGTGTGTGTGTGTGCGTGTGTGTGTGTGTGTGTGTGTGTGTGTGTGTGTGTGTGTGTGTGTGTGTGTGTGTGTGTGTGTGTGTGTGTGTGTGTGTGTGTGTGTGTGTGTGTGTGTGTGAGTGTGTGTGTGTGTGTGTGTGTGTGTGGTTGCACGTACGGGACACTGAGGCCGTCAATGGGTATGCACAGCAACGAGTGGGGTCTCAGTGGCAGAGTGAGGACGTCCTCACTTGTCAAAAGTATAAATACCCTTTATTCTTCATAATTTTGCATGAAACACAAAATAAAATTGAAAAAATAGGGTATCCCCATTCGTCGTTAACCTCGGGTTATTTTTTTCACCAGTGTGTCGTTTTCTTTTTTTGTCGCTTTTTTTCCTATGAAGCGACACACTTAAAATCCAATGCGCATGCGCGAACATTTTTCCGCTCAGTGACGTCATTGTCTGTTTTGTGAACAAAATGGAAGTGGAGTTATTTCTTATCGATGGTAAGTTACGATGGTCGACCTTCGGCCTGGCAACATAACTGTGTGGGGATTGGTTATGAAATCCTTTCTACGGCCATTTCCCCCTACTTCTGATTCAAGTAGGGCAGTTGTCAGTTACTGGCATAAGCATGTGCACTTAGTAATTTTTCAAGATGGCGGCATGGTATACATCGACAAACAGAATAATTTAATGAAGAATACTAATAAACATAATTTCTAGTCGTAATGTTCGTAAAAAGGTTCAATGGTTAGCATACTTTTGAAAGAAATATTTTATTTGTTCCTTATGGCTCCAAATATATACTTAAGGTTAAGTACCGCGAGAATACAGATGAACACGTACTGGTAAACCAGCTAACCCAGGAAAAGTGTTAGTTGGTTAACTGACCGCGGTGATATAACTGAAATACTGTGGAAAACAGTGAAAAATCCAATTAAACAAACAAAACTAAACCTGTTCACTGAAGCCAACAATGTATCAAATGTGAAACACAGTGGTTAGGTTAATTTTGAAATTTATGAATTAATTCAGTGCACATATTTCATCATATTGACATACAGGTACATCGAATTGAAATTGTCAAATACATCAAATAATACCAATAATTATAAAAGTCTATAATAGGAATACAATTTAGGCCGCCATTCAGTGTTTTCATCAAGGAAAAAATGTGAATACAAGTGAATGCAATATTGATCTGTGGGGACAAAATAGAATATTTGAGTTGTCTAGTAGAAGTCCATACATGTAATTCCTATTTTCAGATTGACATAGAATAAATGGCAGACCGCTTATGTGGAATGACGGACCTCACACGCGGAAAACAAGCAGTAAGTACTTATTTAATTTTTTTCCCAATAGCAATGGACTTGATTTTTTTATGTTTTGTAAAAAATTAGGTGGGCAGTAGATATAAATGTATTAAAATAAATGTTTTTATTTTCTGCACACTAAAATTATTAAATCGACAAAAAAACTAGCCTATAATTAAAAAAACAACAACAAACAAACAACTGAAGACAAGTCAAGGCTTAAACAAGGTATTTAAATTAAGACAAGCTATTTATACCCCCGCAAACGAAGTTTGTAAGGGGATATATAGGAGTCACGCTGTCGGATGGTTTGTCGGTCTGTCTGCATACAATGTGATAAGTTTGTGGAGCGAAATTCGTCAACATTTCTTAAGCAATTGATTTAAAACTTGAAATATGTCGTCACCAGGCCCTGGTAGCATTCGGTTTTGACGCAAGATATATACTGGGACGAGTAATTTTCCTAAGGAAGGAGTCCTGGACTCCATGTTCTGAAATTCTAGCGAGAACTCAGATGAAAGACGTCTATTTATTTCTTTTCTTGTCTTATTTAATAAATTATTGGTGTTATGATTTAAGTTACATGTTTCATTTCAGCTGTATTTAAAATCTTGAAAAAAGTAAATCGTTTTGAGTTATTGTGATTACTATACTGACTAATGACTAAAGTTAAGGTGAAATAAAAAATCGAGATCGGGACGTATGGCATGTATGATAAAAGTGTTTTCAATATTATATTTACTAAGGTTCAACTCATAGAGCTGGATAGGGAGATGAACTGAAAGTTGAAATATATATATAAAAAAAATATTTTTTTTTTTTTTTGCTTTGAAAGCTTCAATTGGGAATTTTAGGCTGTCATTTGGGAAAAATATATACTTTTTGAGATTGGGAATGGGGCCGAATTTCGGCCCCAAATTTGACGCTGTTGGGATACAACGTTTTTCCTCACCACTTTGGGAATGGTAACGGTACTGGTCAAATTGGGTAAATTAGCGTCGTTTTCAGCTCAATTGGGAATTTTATCTTATTCTTTAAAAGCTATCAAGAGGATGTCAAACCAATAAGTTAAATTCTGACAGGGCTTTTTTTATCCTACAGCTGTAACCTTATACAGGCTACATCCCTCAGAAATTTGCTTTAAATTCATGCAGTTTTCCCCCAAAATGAAACTTGTACCTGGAAATTTCATTCCCCTATGAGTAACATCGCGCGAAAATTATCCCCAAATTTGGTTTTCACGCGCTATTTTTCCCCCATATTTGAAGGCTAGGGCCCCTTCCCCCGAGCCTTACAAAAAAACCTGTCTGAAAACAACTTGTTCAACTTATTCTTGTACTTGAATTAAGCTCAGAAAAGCATCTTTTTACAGGAAATTGCTCGTGTTACTTGAGACTTGAATGTGTCTAAGTTTCAGTTTCGTTCCACAAGTTGCATCAGAGACACAGGTTTGCATGTTAATTTATTTTAGAATATACATCAATATTGACAATCTCCTTGTCAGGGTTTTTTCCGACTTAGGGGGAAAAGGGCCGTTCTTTTTTATGGGGAAAAAATAGTGAGAAAAACCGGATTTAGGGCAAAATATAAGCGCGTTATTGGCAGTTTGGGGGAAATATAAAAACCTATAACCGTACACACTTAAGTGTTATTGTTATGTTATTGGAGTATGTTTGAATTAATATATTTAATATGTTTACCTTTCAATATCCTCCATTTTAACTATCGTTACTATTGTTGCACTCTTACGATATTTACAAACGTAGTTGTTTTTAATTGTTTAATATATAGGCAATTTTGGGGGAAAATGGATCGTTTGGGGAAAATTCCAGGGTTCCCTCTGGGCTTTAAAAAGTTGTCGCCACTTACTTTCGCCAAAATCAAAAAGTTGTCGCCACTTTCGCCAAATTCAAAAAGTTGTCGCCACTTACTTTCGCCAAATTCACAAAGTTGTCGCCAAATTTGCATTGTAGAAAATGAAGACATTAAAAATTCTGCTAATAACAATAATAGCATATAAACAATATAAATACGCGTTATATTATATGAACTACTACATAGTGCCTTGTACAGAACACAGTTAAATAAGTTAAGTATTTGTGTACTTCACTCTACAGTAAATCTCACCTTTGGTTTTCATATGCTTAACAATGTTCTCCTTTTTCAATACAGTGCATCCTGTAGCGAATGAATTGCTCAGTTTTGAGGATATACAGAGTTCACACAGCATAGATTTTGTGTTGGAATCATATTTGAGGAACGGGAAATCTGATTTCCAACTGTCTGTGAAATTTCTGTTAGCTGGTGAATTTAGAGTTTTATACATTTTTGAAGGAGTCTCAACATCATCTGAATCTAACGTTCGCTTTTTAACAGGCGTTATACACTCTGAACTTGCCATTTTGACGAGTGAAACAGAGAATATTATCTCATGTTTATATAGCACTAATCAAGGCAAAATGTTTAATTATTGCCTTTAAACACACCGATTATGCTAAAAACAATCCATATTTACCTTTTTGATTGTCATTGTTGTCAACCTAACAGGCTTTAATCTGCTTCCTATACTGTGACAAACACTTCACACTTCAGCGCAAAGTCGGTACATTTCACAGTTGTCTTATCTCTGAAGCAATAAAACTGACGACCAATTAAGATAACTTGTAACAACACCACCAATAATCCCAATTATCACCATAATCTGCCACTTTCCGGCAATCAGCACGCTCC
This sequence comes from Congeria kusceri, assembly GCA_027627225.1. NCBI lineage: Eukaryota > Metazoa > Mollusca > Bivalvia > Myida > Dreissenidae > Congeria > Congeria kusceri. The sequence continues at coordinate 33,479,370 of CM051040.1, read as the reverse complement.
ATTGATTTCAGCAGTGTCGCTTACATCACGGAAATCCATTGCACAGCGACTGCCGTAAAGCGGCTGGTAAACAGAGCCTCTTATGTCATTTTAAGTAAATATTACGCAGAAAAAATGTGGAATTTTGAAAAATCGCCATTTTTGAAAAGTTGTCGCCACTTACTTTCGCCAAATTCAAAAAGTTGTCGCCAAATTTTTTATTTTGTCGCCATTGGCGACAATGGCGATCGACAGCGGGAACCCTGAATTCAATGACATAGGGGAAAAATACGTCAAGGAGAAAGGGCCGATATTCGGTGGGTCTCAAAGAAGGAAAGAAAAACCTGCTTGTTGATCATTAATGAAGCCTTTAAACTATATAAAATATTGCATCCTGAAGGGTTTTCCGTATTATTAGTTTTATGATTTATTGCCACTCGCAAAAACGCAGTGCAATTCAGTTGGTTCCCATTCTCAGATGCCATGTATGTAAGAAACAATGAATTGTAATTGAAACGATTCGATAACAGCGCCACCAAACGCAGTTACTTCCCCTAGCGGTGCACAGTAGCTGATTTGAATTTTGGTAGACGCATGGATAAAACAAAATTTTTAAAAAGCACATCGTCAATCATTAATGGTCCTTTATGAATATGTTTTCTCTGATTTGGGAAAGTTTTACCTTCAATTTGAGGAAAATAGCCAGAAAATAGGTTTGGGAATGGTATAGAGGAAAAACGCTGGGATGCATAACAATATAAATCCAGGGGTCCACTCCAGTCAATATTGTTATAGCAGTGTTAACCATACTTGAGGCTTTTACAAAATATTTGATTGATTGGTTACATGTATGTCATGACAGTCTTGACGAATGCAAACAGCCTGCGTTTTACGCCACCATGATACTCTTTACTCTTAGACTATAATTATGATAAAAAAAAATATTTTTCAGCAATGTTTTAATTAGTTTTGTTCAAATACTGTTGGTTATCAGGGCTTTTTTTGGCTGATTTTATAGCCATTATTCGGTCATATTCCCAGTGGCAAAAAGTATCTTTTTCCCCAAATCCATGCCGAAAATTCCGAATTGATCGTTTGACTTTCAGATGTTTGGAAATAGAGCTGTCAAGTGTAGAAATAAAGCGTTTTGAAGTTGTAATATCCATTTTACCGATATGTTTATATTAAAAATTTTCTTTTTTATGTAAGTTTTATCAATAATTATTCAAATGTAATAAATCAAACAATAGTACATTTTCCCAATTTAAAATAAATTGACGCTAAAATTCCCAATTAGACGGGTATAGGTCATATTCCCAAAATGGTGAGAAAAAGCCCTGGTTATGGAATCAATACAATTCATATTGTATCAAAAGATCAGTTGACAAGAAGCACAAACTGCAGGGCTGCCTTTGTGACATTTATTAAATAACGTGAACCTATGGTCACACGACAAATGAGTTCAATGTCAGGCTTGTTTTTTTTTTTCAGCTGAAGACAAGCCTAAAGATTTCATTGAAACAAGTGAGTTGTCATCTGTACCTTTTTTAGCTCACCTCAAGGACTGAGCCTTTGTGACCATCCCTGCCAAAACTGCATAATGTATGATTACATCCAAAAATCTAACCTACAAATTGTATCTTCATTTTCGCGGGTAACGGCAGGTGTGAATGGGGTCTTTTTGGTGTTTTTTGCACTTCTTAATTGACAGCTTTCGTTGAGCAATTTATGCCATGACCTGTTGAGTAATTTGAGACGCTTATTGGCATTTGAGACGGGCGATCGACGGATTGCGCAATAGTAAAATGGCGGCCATTTTCGGTCCGATTTGCTAGTTTCTAGTCTTGAAATCTTTTTTTCTCCTTTTTGGGGTAAAAAAATCGGTGCGCGTTATACACGGGTGCGTGTTATACTCGGTAGAATACGGTAACTTACATATATTTGCATTTGAAACTGTTTAGTTAAAGAAACATAGTGTAAGATTGATACAAATCATTCAAATAAAAGAAAGGGAACTGAGAAAAAAAATTGAAATGTAAGTTAGAAAACTTCAGCAATGACTGAACTGCCAAAACTGCATTATAGGTGGTGCTATTCTTTGTGCAGAATCAATACGCAATTCTTTCCTGAGAAGTAGTTGTTTAGAAATGCCATAATGAGCGAAATCATGTATATGAGCAATTGACATAGTGTGTTTGGTTTATTTGTTGGAATAATACTAAATATTTTGTACAAGTATGAAATTTTCACTAAACAGACACTTGTCTATTGAATTGTTTGTGCCACAATCTGAATCATTTAACACATATCAATCGGTGAATTAATCAATTTTAAACATGAATAGTTTGTTATGCCCCCACAGAGTGGGAGGCATTAAGCATTGCACTTGTCCGTCCGTTCGTACGTACGTCAGGAAGCTTGTGTTTTGAACTCCTCTTTAACTACTGGGTGGATCGCGCTCAAACTTTCAAAGTTGAATGACCTTAATGTGTAGTTGATCGTATAGAAAGGAATTCGGGCTGTACAGATTTTTGGCAGAATTATGGCCCTTTATATAGTTGCCTGAAGCTTGTGTTTTCAACTCCTCTTTAACTAATGGGTGGATCTTGCTCAAACTGTAGATGATGGTGAATAAAGGAATTGTGGCTGCGACAATTTTTGGCAGAATTATGGCTGTTTGTCTGTTTTTCCACTGTAGCCCCAAAATTTTGTGTTTTCAACTCCTCTTAAAATATTGGGTGGATCTCGCTCAAACTTTCACAGTTTAATGACCTTAATGAGTAGATGATCATAAAGAAACTGTTTTGGCTGAGACGAGTTTTGTCAGAATTATGGCCCTTTGCCTGTTTTTCCACTATAGAATATATAGTGCCAATTATTTTTTTTTAACTGCTCTTTGCATCTCGCTGAATCTTTAACAGTTGAATGACCTAAAAGCGTAGATGATCGTAAAGAATGGAAAAGTGACTGCGACCAGTTTTGGCTGAATTTCGGCCCTTTGTCTTATTGTCTACTATTGAATATACATGTATAGTGGATTTGTCTGTGTCCAAACGTGTTGTGGGGCATCAGTGTTTGTGACACATTTCTAGTTTGTATAACTTTTTAAAACAAGTACCTGATATTCAAAGCACTTGTTTGTATTTAGCGGAGACAATCTCCATCATCATGCGCCAAGTTTTGGTGCAAGGCTGGGGTGGACCAAGAGGGCCTTCAAAAAAAAATAGTTTCCAAACATATTGGTATGTATGGTTTTCTTTTGAATTATAAGTAAAAATAAATAATTTTAAACTGCCACTCAAATACTTAACAGTTACGGTTACTCCAGTACCTTATGCCCCCACTTCAGAGATTTGCCCTCCCATCTGTTTTTGTGACATGTTTGGTATCTCTTATTTGACTGTGTCGTGCTTTTAAAGATGCTTGGATGTAATTTGGTGTACTTGTAAAAGGCAATTTGACAATTATGCATGACATTTTGTTTTTCACTGAAGGTCAAAGGTCATGTCTCTCAAAGAAAATGAAACAAATCTTAATATTGTAATAACTAAAAAAGTACACAAGGCTTTATCGTGAAATTTGGTATACACATTGGGCTATATGTTTACTATATGTTCGTCTGTTCATCTATCTTTTGGTTGGTCTGCAACAAATGAAAAAACTTGTGATAATGATCATGAAACTTGGTATCACGCATGAACCTAAACTTTTCCAGAGGTCAATTGTCAGATGACTTTTACGTAAAATAGAATTACGCTAAATACTGCAATAACTGTAAAAGTACATATAAAGATATAATTGTGAAAACATTGTATGAACATGGAGAGTAACGATATTGTGAGAATGTTTAAAAAATCTTGATACTGCAGGTTTTTTTCTAAGGCTCGGGGGAAGGGGCCCTAGCCTTCAAATATGGGGGGAAAAAGCGCGTGAAAACCAAATTTGGGGATAATTTTCGTGCGCTGTTACTCATAGGGGAATGAAATTTCCAGGTATAAGTTTCATTTTTGGGGAAAACTGCATGAATTTAAAGCAAATTTCTGAGGGGATGTAGCCTGTATAAGGCTACAGCTATAGAATAAAAAAAAGCCCTGTACTGATGATTTGTCAAACAAGAACAGTGCCCGATGCGCGCACATCGCGTTAGATGATTTATGCATGTTCAATGGGAATACCCCTATCTCGATTGGACGTCAAATAGAGGCATACCCCACAATTCACTTTATGACGTCACGCACATGGTGCACCTGTATGTTTACTTCCTGAAAATGGAGAAGTTTGTGTTCATCAGCATGAAATTCTTAAACACATTAATCGTCAATATTGGCCAGAAATTTAGAGTTTTTGTTAGTACATGTACTGTACTGATCACTGACTAAAGTAAAGGTGAAATGAAAGATCATTTGGAATGTCCCGACAATTTTAATGGATTTGGACTTGAAAAATTATGGCATGTATGCTCCTTGCAATACTGTCAAAGTCTTGTATTTATGTGGTTTTCATTTCTCTTAGGTTACGGAGTTTAAAAAAAAAAAAACATTTGCAAAAGGAGAGTTCCTCCTTGAATACACTGGGGATCGAATTGACAAGGATGAAGCAAACCGCAGAGAAGAAAACGGAAACAATTTTTTGTTTGGCTTCATGTTTCATGGGAAAATGCTATGGTAAGTGCAAATGAAAGGGGAGTTTAAATGTTCATTATAATGAGGGCTATTCCAGGAAAAAATATGATGGCAGGAAGGAACGCCTGTTCAAAAATGGATTACCACCAACACAATTATAATTTCCGATACTGATTCCAAAGGTCAACATTACCAACATTACCAATCAGCCAATCAGAAAGTGTACGCAAATGAGCGAGTTGATCATGCTCTTTCATTGTCTAATTGCATATTCAGATCATGTCGAGCGGATCTGTGGTCTAGTGGAAACACTGGTACCAGAACTCGGGTGGCAGGTTTGATCCTCCGCTCAACCCTAACCTACCTAAGACGTTAAACCGAGGTGCAGTGTTCTAGGTGCTTCACACCGGGCGCTAAAAGACTCAGGGTCATCTCTGGAATGGGGCGTCTTCTGTATCCACAGTATTCCCCTTACCCAACTAACAAGTCTTCTGGGGGCGATGGCCATATGGGAAATTCCCAGTGCACTTGATAAAAATCTAATACACACACAGATCGTGTCAAAAATCACACTTTATTGATGTTAAAATATATAACTACTAATGTGTATCAATAGAGGAGGTATGCAATATGATAACTAGTTGTTACATGATTTGTTATTTTATTTGGCTGAGGTAACATTTTAATGAAAGTTTGTGGTAGAAAAGTCCTTTTCGAAAGTGAAACTCTTAAAGTTTTTTTTTTAAATCAGCGTTCTTTTCCCTGTATTCATATTAAAAATAAGGATTTTGTTGTAAAAAACACATTTAGTTTGACTTGCTTTATGGCTTGCATACAATACTGAATAGATCTACTAGTTTTGACCAAAATATGAAAGAAATTAATTTCTTTTCTCAAGCAAAAGTTGTTAAAAGAATATGAAATAGAAAAAAAAAGTAGAATAATAAAATCTCCAATGTTATTTTTGTGAATGTATCAGGAATATGTGTCAGTAAAGTTGTCACTAAAGAACAATATGTATAAATATTTCTTTTGAACAGTAAAACACAATTATGTTTAGCACATACAAAATTGAGGCCGGTGAAATTTACAACTGGCTTGTAAATTTTTCCTCTTCGTAGGACAGTCTGGCCTGTAAATTGTGGCAGTCTTTCGCCATGTCTGTCATTTGTGTTGGCAGATTCAAATCAAGGTTTAGGTGTCTTGAGAGATATTTGCAAATTAGAAAAAAAATATATAACTAAATTACTTGATAACAGTAGTAACTTACATTATTTGGCTCCTACCATACAATAATACATACAGTTTGTTTTATAAAAAAAAAAGCCAGAAACTCTGACAAGAACAAGAAAAGTCAAGCTCACTGTTCTGTGACAGCTGTTGTTATATTAAAGTTATTTAAAATATAAGTAATATAAAAGCAACGTAATTTCTTACTGTTTAAGGGTTGATGCTTCTAGAACAACTAGAAACCACCTGGGTGGGTTGGTCAACGATGCAGCAGAAGGAACATTTAAATGCAATAGTAAAATGAAATTAATGATCTTCAATAACTATCCACGTCTTTGTTTGTTCGCTGCCCGAAACATTGCTTCTGGAGAAGAGCTACGTTACGACTATGGGGATGATACAAACAATTTACCTTGGAGGAATAAAGTAAGGACTATTTTGTATTTTGAAATATAAATGTTTCATTACAGACAATCTTTTGCTATTTTCAGATGTGTTTTATGGGTTTAATTTGTATTAATGTTATGATTTCCACACAAAAATCCAATCAAACTCTAAAATCAATACAGAAAGCAATTAAAATGTTAAACACAAAAACAAGAAGAAAACACTCATGAATTCATATAATTTTACACTGACACCAACAAATGTCCGCTATATAAAACAAATATCTTCTCTCTGTAACGGATTGTTATTGTCTGGGCCCACATATTTTTAAGCACAGTTCATCCACTCGAGGGCTGTTTTGTATGTGTATTTACTATAAATATTTCAGCATAATCAGGAAAACGAAATAGGTAATGTTTTAGCAGTTTCATGTGTAACTGTTACATTGTGTAAATGATTAACGTTGTGTTAATAGTTAAGAAATAGAAAACCCCACTGAGGGCCCTATGGCATTATAGTGACCAGCCAGGCAGCCCAAAATTGTATCTTTTCGTCCTGAAAGTGTGTATTAATGAGTTTAACAGCACAACAACTTGACAAAAACGATTAAACTCTTTAAAGTACTCATCCAGAACATCTTCAAATGTTGAAGTCTTGTGTTTTTATAAAGTGTTAATATTTCAAATTTTAAATTGTTTTAAAAATAACGGTTTAAAAGTGCCTGCAACAGTGAAATACAATAAATGCTACTGCACAGTGCACCTAAGCTCTGACTAACCCAGGCGGTGACGTCATTCATGAATATTTAGCATGTGCAGTCCATATAAAAAATAGTGACAGGTCCATATACTCTTGTTGCTTCTATCGCATTTTACCGAAACCAGTTATAGAGGATAAAGAAGGACAACTTTATAATCTTTGAGAAATAGTAAAATCTACTGAGGACGCTATGGTAAAGAGCTACCGGCTAGGCAGCTTTGGTCCATGTACACTTTGTGACTGCCTGGCTGGTCACTTCAATTCCATTGGAGCTGAAATGGTTTTTTTTTTCCATATATTATAATGAACATTTTAACCAGGTGGATCATCATGTGTATAATAGTACAAATGGTTCAAGCAAGTTTCAGAATTTTTTTTGTCAAAAAACAAAATCCCGATTTGAAAATATTTAGGTACCAAAGTTCCTTGGTTGATACTGTAGCAAGTTTGTTCAAATTAGTTTGATCTGTAAAAAAAATTACATGAGATTTTTTGTTTGATATAAATGATGCTTACCTCATTGGTCCATGTACTAAAAATATTGGCCGGTTCATATAATTCTCTTCAATGCTATATGATTTTTACATACCGGTCATAAAGATAAAGAAGGTCAATGTATAACATTGTTACGTACGAGCATTAAATGTATGTTTTCGGTTCATTATCCATGTAGTGTTGACAAGAAAAAAAGTTGTATAAATCAATTCAAATGCCTTTCTATTTGTTCCTAATAGATTAAAATTTGTGATTAGGTGGGCCATGTTGGGTTAAGCTAAACTAAACAGTAAATCATTTTATTAAAAAAAGACCCTGTTTATTCTAGATGTAAAATTGTTATGCTATAATAGCGACCCTTTTGCTGTTGTTAGGGAAAACACTAGGGCTCAACACATTATTAAGACCTCTGTGAAAAAAACAAAGCGAAACAACAAATGTCTTTAAAAAATTAAAATTAATATGGAGATGTTATGCTCTAAAGTAAAGTACATGAGGACCAAAATAATTGTTTGTGTGACTTCCCAGACCCCATAATACACTTTACATGCTCTTAGCGTTACAAATAAAGTTTGCATGCTATGCCAATGAAGTAAAGTAACATGAACACCATTTCAGTCGTACAAGACGTCTTTTACTTAATATTTCAATTGCAGGATGATGTTAAGACATTATAAAAATAGAATTTACTGGAGAAAAGGATAATAAATCAAAAATAAATACAAAAAATGTCACCACAAACCTTCTAGTTTTTATTTATGCTTGATATGTTTTATGTGACAATGTGTTTATCCTTCTCAGATGATGATGATGATGATGATGACCCTTTCGATGTCGAGAAAGAGAGGGCTACTTCCATGTTCACAAACAAGACAATAGGTACCATTAAACTATTTTAATGTGTGTGTTATCATTAATGATGGCTGTAGACTGTATTAACAAATTAGTGTTTAATTATGGTTATGTTATTTTATTCAAAAATGTGTATTTCCTTTTCAGACGATGACGAGGATGAGGATGACGGGGACAATGATGATGACGATGACGGGGACGATGATGATGACCCCCCTTTGGATTTCGAGAAAGATGGGGCAACCTCCATCGTACCAAATATGACAGCAGGTATTATTTAACTGTTATTGGTTGTTTGTTTTTAAACATTTTGCACTACACTGTATTCACAAATTCCTGTTTATTTATGCCTGAATAATTTTATTCAAAATTGTGTATTTCCTTTTCAGACGAGGATGACGATGACGGGGACAGTGATGGTGACGGGGACAATGATGATGACCCCCCTTTGGATTTCGAGAAAGATGGGGCTACCTCCATCGTACCAAACAAGACAGCAGGTATTATTTAACTGTTATCAGTTGTTTGTTTTTAAACATTTGGCACTACACTGTATTCACAAATTCCTTTCTATTTATGGTTATATAATTTTGTGCTAAATTGTGTATTTCCTTTTCAGGCGACGATGATGATGGTGACCATGATGCTGATGATGGCGATGACGGGGACATTGATTATGATGATTACGGGGACGATGATGATGATATTGACAATGATGATGGCCCCCCTTTGGATGTTGAGAAATATGGGGCTACCTCCATCATACCAAACAAGACAGCAGGTATTATTTAACTGTTATAGGTTGTTTGTTTTTAAACATTTGGCACTACACTGTATTCACAAATTCCTTTCTATTTATGGTTATATAATTTTATACAAAATTGTGTATTTCCTTTTCAGGCGACGATGATGATGGTGACCATGATGCTGATGATGGCGATGACGGGGACATTGTTTATGATGATGACGATGATGGGGACGATGATGATGATATTGACAATGATGATGGCCCCCCTTTGGATGTTGAGAAATATGGGGCTACCTCCATCGTACCAAACAAGACAGCAGGTATTATTTAACTGTTATACATGTAGGTTGTTTGTTTTTAAACATTTGGCACTACACTGTATTCACAAATTCCTTTCTATTTATGGTTATATAATTTTATACAAAATTGTGTATTTCCTTTTCAGGCGACGATGATGATGGTGACCATGATGCTGATGATGGCGATGACGGGGACATTGTTTATGATGATGACGATGATGGGGACGATGATGATGATATTGACAATGATGATGGTCCCCCTTTGGATGTTGAGAAATATGGGGCTACCTCCATCGTACCAAACAAGACAGCAGGTATTATTTAACTGTTATCGGTTGTTTGTTTTTAAACATTTGGCACTAGACTGTATTCACAAATGAGCTTAAAAAAACAAAAGGTCTCTGTCGGAAGGTCCCAATCATTTTGAATCCTTTGCAGGAGGTTTGTATAATTTGGTGCACATTTCTAAAAATAATATGATGTGAAGAGCAAACAAAGATGTGTTATTGTCTTAAACACAACAAACCTTTTTGTGTTCAGTTATGCATATAAATTTATGCAAAAATTTGTTTTTTATAGATGATGATGATGATGATGATGATGATGCTTCGAATGTCGAAAAAGAGAGGGCTACCTCCATGTTAGCAAACAAGACAGCAGGTATTATTGAACATTTTTTTCTGGATTTAAATAAGGCTATTATGTTTTAGGCATCATTCATCATTTCATCGTTAAAATTTATTTTTCACTTGTGTGTTTTGTGATAATTCTGGGCTAAGTGTGAGTTTAGGCTATCCATAAAACCGGTTTAAACCCCAAATACTTTGCATTGACTGTTCCAAGACGGTGACCCCAGCTTTAATAAATGTTCATGTTTAATGTTTTGTTGTATGTATTTTCTTGTATCGTCGAGGCAATTGGTCACTAGCTTTAAATGAAAGACTACCAGAAGTTCCCCCCAAAAAATAATATTTTTGGAGTTTCATTTTTCCTCATAGTTAGCTATGCGGATTTTTTCTAAGGCTCAAAAAGTTTCAGAGTGCTGTTGAATATAGTTGTAGAAAATGGGTTATTTACCCTACTCCCAGTTTTAATCAAACCCCTTTTATCCATGATGTAGATATTGAATGAGAATTCATCGCTCATCGTGTTTGTCTCATTTTTGGTCAAGAAACTACTTATTAATCCACCGTCGCAAAGCGGGAGGGGTATTTTAAGAATGCCCGTTGTCCGTCCATCCGTCAGTCTGTCCCTAACACTTTTGTGTCCGCTCCATATCTCCTATACCCTTTGACAGATTTCCATGAAACTTGCCTTAAGGGCATTAAGACAATGTGCAGAAGGCATTAGTCAGTTATGCCTGCTCATGGTCAAGGTCGTACTTCAAGGTAAAAGGTTTGAGCCTCCATTTTCGTGTCCGCTACATACCGTTTGAAGGATTTTTATGAAACTTACTACAAATGTTAAGGGCATAGAACCAATGTGCATAAGGCATGATTCAGTCATGTTGGCTCAAGGTGAAGGTCATACTTCAAGGTCAAAGGTTTGAACCTCAATTGTCGTGTCGGCTCTGTTTGTCTTATTACCTTTAAAGGATTTTCATGAAACTTGGCTGAAATGTTAATTTCGTTGAGACAATGTGCAGACGGCATGAGTCAGACAGCTGGCCCAATTTCAAGGTCAAGAGTTACAGCCTTTATTTTTGTGTCTTCTCCATGTTTCTATACCAATTAAAGGATTTTAATGACACTTGGCTAAAATGTGTAGGAAATTCAGACAATGTGCAGAAGGCACAAGTCAGTTATGCCAACTCAAGGTCAAGGTCATACTTTACGGTCAAAAGTTTGAATCTCCATTGTCGTGTCCGCTCAATATCTCTTATACCCTTTGAAGGGTTTTCATGAAATTTTGTTACAATGTTAAGGTCATTGAGATGATGTGCAGAAGGCATGAGTCAGTTACGCCGGCTCAAGGTCAATGTCACAGTTGAAGAACACTAATTTACCCTTCATTGCTTTCGTATATGATTCATATCTCCTATACCCATTGAAGGATTGTCATGAAAAGTTTGTCATTTATAAGATGTTCTGAAGTCATAAGTCACCACTTTAGTGTAAAAGAATGTCAGCCGGGGATGTAGTTGCCTCTTCGACTGCCTTGTTACCATGAAAGAAGTGAGTGGCCTGTACAAAATAGCTAGTTGTTTGATTAGATATTTACTCACAGCAATAATAAATGGTATCATTTTTCAGGTTATGCAGGAAAATGTGTCATCAACATACTGTTTTCAGGAATGTCAGTTAATTTGGTGAGTCTTCAGAATTTTCATTTTACTTTTACCAGTTTTTAGTCCCCTAACGGTTTCACCATTGCAGGCATTTCCACAGGGCTTTTAAGCACAGTGGCACCCCTGTGCCTGAATTTCCAAATCAGAGGTACCCCTGTGTCTGAATTTCCAAAGAAGGGTACCCCAGTGCCTGAATTTTTAATTCAGGAACACCCCTGTACCTAAATTTCCAATTATTATCTGTGTATGTGCTTTTTAGCTCACCTGAGCACAACGTGCTCATTGTGACTTTTAGGATCACCTTTTGTCCGTCGTGAATCGTGCGTCGTGCGTCGTCAACATTTACCTTGTTAACACTCTAGAGGCCACATTTATTGTCCGATCTTCATGAAACTTGGTCAGAACATTTGTCCCAATGATATCTCGGCCGAGTTCGAAACTGGGTCACGTGAGGTCAAAAACTAGGTCACTAGGTCAAATTAAAGAAAAAGCTTGTTAACACTCTAGAAGTCACATTTTTAGTCCATTCTTCATGAAACTTGGTTAGAACATTTGTTCTCATGATGTCTCAGCTGATTTCGAAAATGGTTCCGGTCTGTTGAAAAACATGGCCGCCAGGGGGCGGGGCAGTTTTCCTTATATGGCTATAGTGAAACCTCGTTAACACTCTATAGGCCACATTTATTGTCCAATCCTCATGAAACTTGGTCAGAACATTTGTCCCACTGAAATCTCGGCCAAGTTCGAAAATGGTTCCGGTCTGTTGAAAAACATTGCCCCCAGGGGGCGGGGCAGTTTTCCTTATATGGCTATAGTGAAACCTCGTTAACACTCTATAGGCCACATTTATTGTCTAATCTTCATGAAACTTTGTCAGAACATTTGTCCAAATGAAATCTCAGCCAAATTCGAAAATGGTTCCGGTCTGTTGAAAAACATGGCCGCCAGGGGGCGGGGCAGTTTTCCTTATATGGCTATAGTGAAACCTCGTTAACACTCTATAGGCCACATTTATTGTGCAATCTTCATGAAACTAAGTCAGAACATTTGTTCTAATAATATCTCGGCCAAGTTCGAAAATGGTTCCGGTCTGTTGAAAAACATGGCCGCCAGGGGGAGGGGCTGTTTTCCTTATATGGCTATAGTGAAACCTTGTTAACACTCTATAGGCCACATTTATTGTCCAATTTTCATGAAACATGGTCAGAACATTTGTTCTAATGATATCTCGGCCAAGTCCGAAAATGGTTCCGGTCTGTTGAAAAACACGGCCGCCAGGGGGCGGGGCAGTTTTCCTTATATGGCTATAGTGAAACCTTGTTAACACTCTATAGGCCACATTTGTTGTCCAATCTTCATGGAACTTTTTCAGAACATTTGTTCCAATGAAATCTCGGTTGAGTTCGAAACTGGGTCACGCGAGGCAAAAACTAGGTCATTAGGTGAAATAAAAAAAAATTGAAGACCCCTTTGATATATTTTAATGAAGCTTAATATGTAGATACATGTACCTAATATCAAGACCTTGCATTATGTTTGTGTTGGGTGGGGTCAAGGTCACAGTTACTAAAAGTTTTCGCTCAATAACTTGAAAACCTTTCTAGATATTTTAATGAAACTTCATACATAGATATCAGGTGAGCGACCTAGGGCCATCATGGCCCTCTTGTTTAGCTCTGGAGTAATGTAGAAATTAATATGGGACACATTCAATTAAGAAAAAAGTAGAACCCATTGCCAACTGTGGGTCTATGCCCCTGTGCCTTAACAAAATCCTGGGGAAAGGCCTGCATTGGTGACAGCAAGAATGAATAAACTCTAGATTTATATTCACCAGCTTTTTAACTAATGCACATGGGTATTTTGGTGAAGTTGTGGTTGGTGACATCAGTAACCAGGCTGGCTAGCTCAGTTGGTAGAGGGCTGGACTACAAATCTGAAGATTGCAGGTTTGATCCCTGGCCTGGCCACATAACTTGTGTGGTGATTGGTCATGAAGTTCTTTCTACGGCCATTCTCCCCCTACCTCTGATTCAAGGAGGGCAGTTGTCAGTTACTTGCATAAGTATGTGCGCTTAGTACAGTTAAACCAGCTACCCCTGGAAAAGTGTGAGTTGGTTAGCTGACCACCATGATATGACTGAAATACTGTTGAAACGGCAAAAAATTCAACAAAACAAACAAACAAACAGACAACATAAGAGTTTTGTGATAATCTGTATAATATGGAGACATCTATGTCGTATAGGCACACATCAGTTTTCACTATGAAATAATTTAAATGAAAATAAATGTTTGCAAAAATAAGTGTATATTAATATATGTGTGTGTGAAATCCTAAGCATATTATTATCAAATTGTCCTTACATGAGTATGTTCTGTCAGTGTGCTTCTTATGCTTTATACAAGTATTGAGCAATTTCTTGTATCTATTTTTAAGGGATTTTTCAAGATTTTTCGAACCTGCAAGCTTGTAACGAGCGCAGAAGAGGCTGATATTCTCGTTCTTCCAGCAATGTAAGGCAAATCACAAATACATCATATGTATAAGAAATATAATGGCTATACAGTTATCAATATATTTATAAATGTTTAATTATAACCAGTGTCATATCCAGTAGGAGTATTATCATGCCTGTTGCTCAATGACATGTAATATAGCAAACTTTCATTGCCGGTATTTAACAATTAAAGGGTATCACATTCAACATTTAAACATAATCATGTAGTGTTTTGTCGAAAAATGTTCACAAAAATCGGAAACGTTTAAGCAGAATTTTAAAGTCACTATCAATGGAATACATTTAAATATGTGATGTTCATTAAATTATTTAACAGTTGAAAAAATTAATTCATTTGAACGTTGTGAGTCGTTTTCATGATTACATGTATTACTTGCAACATTTTCATCAACAATTTTACTACCAGTTAACCCATTAAGTCTTAAATATAATCTGCAGAAATATATCATCTCTACAGTAAATCTGAAACATTCCACATGTGTAGGCATAAGTGTGCAAGAGGAAATTTACAGTTTTTTTTTTTTTATTAATTATTATTACCTCGTAATTGAAGAGAGAGGGGTATACTGGAGTCACTCTGTCAGTCGGTTTGTTGGTCGATAGGTCAGTCCACATTAAATGTTATAACTTTATGGAGTGAACTTACTCCACATTTATGCGTCATAACCATGAAGTTTGCAAGAAACAACTCATACCCAGTGATCTACATATTACTTTGTTATTTGCCCTTAAGCAAAGACATGGGCAGTGATCTGTCCGCATACAACGTCACAAGTTGAATAAGCGTTGCAAGGTTACTAGTGACAAATCTATAGATTCCATTAACAAAATTTGACAGGGTTAAAATAAGCTGAAATGCTTATATTTGTACCTTTTATGCATTTGCAATCATACAATCAGTGTTACCCTGGAAATGTTTCATTTAATCCTTTACAAACAAATGTTGACATTAGACAGTTTGCCTGTCACATGATGTCAACTTAGCCATTGCTGTGATCTTTGGCAGCACAACAAGATCAGTTCCTTTATTTTTGGTTTTCAGCAGGAAATGGACACACTAAACATTCAACAATGAAACTATTCCAGTGCCTTGTTGGCAGAGAGAAATCTATTGTCAGTGCAAAGTGGGTGACAGACTCTATTGCAACAGGTTGCTTGCAAGAGCTGGTAAGAGTACAATAAAAATAAACTTAATTTTACTGCTCCCCCACCCCCCCCCCCACTCGCCACATTATTAAGTGATTGATGAGCTATTATAGAGGTACTGTCCTGTGTATTCCATCATATATAATCATGTTATAGCTTGTGTGGAAAATAACTTACGATTTTTTTTGCAAACATGAAACAAAAGTTTTCAAGCAAGGTTATGGTTGGTTGTAAACCCGCATTTAATTAATTCATGCCCCATAACCAGTGGAAGAATGCAGATGTGATCAGACTAGAAACACAGGACTGTTTTAATTTATTCAGTCAATATTCAGGCCGGTCAAATGGTTATTATGGTTTTCTTGTTTCTTTATTATTGCACAGGATGAAAGATATGCTGTGAAGAGTGCAGTAACATATGGCGAGTGGTCTGCGTATGAGAATTATGATCCTTTCGAATTCAAATTCCTTGGAAGTGATTGGATTGAAACTAAAGAAGGTAACTAATGGAATTTCAGTTAAAGAATGTCAATTAGCTCATCATTTATACCCCACTTGTTCACACACTGTTCCCACTTGTTCACATACTGTCCTCACTTGTTCACACACTGAACCCACTTGTTCGAGCACTGTCCCCACTTGTTCACACACTGAATTCACTTGTTCACACACTGTCCCCACTTGTTCACACACTGTCCCCACTTGTTCAAAGACTGAACCAACTTGTTCAAACACTGAACCCACTTGTTCACACACTGTCCCCATTTGTTCACATACTGTCCCCACCTGTTAACACACTGAACCCACTTGTTCAAACACTGTCCCCACTTGTTCACACACTGAACTCAATTGTTAACACACTGAACCCACTTGTTCAAACACTGTCCCCACTTGTTCACACACTGAACTCACTTTTTCACACACTGAACCCACTTGCTCACACACTGTCTCCACTTGTTCACATACTGTCTCCACTTGTTCACACACTGAACTCACTTTTTCACACACTGAACCCACTTGCTCACACACTGTCTCCACTTGCTCACATACTGTCCTTGCCTGTTCAATTTGTTATTATTATATAACTTATAATATCCTCTAATCAGCTGTTAGTGTAATGTGATATGCGTTGTGGGGGCATCAGTGTCTGTGACGACACATTAAAAAAGATACCCTGTATATTTAGGAAGGGACACGTTACAACAGAATGATTATTGAAATTGAGGGCATCCCTGTTATATATAGTTTTATGTTATTTCAGAGAAATGAATGATAAAATATGAACAGGTATTGAAGTGGAACAACTTAATTTTATTATCTTCAGACGATCTCCGATGTCTTTTAACTAGAATTGGTGGTCATGAGGTGTTGACAGCGTCTGTAGACACTATCTTCATTTGCGCTGATGGAGAACTTCATACATCATGTATATATTTTTCTTACTGTTCAATAGTTCCAATGTAAGAGTTTTTTTTGTCAAAATTTAATTTGAATTTTATCACTTTATCAGAAAAATATCCATGATTAACGGTCCAATATTCTATACACATCGAAATAGCAATGTGTCCGAAATCATTTTTCTCAAGATATGTATTGAGTGAATTATCCCTTTGGTCGTTAAACACTTGAAACTATATTGCTTACAGTTACCTGGTATTAATCATTCTTTGAACAACTGCTTGCTAACGTAACTATAAAAAAATAATAATGTGTACTGTGTAAAAATTTATAAATGATCGTTACAATCCACCTTTTATCTCTATAAAAAATTACTGCAATACTCCTGAAACAGTTTGTGCTGGCAAGCTCTTGTACTATTAGAAACATGGGAAGCTCTTGTACTATCACGAAACATAACAGAAGTGTTCGTTTTGTCCTTTGCATTTGTTCTTACTGGAGTCAGATGTCTGTTGACAGCTGATGTAAAACAAAACTGTGCACTGATATTACGTTGTGTATGTTTCAGCTCAATGTGTTGATAAAGAGTGGATCTTCCACACCATAATCAGTGGAAAGGTCATCAGCCCTCTATCCAAAATATCCGATGACATAGTGAATTGCAGTGATAATGACTCGGACATTGTCGGGTGTGAAGCATTTTCACCAAGTAAAAAAATATTTGTCCAGACTTCAGGATCTCTGTCTGGAAAAAGAAAGCAAAAGCTCCAAAGTTGTGTCTACTGTCAGGTATTGAATACAAAAATGTCAAGACATCTTGCGAGTAAACATTCAAATGAATTGGAAGTTGCCAAAATATTAGCATTGCCGAAAGGATCCCAGAAACGAAGGCGAGCTTGGATTGAACTTGCAGCAAAAGGGAATTGGGTCCACAACAAAGAAGTTCGTGAAACTGGAAAGGGGTTTATTATTCCAAAATACAGGCCATCCATCAACAATGTTGAGCGAAAGTATCTTCCTTGTGAGTTCTGTAAATCCGAAATTGTTGCAAGTGATATGTGGAAGCATCACAAGACATGTGTTGTAAGGCCAGCAGGCATTCATAGCGACTCACCGATTGCAAATTCTAAATTACTATTGCCTGTTGATTGTTCTCAGGAACTAAACAGAAAAGTTCTTAGCAAAATGCGGGATGACCTCATTTCGGTTGTTGTCAGGTCTGATCCACTTATCCTCGAGTTTGGATCAAGAAAATAAGAAAAAGTAGGAGATCAAGACCATATGCACCAGCACATCGGTCAAAGGATGCGTGAATTGGCAAGGATAGTGATATCTATGAAGGATACAAGTAAGAGAATGTTGACTTTGAAAGACTGCTTAATTCCAACATGATGGAAACTTCTTTTAAATGCTGTAAGATCAGAAGCTGGTTTCGATAGCGAGACCATGCAGTGGTCAAGACCTTCATTTGCTATTAAAGTAGGACATGGCATCAAAAAGTGTGCTAAAATTGTTAGAAATCAAGCTCACATAATGGAGGATGAAGAATTAAGAGAACGCGCCAACTCTATTATTGAGTTGTATGAAGATGAGTGGGAGGAGCGCATAGTGTCTCCAGCAAGAGCCTCATTAGCCTCAGTGAAGTATAACACACCGAAACTGTTGCCTCTGGTGGAAGATGTTGTCACCCTTTCTACATATCTGAAATCTGAAATTGAGGCAGCCAGGACGTCTCCCAAAAAACCTGAAATGTACACCAAGCTATGCAAAGCAGTGTTGGCACAGGTCATCCTGTTTAACAGAAAAAGGGCAGGAGAAGCCCAACGACTTAAAGTTGAGGACTTTTTGAGGGCCTCTTTAAACCCAAAAGTGGACGCTGAAGTAAAAAAGTCGCTTACCAATTTCGAACAAACATTGTGCGAGACCCACATTCGTGTAGAAACCAGAGGAAAACGTGGACGCAAGGTTGCGGTAATTTTTACTGCGGAAATGAAGAGCCACATTGAAATTTTGTTGAAATTAAGAAAGAACTTGGCCATCGAGTCTAAGTATGTGTTTGCCCCTCCCAACACACATATGCCTTACAGGGGATCAAAAACCTTACGGGAAGTATCATTGGAAGCAGGATTGAAGTATCCAGAAAGAATAACGTCAACTAACCTAAGAAAACAGTTGGGGACGATGTGTCAGCTGTTGGGCTTAACAGAAAATGAACAAGATGTTTTAGCCAAGTTCATGGGACATGACATTCGAGTACACCGTGAATTTTACAGACTTCCCCAGAGCACGATAGAAATAGCAAAAGTGACAAAAGTGCTACACTTGCTTAATGCAGGAAAAATATCCGACCTGGAGGGGAAAGACCTCAACCATATTGATCTTGATGTTGGTAAGTCACTCTTTACTAACCTTTGATGGTAAGATATTGTTAAGAGGTTTAACAAAATGGTTTAAACATTGTTATCAACAAGAATTTAAGTTACAATCCTTTTAAAATATTAAACCACATTGTTGCCAATTATGAAAATTAAATGGAAGATGGCAGAGTATATTGGTTTGCTTATTTTGGTGTTTTGTTTCTGCTTTTTTTTTTGCAATTTAAACCCTTTGATGCAGGTCATACTGACATTGTTTGGCTGCAAAGCAATACGAGAGTGTGCATGAACATGCTATAAATTTGATTGGATTAATGCATAAAATATGGCTATTATGTTTATGGAAAGCTAGTATAAGTATGTCCTTGTGCAACTCATTCATGCCAATTATCTGTTTACAGAACTAGAAGACAGTTCTGGTGATGAATCTTTAGACGAGGAAATAAGTGTGCATCTGGAGGGTAATTAAAATCCATACCTTTATTGATAAAAATAATACAGCTGAACCGAAGGTTTTTTCCTAGTAAAGTTAATATGTTGTTGCACTTCATTAGTTTTATGTATGTGTATGGCCTGGTACATCACAATAATGTTTGAATTAACAAATTTTAGATCTGACGAATACCTCTGTCGACAAAGGCGAATCTTCAAAAGATTTCATTACGTCAAGGAAACAAAGTATGTAAACCCCTTTATTATTTTTCTAGAGAATTGTGACAACAAACAGAAACCCTACTAAAAAAAATTCTGTCTGTAACCACTATAGCTATTGAAACTTGACACAATGTATTCAGTTTCACAATAGAATAGAACGATTGATACAATTTGGGTAACAGTACATGAACACATTATTTAATTAGCATTTAATTGATTACTGACCTATCAACATATTCAACTGAAACTCCACACATATCTTTGGGGTCATTATGTTACCTTATAGAGTTCATATGTATTGTGTAATGCTGGCAAACCCACTGTCCTGCGACAGCTCTTGATAGAATTCTACCACCATTAACCAATTTTGTATTTCCCTATGGTTGCTTAATAAATACTTGTTTTCAATACAGAATGGGTCTCCATGCAAAATGAAGAAAATGAGGATGGTGATAGTGGTAGCGATAGCGATGCAGAATGGTGTCCACCCCGTAAGAAACTATGTAAGGAATATTTATCCTGATTTGATTTTCTATTTGTCCTCATTACAGTTTTCCATTGTTTTGTTTGGAAATTCTTCATAAACATATCTGTAAAGTTATATTGTATTTGAATTAACCTTTATGCCGCCCTTTGCAGTTGCACTTTCCTAGGAAAAGTGTTAGTAGGTTAACTGACCTCTGTTATGTGACTGAAATACTGTTGAATATGGCATAAAATCCAGGGAGAATAAATTTGTTCAGCTGATATTATTGTTTAATTATGTAATTTGTCTTTTCTATTCCACTCGACCAAGTATTGGCGTCCAATCAGGTTAAAGGGTGTTTCTCAGGAATGACTCGAGTGATTGCATTCAAACCTAAAACTTTTAGTCTTAATTTTAAAATTAACCTAAAGGTT
The DNA here is from genome assembly GCA_027627225.1 of Congeria kusceri. Lineage (NCBI taxonomy): Eukaryota > Metazoa > Mollusca > Bivalvia > Myida > Dreissenidae > Congeria > Congeria kusceri. The sequence continues at coordinate 33,458,717 of CM051040.1, read as the reverse complement.
TGGTTACTTCAATTTGAAATGTGTCTTTATGACCTTTGACACTTGAAAATTTCAAATTTCATAAACTTGAGTGACAGAGTCAATTTTTATTTCCATTATCTAACTCGACAATGAGTATTCATACATAGTTACCCTAAACCAATTTAATATGTATTGCATAGTATGAGGTTATTGTTCAAAGATCAAGGTAACAAGTACTGAAACAAACAAGGTTAGCTCAATAACTTAAAAACGAAATTATTGAAGGATACAGTAAAGTTAGATAGCAAAGGGATAGAGATTGTGTGATGGGTCAACATCACTGTTAATCACTGGTAATTAAAAAAAAAACAACTTTCCACTCAATAACTGGATATTTAAAAAAAAAGGCAATCTTACAAGCACAAGAAAATTCAAATGTGCTGTTTGACAGCTGTTGATTGGGTAATTAAAAAGGTATGAAAAAGTCAGCTGTTGCCACTGAAAGTACATTTAAAATACTAAGAACGCCTTGTCTATATATTTATTTCCCATTCAGTTCGATTGAATGGTGATGCATGTTTTAAACGATGTTTCGTTAGTATAATTTAAATATATATTGATGTTAATTTTAGGCAAAAACTTCCCAAAGAAAGGGCTAAGAACCCCGTGGAGAGAGGAGGAGAAAAATTGTGTGAAAAATGAATTACGTAAATGTTTACATTTGGGAACATTGCCCTCCAAGTCTGAATGTGAACAAGTAATAAAGAAGAATCAATGTTTAAAGAACAGAACGTGGACAATGGTAAAAGGATTTGTTAGAACAACATTGAATAGAAGGAAATGAATGTCTGTCCATACCTCCTGTCCGATTTTTTAGCTCACCTGAGCACATAGTGCTCATGGGGAGCTTTTAGGATACCGTTTTATCCGCCGTACATCAGTGCGTCCGTGCGTTAGCTTTTTCTTCAAACGACTTCTCCTCCTTAACCCGTTGACAGATTTTAATGAATGAACTTCACAGGAATATTCCTTGGGTGACCCTCTTTCCACGTTGTTCAAATCGCTATAGTCCATTGCATATGTAGGTCACCAGAGCTTAAAAAGATTTAAAAAATGAAAACTTAAAAAAATCTTCTTTGAAACCAAAACGGTCAGGAGTTTAATATTTGGTGTGTAACATTGTCTAGTGGTCCTCTACTAAGTTTGTTCAAATCATGCACCTGGGGTCACTGGCCATGTCCCAGGGGTCACATGATTTATATAGACTTCTATAGTAAATGACTTTAAAAATCTTCTTCTATGAAACCGCAAGGGCCAGGGGTTTATTATTTGGTGTGTAATATCATATAGTGGTCCTCTACAAAGTGTTTTCAAATAATGCTCCTGGGGTCAAAATTGGCCCCGCCCTGGGGGTGACCTGATTTCTTTATATGTATATAGTGAAAACTTTAAAAAATCTTCTCTGAAACCGCAAGGCCAAGAGGTTTGGTTTTTGGCATGTAACATTGTATTGTGGTTCTCTACCAAGTTTGTTCAAATCATGCCTCTGGGGTCAAAACTGGCCTCGCCTAGGGGGTCACAAGATTTATATAGACTTATATAGTAAACAACTTTAAAAATCTCTGAAACCACAAGGGTCAGTTTTTAATACTTGGTGTCAAACATGGTTGGTGGTCCTCTACCAAGTTTGTTCAAATCATAAAATTTGCCCCGCCCTGGGGCTATCTTATTTCACATATATGTATATAGTCAAAACTTCACAAATCTCTAAAAGGACAAAGCCTAGAGGTGTAATATTTGGCATGTAACATCATATGGTGGTCCTCTACCAAGTTTGTTCAAATCATACCCCTGGAGTTAAAATTTGCCCCACCCTGGGGCTATCTTATTTCTGTTATACGTGTATAGTGAAAACTTCAAAAATCTTCTCTGAAACCGCAAGGCCCAGAGGATTGGTATTTGGCATGTAACAGCATATTGTGGGTCTCTTTCAAGTTTGTTCAAATCATGCCACTGGGGTCAAAACTGGCCCCGCCCTGGGGGTTACTTGTTTCCCTTATATGTATATACTAAAACTTGAAAAATCTCTGAAACGCACAACCCATACATTTGAAATTTGGCATGTAACATCGTATGGTGGTCCTCTACCAAGTTTGTTCAAATCATTCCTCTGGGGTCAAACTGGCCCCACCCTGGGGGTAACTTGTTTTAATAATATCTATTCCGAGTATGAAAATGGTTGCGGTCAGTTGAAAACATGTCCACCAGGGGGTGCAAGTTTCCTTATATGGCTAAAGTGAAACATTGTGAACACTCTCGAATTCGCATTTTTGTCCAATCTTCATGAAACTTGCTCAGAACATTTGTTCTAATGATATCTCAGCCAAGATCGAAATTGGTTTCTGAAACATCACAAAAGTTGCTCAGAACAGTTCAGTTCCCCGAAGTCTCAGGTGAGCAACCTAGGGTCTATGGCCCTCTTGTGTTAATTTAGAGTTTAGTCAGCATCCAACAGGTGAAGCTCTTCGTACAATTAGTTAGAATTTGTATAACCTAATTATTACAACTTTCTACGTATTTCGACATGCGGCATCGGGTTGTATTAGTCACTACTGTCACAAGATCTATAAATGTTTCTGCATAAAAATTTGGTCTGGAATGAAAATTGAACAGTGGTAGTCATTGTTATATAAAAAAAAACAAGTATAATACATTTACTATTAATTTTGTGATGAAAATTTGACTTTTTAAAAACAAAACTGTTAGAAGTATTAATACATGCAAGTTATTATGAAAATATTAGTACTTCACACATTTTGAAAGATGTTGTATTTGGCAAGTCTGAAAAAATTTAAATTACAATCTCAGATAATTATTAGACATCGTAATGAATCACAGAAAAGGAAAAAAGAACATTTGGAGTTTGTATAAACAGGCTCTTTAAATAGAATTGTATATTTTTTTTCACTGTTTTCATGCAATTGTTGTTTGCACTGTCATTTGTTAACCCTTCTCAGATTGCACCATGTTTCTATACTTACACACGCCAATGTTGTACATCTATTCAGGCTATAAGTATGCAATGGGCTATTAATGCCGAATAAAGACTGTTATGTAATATTATGTTTTCACTTGTATTAAAGTTGGAATATCAATAAAATCTGACATGCAATTTTGTAATTACATCACTGTTGTAAAGTAGCATCCTTCGTTTGAAGATGTTCATATGTCTAGTAACTACACTGATGCAAACGGATATAATAATGCATTTAAGAAATAAAATAAGCCCCCAGTAAATTAATTTCTACGTAAACCGTGTTAAGCGCATGCGCAGAAAAACTGATGTTGGTGTGTGCTATCCATCAAAATGTTTTGACAAAGTTTAGAATTGGTAGACAGAGTACATAAGAACAGTTTATTTTAAAATTGCACATTCCCAGTTCCTTATTTTGTTGCCACTATATTATAGTTTGGTTATTGATATTCCAACTTTAACGGGATGCTGCATTTCTTGCAATACTGTCAAAGCATTGTTTTTGTCATATCATGAAATAGTGCTATTCATTTATTTTGTTATAACTATAGTAGTTTTGGCTGGTAAGGATTTTTTGCATTGGTTGCCATGTTGTCAAAACAATGTTGTGACATAATTTATGTTGTAAAAACTTGTTCATTTGTGTGTTTGTTTAGGTACAATTCTTTTCTGATTTGTCATTTTACAGTTCCTCTTGTAACATGGCTATGAACTGTCATTCAGCAATTGTAAAATATATTAACAGCATGTCACATGATGCATAAACCAGATCTAAAGTTTCAGTCACTAATAAAATTGCTGGTTTGTATGCTGATAAGGCCGTAGTATTAGTAATATTGTGCATTTATAAATGATGGTATTTTGTAAATAATTGTGTGTACCATGTATAAATGACAGTATTTTTAACCAGGTTTTCAACGAATCCTGGTTATTAGATTGAGGTATGGCGGGCGGGTAGGCGTTGTCAAACAAGTGGTTTCCGGTGAATAACATAAGTTAACATACGGGTAAAATATGGCAGGATTGCCCTTATGAAATTAAACAAGCAATGTTTATCTACACATGTAGAATTTGGCCCCGTTGTGAAATAACCAACATGATAGTTATAAAAGTTTTGAGAAACACAAAACGATATTTTACCTGGTTTTAAAGAAAATTGCAAATCCTGGCTCTTAGATTAGTGATGGTTGGTAGGTGGGGGGGGGGGGGATCCGGTCATTAACTTAGGTTTGTATGGACAAATCTTGATGAAACTGCAAGACTTCATGGCGACTTAGCTTGGGAAATTTGGGGCAAGTCAGTTGAAGGTCCAGGTCACTAAATGAAAACAGAAAAACTGTTCCCACTCAATATCTTGAGGTAGGATAGAGGCATTGTGTTGGAATTATTTGTGTATTTATTACTCAACTTGAGATTGCATTTGAGGCCAGTTGTGTCATCGTCAATGTTCCTTACTAACATTAGTAAAAAAGTTTCCACACAATAATGTGTTGTTGAATATTGAAACTGCACTTAAATTGTGTGTGTAGTTAGCTTACATGTTAACCTAGCTTGTAATTTTGGCCAGTTGGGTCAAGGTAACTTTTACTCAAATAGAACTAAATATGCATGTATCATATGTTAATTCTTGTTTCAGAAATTATGCTGGCGAAAGAGATCTGTGTTTGAATTCAAAAATAGTTCCATATAAGTCCAAAAGCAAATGTTTGTAAAATCGAATAAAACTACAGAAAATTTAGTATTGGTTTTCATGCTAAAATTGTATGATGAAGAGAATGTATTGTTTCTTTCGTTTCATGCAGTGTATGTATATATGCATGGACTATAGACAATTAAATCTGAATTAAATACAATTGTTTTGCTTTTAATTTTATTTTATGATCAGCTGATTGACATGTACAATTTATAGCGTCGCTGTCAGTGTACACCTTAAAGTTCTTCAAATGTGATGACAAAAATTATGTATTATGATTATGTCGCATTAATTATACATCATTATATATATTTTATAACACTAAATGAAATAAATAGTGTGGCTGATTCATACGCGGTATTATTATCGACGACTGGTTTAAATTTTATCAAACTATTATCAACCAACGTTCACAATAGTCTTCTGACTAAAACCAAAGCACACAAAGAAGAAATAACATTTTCAATGTCTTTCTCAAGTTATGTACCTAACCGGAACTATTGAACAGCAACGAACATGAATAATCGACTGTCTTACATTGCGCACTCTGTTCCCCTTGTTCACACTTTCCCTTCGGGTTTTCACTCTGTGCCTTAATCACATACTTTCCTCACTTGTTCACACACTATCCTAACTTGTTCACACAACGTCCTTCCCTTATTCGCACACTTCTCACATGTTCTCACATAGTTCCTGCTTATTCGCCTTCTTCAACGCGTCAGTGTTTGGTAATAGCATGTTAAAATGCGAATCGTATTTAAGGGATTATAGTACAACACATTTGAAGAATTGTCAATGAACGTTATCAATTGAATAAATAAAGTCATTGGAAAAACAAAAATGTGTTGAGACAGCATTAGGGGAAAAACTAAATCATTTTGACACATGTAAACTATAGACAATAAAAATATTAGCGGTCCCCCTTCCCCCTTCATTAAAGATGTTTTGAAAACTAGGTAAGTCGGTCTTCAACTATTAGCCGACAAACAATTCACAAATTTATTGTCGACATCTTGCATATTGTATGCGACCAGACGGTTATTGATCGCCGTCTGAACACAGACCAGCTAAAACGTTCTCCGAACAGTTTAGGTGAGCGCAAGATATTTGCATAGGACGGTCGCAGCAAATGATTGTAAATGACTGCAACTTAAGTGTATTGATCAATGGATCTGGTGATTGGAAAGTTGGTAACCCGCCGCCGTCCGACAATAAGAAGACCGCCCGACATATTGGCATTTGTTCTTTTGTACTAATGCATACTACGTAGATAGTTTAGATTATTTTTTTCTGCTAACAAATGTGTACGAAAGGTTTATAAAGTGGTTTGCACGAATGAAAGAAAGGTCTATAAACAAAGATTTTACGTGACCTGGATGGCGGATGTGGGGTGGGGCTGGAGTTGACAGTCACAGCGAAGGTCACAACCCGAATTCATAAATCGTCGCGCATGTTTACTTTTTTGTTACAGCCAAGAAAAATTAGGCAAGAAATGAAACTGCTGTAAGCATTATTCTTGGGTTTGTTCTTACACAATTACCACATGTTCACAGATAGATCCGAGTACACATCATAGTAGACACAATTGCAGGGAAATCCATTAATTACATTTGTAATGGAAAACAGGTAAGGGCATTCGAAATTCGCTTACACATACTTATCACGTTGTTTATTTGTTACCACAGCAACCTATACAACGCTTAAAGTTACTATTCATTGAACGTGTAACCTCCACGTGCACACGCGTGAGTCTGTATGACTGTCAACCTATGACGTTGCCGGAAGCAATAACAATTGACTGCTATATAGGTCGCTTATTGAAGTTCATGTGCGCACCGGAATGGCTTAATCGAATGCATTAAAAATGCATCACAAAATTCAAAGACGTTGTTTCTTGCTCAAATAAATAGTGTTGCGGTGAAAATTAATATAATAATCTTTGGGGCATTTGTTTCAAGGAAATTACACGTTTTAATGTCTATAAATAATGAATTCACCTAATGCATTTGGCCCTTTAAAAATGTTTGCAGCACTGTCGTAACATCCACGTTCACAGCTGTATTATAAGAAACAACGGAGGGTTGCTGCCCGTCAAATAAGTGTGATAAAATTGACCAGTCGGCAATTAGTATTGTCGTTTACTTTTCACACGTATTTCCGTACAATTGCGATTCATATAAATCGCATCTTTTAACGTTGAATTCAGAAGACAAAACGATCGGAATCACATCGACCGAGCACCGTAGACGAAAGGCATTGTCTTGGATTGGTAATTAATAATTCAAGTTTAAAAACATTCACTATTTCAACAGCGATCGACACCAATACCATGTAGACGGCATGCGTCCGGAAAAGCGCCGACCTAGTAATACAGTAATCGCCTGCTTATCGGGCATTGTCTGTACAAGAACCAGTACTGTAAACTACTGATAAATTACAATAACCAATATTTCTGGTACATGTGAACCAATGGAACGCTTGAGCATTGAACCATGTGTACGAAACATACAAGTTCGAAGATACAAGAATCTTTATTTCATGACGATATAAAATATAAAAAGTATCTAATATGCATTTCTAATTTATATAATTATATAATAATCAACTGAATTAATTACATATTATTTCATTCAGCAAAACAATTTAGTAATATTTCTTAACTCGATGAGCTAATGCTGTTTGTTATTAAATTTATATTATATACACATATTTCAGACTAAAACATAATACCATTACCAGAGAAATTAAAATAAATTGCATGTTAAAGCATATGTTATTAATGACTCTCTTAATGCATTAAGTATGCATTATGAAATGCAAAAACGTTGTTTCTAGCTGAGGTATGCCAGGATTTAACGGGGGCACAGAGGGAGGACATATTTTCGTGCGGGGATATGTCCAACATTCCATTTTGGACGGACAAAGTCCGCGTTGTTAAATTAGCGGCATATGTCCGGGTGGGCATACGCACTGGAGGGGATATGTCCGTCTGACTAAAATTTGACGAGATGGCATATATCCGACATTCCATTGCGGGCACTTGCTGACCCCGAAGCTTATATATTATATAATAATATATAATAATTTGTAACCAAAAAGTCTTTTATTTCTGATTTAAATCTTTGACAAAACAAACATATATCCATATCGCATGATGAGCTTGCTTACTTAAAGCCGAATGCATTTCGTGTCATTACGGCATTCGTGCATTTTTTATTAGTCATAAACTGCCATCTTTGTGTCAGTACATTGCATAAGCCTTCTACCTGTTTCGTCTACGCTTCAGTAAACGCATGCACTATTCCATGCCTTTATCCTCGGTGACACGTTTTTAGGTATTCCAGCGTTATTAGCACTTGTAATTTTATAGTTTCATTTATTTTTTTTTATCAGTTTTAAATGCTGTTTCAAGAAGTAGAATATTAAAAATGGGAACACTGTACTGTAATGTCATTCACCTTCTTTCTTTTAAAACACACAATAATTGTGTTGGTCATACCCATATAAGTATCTTTTAATCAAAATAGTTAATATATAATTGGGTATTTCATCGTGTGCGTCTGAGAGAGGAAAAAATGCACGCTGCTCGTTTTGTTTACCCATACGGTTTTAACGTATGAGGCAGATGTAGGAATGGAAAAGCACACTATTTATCGGATACGGAAACACACGATGCGGACAGAGAGGTTTGACTCGTCGGTCGGAAAGCAGGCAACTACGGTAGTTTATTGGGCGGCAGTGCGTCAGCCCCTCATCGTGCGTCAACATTCTGACGTCCAACGTTTGTAGCGTCGTAGTAACATGGCGGAAGCACGCACGGTGTTTCGTATGTCACGTGTCATATTGTCATGCTGCGCACAAAAAGTATCGGTGCAAAAGACTTTAAATGACACAGTTTGCGAAACACTTGCGTCGATTATGTCATTATATGTGTAATTGGTGTTTTGTTGTTTCAACACAAGTAAATCAATATACGTTAGATGGACATCAATCGCATTATTTCATAAGTTTCTCCAGACGTGCGGCAGACCAGCGGCGGTCGCAGGGTTCCCGAACTATAGCCTCGTGTTGCCCATGCAAACTCCATAAGATTTTTAAACAACGGCATGCTTTTGTTTTGAGGCTTGGTAAGTAATATTAGACGAGAATCTCGTTAGTGGGCTTGCCTAATACAAAGTGAACCTTGCCAGTAAATCTCACAACTCACAATTTATTACATTTTTTTTCACAAGGGGAGGGGGTGTAGTAGTGGTGGGGGGATAGGGGGATAGTGACTTGGCCCCGCGCCCAATTACTGTGGTCATACCTCTATCAATAGAAGGCCCTTATGTTTATGAATTTCATAAAATTAGATCTATTCTAAAAAAATATTTATATATTTATTAATTAAATTGTTCTTAAATATTTGGATTAGATGCACACAAGAAAGGAAATATAATCGACGAGTTAGCGGAGCGTTTGCTCTGTCAACTCATCGAGACCATCTTCACAATGAAAAGAAAGGATTCAGCTAAACACTAAGGAGCGCGGGTTTTAAACTGAAAGTGAAAGTTTGACTCAGGGATTGATACGTTTCATTGTTATTTATTTTATTTGACATATTGTTGTCGTTTTCCACTTTCAGAAAATGTATTGACCATAGGCTAGAGCTTGCATGGAATTTTGAAACTGAAAGCTGACGAACAAAAGTTAATATAAATCGAAATAATTGTTTTTGATGCTGTTTAAACTGAAATATGATGAATACTATTATAAAGTCAAATAATAAAATTCTCATTAATATGTTGAATTCATATTTGACTTGTTGTTGGACTTTAGACATCCTACGACTTCAGACTAATGCAGCAGTCTTCAGCCCAATAACAAGGCAAATATCATGAATATAAATTAACAAGATTTCTAATTAATAACATAAATATAATATGATTTTAATGTTTATACTATTATGTATGAATTTATTTATTCCGGACTTCTACTCGATCTAGAAGTTAACAGTCTGCTTATAGCACAAAATTCATTCAAATGTTTTAAAAATCAATGCTAATGGAGCAACAGAGATTTAAATGGTGCGACTAAGTGTACAAGACACGAATGTTACGAAGTTTTATACACAAACCGATTCCGATCCGACATAATCATGTTATAGACATTTACTCGCATGTGCAGTTACACAAAGTACTAACGACGAAAAGTATATTAATGAGTAAGCTAAAGCTATTTTTTTTTCAAACCTTACTTCCGTACTTCGCTTTCTTTTGCTGTCGGACAGTTTAATCGGGCATCAGACATTAGAAAGCTGCTAACTGTTCGTGGATTTGCGAATTATAGACGCTTTTTTAGAGAAAATAGAAAATAGCTCAACGTTGTGTCTGTAAATGGAAAATCATCACATAATGACGAACCTTTATTTCTAAGTTTAACCAAATCTCATTGTTCATTTTTTTATGTGTAGACTCATATTTGATAAAGGGACTTCAACTCGGATATAACTGAATTCCAAGAAACGGATAATGTAGACTTTGTAACTAAACTGTTGACGTATATCATTTTGTCATTATTTGCAATTGCTATACTATTATCCGGAGTATATTTATATATTTAATAGTTTTCTATGTAGAGCCTTCTGTCTTTACATTTACACCGCTCTTGACCTCAACTAATAAAACAGATGCCTTTAATCTTCGGAGCCTTATCAGCTTTAAAAGTTAAAAATGTACCAAATTGCGTTAATTATTAAAACGATGTTCATCCTTTAATTACTTTTTTTTCGAGCATGTATACGATTGGAAAGTATGTATATTTCTCCAGCACTACGCTATGTTATGTTTGTTGTATTATATTATGTGATGAAGACGGTGTGCACGCACTTGAAAATATAATAAGCTGTTCTGTTCCATTCTATTCTTAGCAGACCAAAGATCAAATACCGTTATTTACGTATGCGTTTCAAGCGTCTATTATTAGCCATGCCACGTTCCGCGTCTTGTAAAAGATATTAATTCGCTTAATTGTTTTTTGTTTTTTGTTTTTTTTAATCTATATATTAAAACAAACCTATAAATATGTATTAAAAAACACATTGGTCTCTGTCGCAATATAAATTCCACAAAGAATGATATAATCAGTGAATCGCATGGTAGTCCAACAATTTGCTATCGCCATCTCGAGCCCACCTGCCTGATATCGGCCGCAAAAGAGCGCTCGATACCACCTGTCTGAAATATGCCGCGCCGCTCGATTCCACCTGCCTGAAATCGACAGCAACGCTCGATCCCACCTTTTTGAAATGGGCCGCAAAGTTCGATTCCACTTATCTGAAATCGGCCACAACGCTTATCCCACTTCCATGAAATAGGCCGCAACGCTCGATCCCACCTGCCTGAAAACTGCCGAAACGCTCGATCTTACATGTCTGAAATCAGTTGCAACGCTCGATCCCACCTGAATGAAATCGACAACAACACTGGATTCCAGCTGCCTGAAATCTTCCGCAACGTTCGATCCCACCTGTCTGAAATCTGCCGTAAAGCTCTATCTCACTTGTTTGAAATCGGCCTCAATGTTCGGCCCACCTGCCTGAAATCGACCATAGCATGCACCACACCTGCCTTAAATAGACCGCATCATTGACCACAACATTCAACGTTTTAACGGGAAGTTAACTTAAGGTATTATGTACTTTTTTTCAGGTCGGTACTTTTGTAAAGAGCGGCGCAGAACATAAAAATAAAATATAAAATCCCTTTTTATTTTTATTTCACTTTTCGGCAAATTTGATTCGGCGCTTCCGTTAAACAACTTATTAAAAACTCTGGCCTAACTCTCAGAAATCAGCCGCAACGCTCGACACCGCATCAACATAACGTTTGAAAGCTACGGTTAACTACGGCAAAGAGAGGACGAAGACGCTGGGTGTGCATGGATTGTCCCGAGTGCTTTGAATAAAATAAAATTACCCAACAACAATGTATATTCGGGACGAAAACAAAATAAGGTGATCAAACCTTATCAATTATACATTTTATTTTTATAATCTTCGTTTTTTTCAGTTTCAATACGCTTCTGTTTAAAAACGTGCAGGTAGAATATGTCGCACATGGTTACCATCATAGCTTTTTAAGCATGTACATAAATGGAGCATTCTAATACATTATACGTAATCTAAAAATTTCAGATTCTATATTTTAAAATGAATATCATAAAATGTAATATATTCTTAATTAAAGGTGCGTATTGTTCTAAACTGTCATTGGGTGGGGGTCCTCAATGTGCGTGTGTGTGGCGTCCCCACTGTCCTTAGTCCTCAGTGTGAGTCGGTGTGTCCAAGTGGGTGGAGTCCTCAATGTGCGTGTGTGTGGCGTCCCCACTGTCCTTAGTCCTCAGTGCGAGTCAGTGTGTTCAAGTGGGTGGAGTCCTCAATGTGCGTGTGTGTGGCGTCCCCACTGTCCTTAGTCCTCAGTCTGCTTGGGTCCTCAGTGCGAGTCGGTGTGTCCAAAGTCCTCAATGTCATATCAAATGTCCAACTCTTTAATAAACAAAAAAATTAAAAAATAAGTATCAATTCATATTGTTTGTATCAAAAGACGCGCTCTCACCAATTTTCGTCGAAATTACTTCACGGGAATGTGGTGTACCCATTTGGAGGTCCTACGACTTGTGTCCTCACTCTGCACCGTATGCAAGTATGTGTGTGTGTGTGTGTGTGTGTGTGTGTGTGTGTGTGTGTGTGTGGTTGCACGTACGGGACACTGAGGCCGTCAATGGGTATGCACAGCAACGAGTGGGGTCTCAGTGGCAGAGTGAGGACGTCCTCACTTGTCAAAAGTATAAATACCCTTTATTCTTCATAATTTTGCATGAAACACAAAATAAAATTGAAAAAATAGGGTATCCCCATTCGTCGTTAACCTCGGGTTATTTTTTTCACCAGTGTGTCGTTTTCTTTTTTTGTCGCTTTTTTTCCTATGAAGCGACACACTTAAAATCCAATGCGCATGCGCGAACATTTTTCCGCTCAGTGACGTCATTGTCTGTTTTGTGAACAAAATGGAAGTGGAGTTATTTCTTATCGATGGTAAGTTACGATGGTCGACCTTCGGCCTGGCAACATAACTGTGTGGGGATTGGTTATGAAATCCTTTCTACGACCATTTCCCCTACTTCTGATTCAAGTAGGGCAGTTGTCAGTTACTGGCATAAGCATGTGCACTTAGTAATTTTTCAAGATGGCGGCATGGTATACATCGACAAACAGAATAATTTAATGAAGAATACTAATAAACATAATTTCTAGTCGTAATGTTCGTAAAAAGGTTCAATGGTTAGCATACTTTTGAAAGAAATATTTTATTTGTACCTTATGGCTCCAAATATATACTTAAGGTTAAGTACCGCGAGAATACAGATGAACACGTACTGGTAAACCAGCTAACCCAGGAAAAGTGTTAGTTGGTTAACTGACCGCGGTGATATAACTGAAATACTGTGGAAAACAGTGAAAAATCCAATTAAACAAACAAAACTAAACCTGTTCACTGAAGCCAACAATGTATCAAATGTGAAACACAGTGGTTAGGTTAATTTTGAAATTTATGAATTAATTCAGTGCACATATTTCATCATATTGACATACAGGTACATCGAATTGAAATTGTCAAATACATCAAATAATACCAATAATTATAAAAGTCTATAATAGGAATACAATTTAGGCCGCCATTCAGTGTTTTCATCAAGGAAAAAATGTGAATACAAGTGAATGCAATATTGATCTGTGGGGACAAAATAGAATATTTGAGTTGTCTAGTAGAAGTCCATACATGTAATTCCTATTTTCAGATTGACATAGAATAAATGGCAGACCGCTTATGTGGAATGACGGACCTCACACGCGGAAAACGAGCAGTAAGTACTTATTTAATTTTTTTCCCAATAGCAATGGACTTGATTTTTTTATGTTTTGTAAAAAATTAGGTGGGCAGTAGATATAAATGTATTAAAATAAATGTTTTTATTTTCTGCACACTAAAATTATTAAATCGACAAAAAAACTAGCCTATAATTAAAAAAACAACAACAAACAAACAACTGAAGACAAGTCAAGGCTTAAACAAGGTATTTAAATTAAGACAAGCTAGTTATACCCCCGCAAACGAAGTTTGTAAGGGGATATATAGGAGTCACGCTGTCGGATGGTTTGTCGGTCTGTCTGCATACAATGTGATAAGTTTGTGGAGCAAAATTCGTCAACATTTCTTAAGCAATTGATTTAAAACTTGAAATATGTCGTCACCAGGCCCTGGTAGCATTCGGTTTTGACGCAAGATATATACTGGGACGAGTAATTTTCCTAAGGAAGGAGTCCTGGACTCCATGTTCTGAAATTCTAGCGAGAACTCAGATGAAAGACGTCTATTTATTTATTTTCTTGTCTTATTTAATAAATTATTGGTGTTATGATTTAAGTTACATGTTTCATTTCAGCTGTATTTAAAATCTTGAAAAAAGTAAATAGTTTTGAGTTATTGTGATTACTATACTGACTAATGACTAAAGTTAAGGTGAAATAAAAAATCGAGATCGGGACGTATGGCATGTATGATAAAAGTGTTTTCAATATTATATTTACTAAGGTTCAACTCATAGAGCTGGATAGGGAGATGAACTGAAAGTTGAAATATATATATAAAAAAAATATTTTTTTTTTTTTTTGCTTTGAAAGCTTCAATTGGGAATTTTAGGCTGTCATTTGGGAAAAATATATACTTTTTGAGATTGGGAATGGGGCCGAATTTCGGCCCCAAATTTGACGCTGTTGGGATACAACGTTTTTCCTCACCACTTTGGGAATGGTAACGGTACTGGTCAAATTGGGTAAATTAGCGTCGTTTTCAGCTCAATTGGGAATTTTATCTTATTCTTTAAAAGCTATCAAGAGGATGTCAAACCAATAAGTTAAATTCTGACAGGGCTTTTTTTATCCTACAGCTGTAACCTTATACAGGCTACATCCCTCAGAAATTTGCTTTAAATTCATGCAGTTTTCCCCCAAAATGAAACTTGTACCTGGAAATTTCATTCCCCTATGAGTAACATCGCGCGAAAATTATCCCCAAATTTGGTTTTCACGCGCTATTTTTCCCCCATATTTGAAGGCTAGGGCCCCTTCCCCCGAGCCTTACAAAAAAACCTGTCTGAAAACAACTTGTTCAACTTATTCTTGTACTTGAATTAAGCTCAGAAAAGCATCTTTTTACAGGAAATTGCTCGTGTTACTTGAGACTTGAATGTGTCTAAGTTTCAGTTTCGTTCCACAAGTTGCATCAGAGACACAGGTTTGCATGTTAATTTATTTTAGAATATACATCAATATTGACAATCTCCTTGTCAGGGATTTTTTCCGACTTAGGGGGAAAAGGGCCGTTCTTTTTTATGGGGAAAAAATAGTGAGAAAAACCGGATTTAGGGCAAAATATAAGCGCGTTATTGGCAGTTTGGGGGAAATATAAAAACCTATAACCGTACACACTTAAGTGTTATTGTTATGTTATTGGAGTATTTAACTGAGTTTGAATTAATATATTTAATATGTTTACCTTTCATTATCCTCCATTTTAACTATCGTTACTATTGTTGCACTCTTACGATATTTACAAACGTAGTTGTTTTTAATTGTTTAATATATAGGCAATTTTGGGGGAAAATGGATCGTTTGGGGAAAATTCCAGGGTTCCCTCTGGGCTTTAAAAAGTTGTCGCCACTTACTTTCGCCAAAATCAAAAAGTTGTCGCCACTTTCGCCAAATTCAAAAAGTTGTCGCCACTTACTTTCGCCAAATTCACAAAGTTGTCGCCAAATTTGCATTGTAGAAAATGAAGACATTAAAAATTCTGCTAATAACAATAATAGCATATAAACAATATAAATACGCGTTATATTATATGAACTACTACATAGTGCCTTGTACAGAACACAGTTAAATAAGTTAAGTATTTGTGTACTTCACTCTACAGTAAATCTCACCTTTGGTTTTCATATGCTTAACAATGTTCTCCTTTTTCAATACAGTGCATCCTGTAGTGAATGAATTGCTCAGTTTTGAGGATATACAGAGTTCACACAGCATAGATTTTGTGTTGGAATCATATTTGAGGAACGGGAAATCTGATTTCCAACTGTCTTTGAAATTTCTGTTAGCTGGTGAATTTAGAGTTTTATACATTTTTGAAGGAGTCTCAACATCATCTGAATCTAACGTTCGCTTTTTAACAGGCGTTATACACTCTGAACTTGCCATTTTGACGAGTGAAACAGAGAATATTATCTCATGTTTATATAGCACTAATCAAGGCAAAATGTTTAATTATTGCCTTTAAACACACCGATTATGCTAAAAACAATCCATATTTACCTTTTTGATTGTCATTGTTGTCAACCTAACAGGCTTTAATCTGCTTCCTATACTGTGACAAACACTTCACACTTCAGCGCAAAGTCGGTACATTTCACAGTTGTCTTATCTCTGAAGCAATAAAACTGACGACCAATTAAGATAACTTGTAACAACACCACCAATAATCCCAATTATCACCATAATCTGCCACTTTCCGGCAATCAGCACGCTCCATTGATTTCAGCAGTGTCGCTTACATCACGGAAATCCATTGCACAGCGACTGCCGTAAAGCGGCTGGTAAACAGAGCCTCTTATGTCATTTTAAGTAAATATTACGCAGAAAAAATGTGGAATTTTGAAAAATCGCCATTTTTGAAAAGTTGTCGCCACTTACTTTCGCCAAATTCAAAAAGTTGTCGCCAAATTTTTTATTTTGTCGCCATTGGCGACAATGGCGATCGACAGCGGGAACCCTGAATTCAATGACATAGGGGAAAAATACGTCAAGGAGAAAGGGCCGATATTCGGTGGGTCTCAAAGAAGGAAAGAAAAACCTGCTTGTTGATCATTAATGAAGCCTTTAAACTATATAAAATATTGCATCCTGAAGGGTTTTCCGTATTATTAGTTTTATGATTTATTGCCACTCGCAAAAACGCAGTGCAATTCAGTTGGTTCCCATTCTCAGATGCCATGTATGTAAGAAACAATGAATTGTAATTGAAACGATTCGATAACAGCGCCACCAAACGCAGTTACTTCCCCTAGCGGTGCACAGTAGCTGATTTGAATTTTGGTAGACGCATGGATAAAACAAAATTTTTAAAAAGCACATCGTCAATCATTAATGGTCCTTTATGAATATGTTTTCTCTGATTTGGGAAAGTTTTACCTTCAATTTGAGGAAAATAGCCAGAAAATAGGTTTGGGAATGGTATAGAGGAAAAACGCTGGGATGCATAACAATATAAATCCAGGGGTCCACTCCAGTCAATATTGTTATAGCAGTGTTAACCATACTTGAGGCTTTTACAAAATATTTGATTGATTGGTTACATGTATGTCACGACAGTCTTGACGAGTGCAAACAGCCTGCGTTTTACGCCACCATGATACTCTTTACTCTTAGACTATAATTATGATAAAAAAAAATATTTTTCAGCAATGTTTTAATTAGTTTTGTTCAAATACTGTTGGTTATCAGGGCTTTTTTTGGCTGATTTTATAGCCATTATTCGGTCATATTCCCAGTGGCAAAAAGTATCTTTTTCCCCAAATCCATGCCGAAAATTCCCAATTGATCGTTTGACTTGCAGATGTTTGGAAATAGAGCTGTCAAGTGTAGAAATAAAGCGTTTTGAAGTTGTAATATCCATTTTACCGATATGTTTATATTAAAAATTTTCTTTTTTATGTAAGTTTTATCAATAATTATTCAAATGTAATAAATCAAACAATAGTACATTTTCCCAATTTAAAATAAATTGACGCTAAAATTCCCAATTAGACGGGTATAGGTCATATTCCCAAAATGGTGAGAAAAAGCCCTGGTTATGGAATCAATACAATTCATATTGTATCAAAAGATCAGTTGACAAGAAGCACAAACTGCAGGGCTGCCTTTGTGACATTTATTAAATAAGGTGAACCTATGGTCACACGACAAATGAGTTCAATGTCAGGCTTGTTTTTTTTTTTCAGCTGAAGACAAGCCTTAAGATTTCATTGAAACAAGTGAGTTGTCATCTGTACCTTTTTTAGCTCACCTCAAGGACTGAGCCTTTGTGACCATCCCTGCCAAAACTGCATAATGTATGATTACATCCAAAAATCTAACCTACAAATTGTATCTTCATTTTCGCGGGTAACGGCAGGTGTGAATGGGGTCTTTTTGGTGTTTTTTGCATTTCTTAATTGACAGCTTTCGTTGAGCAATTTATGCCATGACCTGTTGAGTAATTTGAGACGCTTATTGGCATTTGAGACAGGCGATCGACGGATTGCGCAATAGTAAAATGGCGGCCATTTTCGGTCCGATTTGCTAGTTTCTAGTCTTGAAATCTTTTTTTCTCCTTTTTGGGGTAAAAAAATCGGTGCGCGTTATACACGGGTGCGTGTTATACTCGGTAGAATACGGTAACTTACATATATTTGCATTTGAAACTGTTTAGTTAAAGAAACATAGTGTAAGATTGATACAAATCATTCAAATAAAAGAAAGGGAACTGAGAAAAAAAATTGAAATGTAAGTTAGAAAACTTCAGCAATGACTGAACTGCCAAAACTGCATTATAGGTGGTGCTATTCTTTGTGCAGAATCAATACGCAATTCTTTCCTGAGAAGTAGTTGTTTAGAAATGCCATAATGAGCGAAATCATGTATATGAGCAATTGACATAGTGTGTTTGGTTTATTTGTTGGAATAATACTAAATATTTTGTACAAGTATGAAATTTTCACTAAACAGACACTTGTCTATTGAATTGTTTGTGCCACAATCTGAATCATTTAACACATATCAATCGGTGAATTAATCAATTTTAAACATGAATAGTTTGTTATGCCCCCACAGAGTGGGAGGCATTAAGCATTGCACTTGTCCGTCCGTTCGTACGTACGTCAGGAAGCTTGTGTTTTGAACTCCTCTTTAACTACTGGGTGGATCGCGCTCAAACTTTCAAAGTTGAATGACCTTAATGTGTAGTTGATCGTATAGAAAGGAATTCGGGCTGTACAGATTTTTGGCAGAATTATGGCCCTTTATATAGTTGCCTGAAGCTTGTGTTTTCAACTCCTCTTTAACTAATGGGTGGATCTTGCTCAAACTGTAGATGATGGTGAATAAAGGAATTGTGGCTGCGACAATTTTTGGCAGAATTATGGCTGTTTGTCTGTTTTTCCACTGTAGCCCCAAAATTTTGTGTTTTCAACTCCTCTTAAAATATTGGGTGGATCTCGCTCAAACTTTCACAGTTGAATGACCTTAATGAGTAGATGATCATAAAGAAACTGTTTTGGCTGAGACGAGTTTTGTCAGAATTATGGCCCTTTGCCTGTTTTTCCACTATAGAATATATAGTGCCAATTATTTTTTTTTAACTGCTCTTTGCATCTCGCTGAATCTTTAACAGTTGAATGACCTAAAAGCGTAGATGATCGTAAAGAATGGAAAAGTGACTGCGACCAGTTTTGGCTGAATTTCGGCCCTTTGTCTTATTGTCTACTATTGAATATACATGTATAGTGGATTTGTCTGTGTCCAAACGTGTTGTGGGGCATCAGTGTTTGTGACACATTTCTAGTTTGTATAACTTTTTAAAACAAGTACCTGATATTCAAAGCACTTGTTTGTATTTAGCGGAGACAATCTCCATCATCATGCGCCAAGTTTTGGTGCAAGGCTGGGGTGGACCAAGAGGGCCTTCAAAAAAAAAAAGTTTCCAAACATATTGGTATGTATGGTTTTCTTTTGAATTATAAGTAAAAATAAATAATTTTAAACTGCCACTCAAATACTTAACAGTTACGGTTACTCCAGTACCTTATGCCCCCACTTCAGAGATTTGCCCTCCCATCTGTTTTTGTGACATGTTTGGTATCTCTTATTTGACTGTGTCGTGCTTTTAAAGATGCTTGGATGTAATTTGGTGTACTTGTAAAAGGCAATTTGACAATTATGCATGACATTTTGTTTTTCACTAAAGGTCAAAGGTCATGTCTCTCAAAGAAAATGAAACAAATCTTAATATTGTAATAACTAAAAAAGTACACAAGGCTTTATCGTGAAATTTGGTATACACATTGGGCTATATGTTTACTATATGTTCATCTGTTCATCTATCTTTTGGTTGGTCTGCAACAAATGAAAAAACTTGTGATAATGATCATGAAACTTGGTATCACGCATGAACCTAAACTTTTCCAGAGGTCAATTGTCAGATGACTTTTACTTAAAATAGAATTACGCTAAATACTGCAATAACTGTAAAAGTACATATAAAGATATAATTGTGAAAACATTGTATGAACATGGAGAGTAACGATATTGTGAGAATGTTTAAAAAATCTTGATACTGCAGGTTTTTTTCTAAGGCTCGGGGGAAGGGGCCCTAGCCTTCAAATATGGGGGGAAAAAGCGCGTGAAAAGCAAATTTGGGGATAATTTTCGTGCGCTGTTACTCATAGGGGAATGAAATTTCCAGGTATAAGTTTCATTTTTGGGGAAAACTGCATGAATTTAAAGCAAATTTCTGAGGGGATGTAGCCTGTATAAGGCTACAGCTATAGAATAAAAAAAAGCCCTGTACTGATGATTTGTCAAACAAGAACAGTGCCCGATGCGCGCACATCGCGTTAGATGATTTATGCATGTTCAATGGGAATACCCCTGTCTCGATTGGACGTCAAATAGAGGCATACCCCACAATTCACTTTATGACGTCACGCACATGGTGCACCTGTATGTTTACTTCCTGAAAATGGAGAAGTTTGTGTTCATCAGCATGAAATTCTTAAACACATTAATCGTCAATATTGGCCAGAAATTTAGAGTTTTTGTTAGTACATGTACTGTACTGATCACTGACTAAAGTAAAGGTGAAATGAAAGATCATTTGGAATGTCCCGACAAATTTTAATGGATTTGGACTTGAACAATTATGGCATGTATGCTCCTTGCAATACTGTCAAAGTCTTGTATTTATGTGGTTTTCATTTCTCTTAGGTTACGGAGTTTTTACAAAAAAAACATTTGCAAAAGGAGAGTTCCTCCTTGAATACACTGGGGATCGAATTGACAAGGATGAAGCAAACCGCAGAGAAGAAAACGGAAACAATTTTTTGTTTGGCTTCATGTTTCATGGGAAAATGCTATGGTAAGTGCAAATGAAAGGGGAGTTTAAATGTTCATTATAATGAGGGCTATTCCAGGAAAAAATATGATGGCAGGAAGGAACGCCTGTTCAAAAATGGATTACCACCAACACAATTATAATTTCCGATACTGATTCCAAAGGTCAACATTACCAACATTACCAATCAGCCAATCAGAAAGTGTACGCAAATGAGCGAGTTGATCATGCTCTTTCATTGTCTAATTGCATATTCAGATCATGTCGAGCGGATCTGTGGTCTAGTGGAAACACTGGTACCAGAACTCGGGTGGCAGGTTTGATCCTCCGCTCAACCCTAACCTACCTAAGACGTTAAACCGAGGTGCAGTGTACTAGGTGCTTCACACCGGGCGCTAAAAGACTCAGGGTCATCTCTGGAATGGGGCGTCTTCTGTATCCACAGTATTCCCCTTACCCAACTAACAAGTCTTCTGGGGGCGATGGCCATATGGGAAATTCCCAGTGCACTTGATAAAAATCTAATACACACACAGATCGTGTCAAAAATCACACTTTATTGATGTTAAAATATATAACTACTAATGTGTATCAATAGAGGAGGTATGCAATATGATAACTAGTTGTTACATGATTTTTTATTTTATTTGGCTGAGGTAACATTTTAATGAAAGTTTGTGGTAGAAAAGTCCTTTTCGAAAGTGAAACTCTTAAAGTTTTTTTTTTAAATCAGCGTTCTTTTCCCTGTATTCATATTAAAAATAAGGATTTTGTTGTAAAAAACACATTTAGTTTGACTTGCTTTATGGCTTGCATACAATACTGAATAGATCTACTAGTTTTGACCAAAATATGAAAGAAATTAATTTCTTTTCTCAAGCAAAAGTTGTTAAAAGAATATGAAATAGAAAAAAAAAGTAGAATAATAAAATCTCCAATGTTATTTTTGTGAATGTATCAGGAATATGTGTCAGTAAAGTTGTCACTAAAGAACAATATGTATAAATATTTCTTTTGAACAGTAAAACACAATTATGTTTAGCACATACAAAATTGAGGCCGGTGAAATTTACAACTGGCTTGTAAATTTTTCCTCTTCGTAGGACAGTCTGGCCTGTAAATTGTGGCAGTCTTTCGCCATGTCTGTCATTTGTGTTGGCAGATTCAAATCAAGGTTTAGGTGTCTTGAGAGATATTTGCAAATTAGAAAAAAAATATATAACTAAATTACTTGATAACAGTAGTAACTTACATTATTTGGCTCCTACCATACAATAATACATACAGTTTGTTTTATATAAAAAAAAGCCAGAAACTCTGACAAGAACAAGAAAAGTCAAGCTCACTGTTCTGTGACAGCTGTTGTTATATTAAAGTTATTTAAAATATAAGTAATATAAAAGCAACGTAATTTCTTACTGTTTAAGGGTTGATGCTTCTAGAACAACTAGAAACCACCTGGGTGGGTTGGTCAACGATGCAGCAGAAGGAACATTTAAATGCAATAGTAAAATGAAATTAATGATCTTCAATAACTATCCACGTCTTTGTTTGTTCGCTGCCCGAAACATTGCTTCTGGAGAAGAGCTACGTTACGACTATGGGGATGATACAAACAATTTACCTTGGAGGAATAAAGTAAGGACTATTTTGTATTTTGAAATATAAATGTTTCATTACAGACAATCTTTTGCTATTTTCAGATGTGTTTTATGGGTTTAATTTGTATTAATGTTATGATTTCCACACAAAAATCCAATCAAACTCTAAAATCAATACAGAAAGCAATTAAAATGTTAAACACAAAAACAAGAAGAAAACACTCATGAATTCATATAATTTTACACTGACACCAACAAATGTCCGCTATTTAAAACAAATATCTTCTCTCTGTAACGGATTGTTATTGTCTGGGCCCACATATTTTTAAGCACAGTTCATCCACTCGAGGGCTGTTTTGTATGTGTATTTACTATAAATATTTCAGCATAATCAGGAAAACGAAATAGGTAATGTTTTAGCAGTTTCATGTGTAACTGTTACATTGTGTAAATGATTAACGTTGTGTTAATAGTTAAGAAATAGAAAACCCCACTGAGGGCCCTATGGCATTATAGTGACCAGCCAGGCAGCCCAAAATTGTATCTTTTCGTCCTGAAAGTGTGTATTAATGAGTTTAACAGCACAACAACTTGACAAAAACGATTAAACTCTTTAAAGTACTCATCCAGAACATCTTCAAATGTTGAAGTCTTGTGTTTTTATAAAGTGTTAATATTTCAAATTTTAAATTGTTTTTAAAATAACGGTTTAAAAGTGCCTGCAACAGTGAAATACAATAAATGCTACTGCACAGTGCAACTAAGCTCTGACTAACCCAGGCGGTGACGTCATTCATGAATATTTAGCATGTGCAGTCCATATAAAAAATAGTGACAGGTCCATATACTCTTGTTGCTTCTATCGCATTTTACCGAAACCAGTTATAGAGGATAAAGAAGGACAACTTTATAATCTTTGAGAAATAGTAAAATCTACTGAGGACGCTATGGTAAAGAGCTACCGGCTAGGCAGCTTTGGTCCATGTACACTTTGTGACTGCCTGGCTGGTCACTTCAATTCCATTGGAGCTGAAATGGGTTTTTTTTTCCATATATTATAATGAACATTTTAACCAGGTGGATCATCATGTGTATAATAGTACAAATGGTTCAAGCAAGTTTCAGAATTTTTTTTGTCAAAAAACAAAATCCCGATTTGAAAATATTTAGGTACCAAAGTTCCTTGGTTGATACTGTAGCAAGTTTGTTCAAATTAGTTTGATCTGTAAAAAAAATGACATGAGATTTTTTGTTTGATATAAATGATGCTTACCTCATTGGTCCATGTACTAAAAATATTGGCCGGTTCATATAATTCTCTTCAATGCTATATGATTTTTACATACCGGTCATAAAGATAAAGAAGGTCAATGTATAACATTGTTACGTACGAGCATTAAATGTATGTTTTCGGTTCATTATCCATGTAGTGTTGACAAGAAAAAAAGTTGTATAAATCAATTCAAATGCCTTTCTATTTGTTCCTAATAGATTAAAATTTGTGATTAGGTGGGCCATGTTGGGTTAAGCTAAACTAAACAGAAAATCATTTTATTAAAAAAAGACCCTGTTTATTCTAGATGTAAAATTGTTATGCTATAATAGCGACCCTTTTGCTGTTGTTAGGGAAAACACTAGGGCTCAACACATTATTAAGACCTCTGTGAAAAAAACAAAGCGAAACAACAAATGTCTTTAAAAAATTAAAATTAATATGGAGATGTTATGCTCTAAAGTAAAGTACATGAGGACCAAAATAATTGTTTGTGTGACTTCCCAGACCCCATAATACACTTTACATGCTCTTAGCGTTACAAATAAAGTTTGCATGCTATGCCAATGAAGTAAAGTAACATGAACACCATTTCAGTCGTACAAGACGTCTTTTACTTAATATTTCAATTGCAGGATGATGTTAAGACATTATAAAAATAGAATTTACTGGAGAAAAGGATAATAAATCAAAAATAAATACAAAAAATGTCACCACAAACCTTCTAGTTTTTATTTATGCTTAATATGTTTTATGTGACAATGTGTTTATGCTTCTCAGATGATGATGATGATGATGATGACCCTTTCGATGTCGAGAAAGAGAGGGCTACTTCCATGTTCACAAACAAGACAATAGGTACCATTAAACTATTTTAATGTGTGTGTTATCATTAATGATGGCTGTAGACTGTATTAACAAATTAGTGTTTAATTATGGTTATGTTATTTTATTCAAAAATGTGTATTTCCTTTTCAGACGATGACGAGGATGAGGATGACGGGGACAATGATGATGACGATGACGGGGACGATGATGATGACCCCCCTTTGGATTTCGAGAAAGATGGGGCAACCTCCATCGTACCAAATATGACAGCAGGTATTATTTAACTGTTATTGGTTGTTTGTTTTTAAACATTTTGCACTACACTGTATTCACAAATTCCTGTTTATTTATGCCTGAATAATTTTATTCAAAATTGTGTATTTCCTTTTCAGACGAGGATGACGATGACGGGGACAGTGATGGTGACGGGGACAATGATGATGACCCCGCTTTGGATTTCGAGAAAGATGGGGCTACCTCCATCGTACCAAACAAGACAGCAGGTATTATTTAACTGTTATCAGTTGTTTGTTTTTAAACATTTGGCACTACACTGTATTCACAAATTCCTTTCTATTTATGGTTATATAATTTTGTGCTAAATTGTGTATTTCCTTTTCAGGCGACGATGATGATGGTGACCATGATGCTGATGATGGCGATGACGGGGACATTGATTATGATGATTACGGGGACGATGATGATGATATTGACAATGATGATGGCCCCCCTTTGGATGTTGAGAAATATGGGGCTACCTCCATCATACCAAACAAGACAGCAGGTATTATTTAACTGTTATAGGTTGTTTGTTTTTAAACATTTGGCACTACACTGTATTCACAAATTCCTTTCTATTTATGGTTATATAATTTTATACAAAATTGTGTATTTCCTTTTCAGGCGACGATGATGATGGTGACCATGATGCTGATGATGGCGATGACGGGGGCATTGTTTATGATGATGAAGATGATGGGGACGATGATGATGATATTGACAATGATGATGGCCCCCCTTTGGATGTTGAGAAATATGGGGCTACCTCCATCGTACCAAACAAGACAGCAGGTATTATTTAACTGTTATACATGTAGGTTGTTTGTTTTTAAACATTTGGCACTACACTGTATTCACAAATTCCTTTCTATTTATGGTTATATAATTTTATACAAAATTGTGTATTTCCTTTTCAGGCGACGATGATGATGGTGACCATGATGCTGATGATGGCGATGACGGGGACATTGTTTATGATGATGACGATGATGGGGACGATGATGATGATATTGACAATGATGATGGCCCCCCTTTGGATGTTGATAAATATGGGGCTACCTCCATCGTACCAAACAAGACAGCAGGTATTATTTAACTGTTATCGGTTGTTTGTTTTTAAACATTTGGCACTAGACTGTATTCACAAATGAGCTTAAAAAAACAAAAGGTCTCTGTCGGAAGGTCCCAATCATTTTGAATCCTTTGCAGGAGGTTTGTATAATTTGGTGCACATTTCTAAAAATAATATGATGTGAAGAGCACACAAAGATGTGTTATTGTCTTAAACACAACAAACCTTTTTGTGTTCAGTTATGCATATAAATTTATGCAAAAATTTGTTTTTTATAGATGATGATGATGATGATGCTTCGAATGTCGAAAAAGAGAGGGCTACCTCCATGTTAGCAAACAAGACAGCAGGTATTATTGAACATTTTTTTCTGGATTTAAATAAGGCTATTATGTTTTAGGCATCATTCATCATTTCATCGTTAAAATTTATTTTTCACTTGTGTGTTTTGTGATAATTCTGGGCTAAGTGTGAGTTTAGGCTATCCATAAAACCGGTTTAAACCCCAAATACTTTGCATTGACTGTTCCAAGACGGTGACCCCAGCTTTAATAAATGTTCATGTTTAATGTTTTGTTGTATGTATTTTCTTGTATCGTCGAGGCAATTGGTCACTAGCTTTAAATGAAAGACTACCAGAAGTTCCCCCCAAAAAATAATATTTTTGGAGTTTCATTTTTCCTCATAGTTAGCTATGCGGATTTTTTCTAAGGCTCAAAAAGTTTCAGAGTGCTGTTGAATATAGTTGTAGAAAATAGAAGGGTTATTTACCCTACTCCCAGTTTTAATCAAACCCCTTTTATCCATGATGTAGATATTGAATGAGAATTCATCGCTCATCGTGTTTGTCTCATTTTTGGTCAAGAAACTACTTATTAATCCACCGTCGCAAAGCGGGAGGGGTATTTTAAGAATGCCCGTTGTCCGTCCATCCGTCAGTCTGTCCCTAACACTTTTGTGTCCGCTCCATATCTCCTATACCCTTTGACAGATTTCCATGAAACTTGCCTTAAGGGCATTAAGACAATGTGCAGAAGGCATTAGTCAGTTATGCCTGCTCATGGTCAAGGTCGTACTTCAAGGTAAAAGGTTTGAGCCTCCATTTTCGTGTCCGCTACATACCGTTTGAAGGATTTTTATGAAACTTACTACAAATGTTAAGGGCATAGAACCAATGTGCATAAGGCATGATTCAGTCATGTTGGCTCAAGGTGAAGGTCATACTTCAAGGTCAAAGGTTTGAACCTCAATTGTCGTGTCGGCTCTGTTTGTCTTATTACCTTTAAAGGATTTTCATGAAACTTGGCTGAAATGTTAATTTCGTTGAGACAATGTGCAGACGGCATGAGTCAGACAGCTGGCCCAATTTCAAGGTCAAGAGTTACAGCCTTTATTTTTGTGTCTTCTCCATGTTTCTATACCAATTAAAGGATTTTAATGACACTTGGCTAAAATGTGTAGGAAATTCAGACAATGTGCAGAAGGCACAAGTCAGTTATGCCAACTCAAGGTCAAGGTCATACTTTACGGTCAAAAGTTTGAATCTCCATTGTCGTGTCCGCTCAATATCTCTTATACCCTTTGAAGGGTTTTCATGAAATTTTGTTACAATGTTAAGGTCATTGAGATGATGTGCAGAAGGCATGAGTCAGTTACGCCGGCTCAAGGTCAATGTCACAGTTGAAGAACACTAATTTACCCTTCATTGCTTTCGTATATGATTCATATCTCCTATACCCATTGAAGGATTGTCATGAAAAGTTTGTCATTTATAAGATGTTCTGAAGTCATAAGTCACCACTTTAGTGTAAAAGAATGTCAGCCGGGGATGTAGTTGCCTCTTCGACTGCCTTGTTACCATGAAAGAAGTGAGTGGCCTGTACAAAATAGCTAGTTGTTTGATTAGATATTTACTCACAGCAATAATAAATGGTATCATTTTTCAGGTTATGCAGGAAAATGTGTCATCAACATACTGTTTTCAGGAATGTCAGTTAATTTGGTGAGTCTTCAGAATTTTCATTTTACTTTTACCAGTTTTTAGTCCCCTAACGGTTTCACCATTGCAGGCATTTCCACAGGGCTTTTAAGCACAGTGGCACCCCTGTGCCTGAATTTCCAAATCAGGGGTACCCCTGTGTCTGAATTTCCAAAGAAGGGTACCCCAGTGCCTGAATTTTTAATTCAGGAACACCCCTGTACCTAAATTTCCAATTATTATCTGTGTATGTGCTTTTTAGCTCACCTGAGCACAACGTGCTCATTGTGAGCTTTTAGGATCACCTTTTGTCCGTCGTGAATCGTGCGTCGTCAACATTTACCTTGTTAACACTCTAGAGGCCACATTTATTGTCTGATCTTCATGAAACTTGGTCAGAACATTTGTCCCAATGATATCTCGGCCGAGTTCGAAACTGGGTCACGTGAGTTCAAAAACTAGGTCACTAGGTCAAATTAAAGAAAAAGCTTGTTAACACTCTAGAAGTCACATTTTTAGTCCATTCTTCATGAAACTTGGTTAGAACATTTGTTCTCATGATGTCTCAGCTGATTTCGAAAATGGTTCCGGTCTGTTGAAAAACATGGCCGCTAGGGGGCGGGGCAGTTTTCCTTATATGGCTATAGTGAAACCTCGTTAACACTCTATAGGCCACATTTATTGTCCAATCCTCATGAAACTTGGTCAGAACATTTGTCCCACTGAAATCTCGGCCAAGTTCGAAAATGGTTCCGGTCTGTTGAAAAACATTGCCCCCAGGGGGCGGGGCAGTTTTCCTTATATGGCTATAGTGAAACCTCGTTAACACTCTATAGGCCACATTTATTGTCTAATCTTCATGAAACTTTGTCAGAACATTTGTCCAAATGAAATCTCAGCCAAATTCGAAAATGGTTCCGGTCTGTTGAAAAACATGGCCGCCAGGGGGTGGGGCAGTTTTCCTTATATGGCTATAGTGAAACCTCGTTAACACTCTATAGGCCACATTTATTGTGCAATCTTCATGAAACTAAGTCAGAACATTTGTTCTAATAATATCTCGGCCAAGTTCGAAAATGGTTCCGGTCTGTTGAAAAACATGGCCGCCAGGGGGCGGGGCAGTTTTCCTTATATGGCTATAGTGAAACCTTGTTAACACTCTATAGGCCACATTTATTGTCCAATTTTCATGAAACATGGTCAGAACATTTGTTCTAATGATATCTCGGCCAAGTCCGAAAATGGTTCCGGTCTGTTGAAAAACACGGCCGCCAGGGGGCGGGGCAGTTTTCCTTATATGGCTGTAGTGAAACCTTGTTAACACTCTATAGGCCACATTTGTTGTCCAATCTTCATGGAACTTTTTCAGAACATTTGTTCCAATGAAATCTCGGTTGAGTTCGAAACTGGGTCACGCGAGGCAAAAACTAGGTCATTAGGTGAAATAAAAAAAAATTGAAGACCCCTTTGATATATTTTAATGAAGCTTAATATGTAGATACATGTACCTAATATCAAGACCTTGCATTATGTTTGTGTTGGGTGGGGTCAAGGTCACAGTTACTAAAAGTTTTCGCTCAATAACTTTAAAACCTTTCTAGATATTTTAATGAAACTTCATACATAGATATCAGGTGAGCGACCTAGGGCCATCATGGCCCTCTTGTTTAGCTCTGGAGTAATGTAGAAATTAATATGGGACACATTCAATTAAGAAAAAAGTAGAACCCATTGCCAACTGTGGGTCTATGCCCCTGTGCCTTAACAAAATCGTGGGGAAAGGCCTGCATTGGTGACAGCAAGAATGAATAAACTCTAGATTTATATTCACCAGCTTTTTAACTAATGCACATGGGTATTTTGGTGAAGTTGTGGTTGGTGACATCAGTAACCAGGCTGGCTAGCTCAGTTGGTAGAGGGCTGGACTACAAATCTGAAGATTGCAGGTTTGATCCCTGGCCTGGCCACATAACTTGTGTGGTGATTGGTCATGAAGTTCTTTCTACGGCCATTCTCCCCCTACCTCTGATTCAAGGAGGGCAGTTGTCAGTTACTTGCATAAGTATGTGCGCTTAGTACAGTTAAACCAGCTACCCCTGGAAAAGTGTGAGTTGGTTAGCTGACCACCATGATGTGACTGAAATACTGTTGAAACGGCAAAAAATTCAACAAAACAAACAAACAAACAGACAACATAAGAGTTTTGTGATAATCTGTATAATATGGAGACATCTATGTCGTATAGGCACACATCAGTTTTCACTATGAAATAATTTAAATGAAACTAAATGTTTGCAAAAATAAGTGTATATTAATATATGTGTGTGTGAAATCCTAAGCATATTATTATCAAATTGTCCTTACATGAGTATGTTCTGTCAGTGTGCTTCTTATGCTTTATACAAGTATTGAGCAATTTCTTGTATCTATTTTTAAGGGATTTTTCAAGATTTTTCGAACCTGCAAGCTTGTAACGAGCGCAGAAGAGGCTGATATTCTCGTTCTTCCAGCATGTAAGGCAAATCACAAATACATCATATGTATAAGAAATATAATGGCTATACAGTTATCAATATATTTATAAATGTTTAATTATAACCAGTGTCATATCCAGTAGGAGTATTATCATGCCTGTTGCTCAATGACATGTAATATAGCAAACTTTCATTGCCGGTATTTAACAATTAAAGGGTATCACATTCAACATTTAAACATAATCATGTAGTGTTTTGTCGAAAAATGTTCACAAAAATCGGAAACGTTTAAGCAGAATTTTAAAGTCACTATCAATGGAATACATTTAAATATGTGATGTTCATTAAATTATTTAACAGTTGAAAAAATTAATTCATTTGAACGTTGTGAGTCGTTTTCATGATTACATGTATTACTTGCAACATTTTCATCAACAATTTTACTACCAGTTAACCCATTAAGTCTTAAATATAATCTGCAGAAATATATCATCTCTACAGTAAATCTGAAACATTCCACATGTGTAGGCATAAGTGTGCAAGAGGAAATTTACAGTTTTTTTTTTTTAATTAATTATTATTACCTCGTAATTGAAGAGAGAGGGGTATACTGGAGTCACTCTGTCAGTCGGTTTGTTGGTCGATAGGTCAGTCCACATTAAATGTTATAACTTTATGGAGTGAACTTACTCCACATTTATGCGTCATAACCATGAAGTTTGCAAGAAACAACTCATACCCAGTGATCTACATATTACTTTGTTATTTGCCCTTAAGCAAAGACATGGGCAGTGATCTGTCCGCATACAATGTCACAAGTTGAATAAGCGTTGCAAGGTTACTAGTGACAAATCTATAGATTCCATTAACAAAATTTGACAGGATTAAAATAAGCTGAAATGCTTATATTTGTACCTTTTATGCATTTGCAATCATACAATCAGTGTTACCCTGGAAATGTTTCATTTAATCCTTTACAAACAAATGTTGACATTAGACAGTTTGCCTGTCACATGATGTCAACTTAGCCATTGCTGTGATCTTTGGCAGCACAACAAGATCAGTTCCTTTATTTTTGGTTTTCAGCAGGAAATGGACACACTAAACATTCAACAATGAAACTATTCCAGTGCCTTGTTGGCAGAGAGAAATCTATTGTCAGTGCAAAGTGGGTGACAGACTCTATTGCAACAGGTTGCTTGCAAGAGCTGGTAAGAGTACAATAAAAATAAACTTAATTTTACTGCCCCCCCCCCCCCCACTCGCCACATTATTAAGTGATTGATGAGCTATTATAGAGGTACTGTCCTGTGTATTCCATCATATATAATCATGTTATAGCTTGTGTGGAAAATAACTTACGATTTTTTGTGCAAACATGAAACAAAAGTTTTCAAGCAAGGTTATGGTTGGTTGTAAACCCGCATTTAATTAATTCATGCCCCATAACCAGTGGAAGAATGCAGATGTGATCAGACTAGAAACACAGGACTGTTTTAATTTATTCAGTCAATATTCAGGCCGGTCAAATGGTTATTATGGTTTTCTTGTTTCTTTATTATTGCACAGGATGAAAGATATGCTGTGAAGAGTGCAGTAACATATGGCGAGTGGTCTGCGTATGAGAATTATGATCCTTTCGAATTCAAATTCCTTGGAAGTGATTGGATTGAAACTAAAGAAGGTAACTAATGGAATTTCAGTTAAAGAATGTCAATTAGCTCATCATTTATACCCCACTTGTTCACACACTGTTCCCACTTGTTCACATACTGTCCTCACTTGTTCACACACTGAACCCACTTGTTCGAGCACTGTCCCCACTTGTTCACACACTGAATTCACTTGTTCACACACTGTCCCCACTTGTTCACACACTGTCCCCACTTGTTCAAAGACTGAACCAACTTGTTCAAACACTGAACCCACTTGTTCACACACTGTCCCCACTTGTTCACATACTGTCCCCACCTGTTAACACACTGAACCCACTTGTTCAAACACTGTCCCCACTTGTTCACACACTGAACTCAATTGTTAACACACTGAACCCACTTGTTCAAACACTGTCCCCACTTGTTCACACACTGAACTCACTTTTTCACACACTGAACCCACTTGCTCACACACTGTCTCCACTTGTTCACATACTGTCTCCACTTGTTCACACACTGAACTCACTTTTTCACACACTGAACCCACTTGCTCACACACTGTCTCCACTTGCTCACATACTGTCCTTGCCTGTTCAATTTGTTATTATTATATAACTTATAATATCCTCTAATCAGCTGTTAGTGTAATGTGATATGCGTTGTGGGGGCATCAGTGTCTGTGACGACACATTAAAAAAGATACCCTGTATATTTAGGAAGGGACACGTTACAACAGAATGATTATTGAAATTGAGGGCATCCCTGTTATATATAGTTTTATGTTATTTCAGAGAAATGAATGATAAAATATGAACAGGTATTGAAGTGGAACAACTTTATTTTATTATCTTCAGACGATCTCCGATGTCTTTTAACTAGAATTGGTGGTCATGAGGTGTTGACAGCGTCTGTAGACACTATCTTCATTTGCGCTGATGGAGAACTTCATACATCATGTATATATTTTTCTTACTGTTCAATAGTTCCAATGTAAGAGTTTTTTTTGTCAAAATTTAATTTAATTTTATCACTTTATCAGAAAAATATCCATGATTAACGGTCCAATATTCTATACACATGGAAATAGCAATGTGTCCGAAATCATTTTTCTCAAGATATGTATTGAGTGAATTATCCCTTTGGTCGTTAAAGATTAAGAACACTTGAAACTATATTGCTTACAGTTACCTGGTATTAATCATTCTTTGAACAACTGCTTGCTAACGTAACTATAAAAAAATAATAATGTGTACTGTGTAAAAATTTATAAATGATCGTTACAATCCACCTTTTATCTCTATAAAAAATTACTGCAATACTCCTGAAACAGTTTGTGCTGGCAAGCTCTTGTACTATTAGAAACATGGGAAGCTCTTGTACTATCACGAAACATAACAGAAGTGTTCGTTTTGTCCATTGCATTTGTTCTTACTGGAGTCAGATGTCTGTTGACAGCTGATGTAAAACAAAACTGTGCACTGATATTACGTTGTGTATGTTTCAGCTCAATGTGTTGATAAAGAGTGGATCTTCCACACCATAATCAGTGGAAAGGTCATCAGCCCTCTATCCAAAATATCCGATGACATAGTGAATTGCAGTGATAATGACTCGGACATTGTCGGGTGTGAAGCATTTTCACCAAGTAAAAAAATATTTGTCCAGACTTCAGGATCTCTGTCTGGAAAAAGAAAGCAAAAGCTCCAAAGTTGTGTCTACTGTCAGGTATTGAATACAAAAATGTCAAGACATCTTGCGAGTAAACATTCAAATGAATTGGAAGTTGCCAAAATATTAGCATTGCCGAAAGGATCCCAGAAACGAAGGCGAGCTTGGATTGAACTTGCAGCAAAAGGGAATTGGGTCCACAACAAAGAAGTTCGTGAAACTGGAAAGGGGTTTATTATTCCAAAATACAGGCCATCCATCAACAATGTTGAGCGAAAGTATCTTCCTTGTGAGTTCTGTAAATCCGAAATTGTTGCAAGTGATATGTGGAAGCATCACAAGACATGTGTTGTAAGGCCAGCAGGCATTCATAGCGATTCACCGATTGCAAATTCTAAATTACTATTGCCTGTTGATTGTTCTCAGGAACTAAACAGAAAAGTTCTTAGCAAAATGCGGGATGACCTCATTTCGGTTGTTGTCAGGTCTGATCCACTTATCCTCGAGTTTGGATCAAGAAAATATGAAAAAGTAGGAGATCAAGACCATATGCACCAGCACATCGGTCAAAGGATGCGTGAATTGGCAAGGATAGTGATATCTATGAAGGATACAAGTAAGAGAATGTTGACTTTGAAAGACTGCTTAATTCCAACACGATGGAAACTTCTTTTAAATGCTGTAAGATCAGAAGCTGGTTTCGATAGCGAGACCATGCAGTGGTCAAGACCTTCATTTGCTATTAAAGTAGGACATGGCATCAAAAAGTGTGCTAAAATTGTTAGAAATCAAGCTAACATAATGGAGGATGAAGAATTAAGAGAACGCGCCAACTCTATTATTGAGTTGTATGAAGATGAGTGGGAGGAGCGCATAGTGTCTCCAGCAAGAGCCTCATTAGCCTCAGTGAAGTATAACACACCGAAACTGTTGCCTCTGGTGGAAGATGTTGTCACCCTTTCTACATATCTGAAATCTGAAATTGAGGCAGCCAGGACGTCTCCCAAAAAACCTGAAATGTACACCAAGCTATGCAAAGCAGTGTTGGCACAGGTCATCCTGTTTAACAGAAAAAGGGCAGGAGAAGCCCAACGACTTAAAGTTGAGGACTTTTTGAGGGCCTCTTTAAACCCAAAAGTGGACGCTGAAGTAAAAAAGTCGCTTACCAATTTCGAACAAACATTGTGCGAGACCCACATTCGTGTAGAAACCAGAGGAAAACGTGGACGCAAGGTTGCGGTAATTTTTACTGCGGAAATGAAGAGCCACATTGAAATTTTGTTGAAATTAAGAAAGAACTTGGCCATCGAGTCTAAGTATGTGTTTGCCCCTCCCAACACACATATGCCTTACAGGGGATCAAAAACCTTACGGGAAGTATCATTGGAAGCAGGATTGAAGTATCCAGAAAGAATAACGTCAACTAACCTAAGAAAACAGTTGGGGACGATGTGTCAGCTGTTGGGCTTAACAGAAAATGAACAAGATGTTTTAGCCAAGTTCATGGGACATGACATTCGAGTACACCGTGAATTTTACAGACTTCCCCAGAGCACGATAGAAATAGCAAAAGTGACAAAAGTGCTACACTTGCTTAATGCAGGAAAAATATCCGACCTGGAGGGGAAAGACCTCAACCATATTGATCTTGATGTTGGTAAGTCACTCTTTACTAACCTTTGATGGTAAGATATTGTTAAGAGGTTTAACAAAATGGTTTAAACATTGTTATCAACAAGAATTTAAGTTACAATCCTTTTAAAATATTAAACCACATTGTTGCCAATTATGAAAATTAAATGGAAGATGGCAGAGTATATTGGTTTGCTTATTTTGGTGTTTTGTTTCTGCTTTTTTTTTGCAATTTAAACCCTTTGATGCAGGTCATACTGACATTGTTTGGCTGCAAAGCAATACGAGAGTGTGCATGAACATGCTATAAATTTGATTGGATTAATGCATAAAATATATGGCTATTATGTTTATGGAAAGCTAGTATAAGTATGTCCTTGTGCAACTCATTCATGCCAATTATCTGTTTACAGAACTAGAAGACAGTTCTGGTGATGAATCTTTAGACGAGGAAATAAGTGTGCATCTGGAGGGTAATTAAAATCCATACCTTTATTGATAAAAATAATACAGCTGAACCGAAGGTTTTTTCCTAGTAAAGTTAATATGTTGTTGCACTTCATTAGTTTTATGTATGTGTATGGCCTGGTACATCACAATAATGTTTGAATTAACAAATTTTAGATCTGACGAATACCTCTGTCGACAAAGGCGAATCTTCAAAAGATTTCATTACGTCAAGGAAACAAAGTATGTAAACCCCTTTATTATTTTTCTAGAGAATTGTGACAACAAACAGAAACCCTACTAAAAAAAATTCTGTCTGTAACCACTATAGCTATTGAAACTTGACACAATGTATTCAGTTTCACAATAGAATAGAACGATTGATACAATTTGGGTAACAGTACATGAACACATTATTTAATTAGCATTTAATTGATTACTGACCTATCAACATATTCAACTGAAACTCCACACATATCTTTGGGGTCATTATGTTACCTTATAGAGTTCATATGTATTGTGTAATGCTGGCAAACCCAGCTCTTGATACAATTCTACCACCATTAACCAATTTTGTATTTCCCTATGGTTGCTTAATAAATACTTGTTTTCAATACAGAATGGGTCTCCATGCAAAATGAAGAAAATGAGGATGGTGATAGTGGTAGCGATAGCGATGCAGAATGGTGTCAACCCCGTAAGAAACTATGTAAGGAATATTTATCCTGATTTGATTTTCTATTTGTCCTCATTACAGTTTTCCATTGTTTTGTTTGGAAATTCTTCATAAACATATCTGTAAAGTTATATTGTATTTGAATTAACCTTTATGCCGCCCTTTGCAGTTGCACTTTCCTAGGAAAAGTGTTAGTAGGTTAACTGACCTCTGTTATGTGACTGAAATACTGTTGAATATGGCATAAAATCCAGGGAGAATAAATTTGTTCAGCTGATATTATTGTTTAATTATGTTATTTGTCTTTTCTATTCCACTCAACCAAGTATTGGCGTCCAATCAGGTTAAAGGGTGTTTCTCAGGAATGACTCGAGTGATTGCATTCAAACCTAAAACTTTTAGTCTTAATTTTAAAATTAACCTAAAGGTTTGGTTACTTCAATTTGAAATGTGTCTTTATGACCTTTGACACTTGAAAATTTCAAATTTCATAAACTTGAGTGACAGAGTCAATTTTTATTTCCATTATCTAACTCGACAATGAGTATTCATACATAGTTACCCTAAACCAATTTAATATGTATTGCATAGTATGAGGTTATTGTTCAAAGATCAAGGTAACAAGTACTGAAACAAACAAGGTTAGCTCAATAACTTAAAAACGAAATTATTGAAGGATACAGTAAGTTAGATAGCAAAGGGATAGAGATTGTGTGATGGGTCAACATCACTGTTAATCACTGGTAATTAAAAAAAAAACAACTTTCCACTCAATAACTGGATATTTAAAAAAAAAGGCAATCTTACAAGCACAAGAAAATTCAAATGTGCTGTTTGACAGCTGTTGATTGGGTAATTAAAAAGGTATGAAAAAGTCAGCTGTTGCCACTGAAAGTACATTTAAAATACTAAGAACGCCTTGTCTATATATTTATTTCCCATTCAGTTCGATTGAATGGTGATGCATGTTTTAAACGATGTTTCGTTAGTATAATTTAAATATATATTGATGTTAATTTTATTGATGTTAATTTTAGGCAAAAACTTCCCAAAGAAAGGGCTAAGAACCCCGTGGAGAGAGGAGGAGAAAAATTGTGTGAAAAATGAATTACGTAAATGTTTAAATTTGGGAACATTGCCCTCCAAGTCTGAATGTGAACAAGTAATAAAGAAGAATCAATGTTTAAAGAACAGAACGTGGACAATGGTAAAAGGATTTGTTAGAACAACATTGAATAGAAGGAAATGAATGTCTGTCCATACCTCCTGTCCGATTTTTTAGCTCACCTGAGCACATAGTGCTCATGGGGAGCTTTTAGGATACCGTTTTATCCGCCGTACATCAGTGCGTCCGTGCGTTAGCTTTTTCTTCAAACGACTTCTCCTCCTTAACCCGTTGACAGATTTTAATGAATGAACTTCAAAGGAATATTCCTTGGGTGACCCTCTTTCCACGTTGTTCAAATCGCTATAGTCCATTGCATATGTAGGTCACCAGAGCTTAAAAAGATTTAAAAAATGAAAACTTAAAAAAATCTTCTTTGAAACCAAAACGGTCAGGAGTTTAATATTTGGTGTGTAACATTGTCTAGTGGTCCTCTACTAAGTTTGTTCAAATCATGCACCTGGGGTCACTGGCCATGTCCCAGGGGTCACATGATTTATATAGACTTCTATAGTAAATGACTTTAAAAATCTTCTTCTATGAAACCGCAAGGGCCAGGGGTTTATTATTTGGTGTGTAATATCATATAGTGGTCCTCTACAAAGTGTTTTCAAATAATGCTCCTGGGGTCAAAATTGGCCCCGCCCTGGGGGTGACCTGATTTCTTTATATGTATATAGTGAAAACTTTAAAAAATCTTCTCTGAAACCGCAAGGCCAAGAGGTTTGGTTTTTGGCATGTAACATTGTATTGTGGTTCTCTACCAAGTTTGTTCAAATCATGCCTCTGGGGTCAAAACTGGCCTCGCCTAGGGGTCACAAGATTTATATAGACTTATATAGTAAACAACTTTAAAAATCTCTGAAACCACAAGGGTCAGTTTTTAATACTTGGTGTCAAACATGGTTGGTGGTCCTCTACCAAGTTTGTTCAAATCATAAAATTTGCCCCGCCCTGGGGCTATCTTATTTCACATATATGTATATAGTCAAAACTTCACAAATCTTCTCTAAAAGGACAAAGCCTAGAGGTGTAATATTTGGCATGTAACATCATATGGTGGTCCTCTACCAAGTTTGTTCAAATCATACCCCTGGAGTTAAAATTTGCCCCACCCTGGGGCTATCTTATTTCTGTTATACGTGTATAGTGAAAACTTCAAAAATCTTCTCTGAAACCGCAAGGCCCAGAGGATTGGTATTTGGCATGTAACAGCATATTGTGGGTCTCTTTCAAGTTTGTTCAAATCATGCCGCTGGGGTCAAAACTGGCCCCGCCCTGGGGGTTACTTGTTTCCCTTATATGTATATACTAAAACTTGAAAAATCTCTGAAACGCACAACCCATACATTTGAAATTTGGCATGTAACATCGTATGGTGGTCCTCTACCAAGTTTGTTCAAATCATTCCTCTGGGGTCAAACTGGCCCCACCCTGGGGGTAACTTGTTTTAATAATATCTATTCCGAGTATGAAAATGGTTGCGGTCAGTTGAAAACATGTCCACCAGGGGGTGCAAGTTTCCTTATATGGCTAAAGTGAAACATTGTGAACACTCTCGAATTCGCATTTTTGTCCAATCTTCATGAAACTTGCTCAGAACATTTGTTCTAATGATATCTCAGCCAAGATCGAAATTGGTTTCTGAAACATCACAAAAGTTGCTCAGAACAGTTCAGTTCCCCGAAGTCTCAGGTGAGCAACCTAGGGTCTATGGCCCTCTTGTGTTAATTTAGAGTTTAGTCAGCATCCAACAGGTGAAGCTCTTCGTACAATTAGTTAGAATTTGTATAACCTAATTATTACAACTTTCTACGTATTTCGACATGCGGCATCGGGTTGTATTAGTCACTACTGTCACAAGATCTATAAATGTTTCTGCATAAAAATTTGGTCTGGAATGAAAATTGAACAGTGGTAGTCATTGTTATAAAAAAAAAACAAGTATAATACATTTACTATTAATTTTGTGATGAAAATTTGACTTTTTAAAAACAAAACTGTTAGAAGTATTAATACATGCAAGTTATTATGAAAATATTAGTACTTCACACATTTTGAAAGATGTTGTATTTGGCAAGTCTGAAAAAATTTCAATTACAATCTCAGATAATTATTAGACATCGTAATGAATCACAGAAAAGGAAAAAAGAACATTTGGAGTTTGTATAAACAGGCTCTTTAAATAGAATTGTATATTTTTTTTCACTGTTTTCATGCAATTGTTGTTTGCACTGTCATTTGTTAACCCTTCTCAGATTGCACCATGTTTCTATACTTACACACGCCAATGTTGTACATCTATTCAGGCTATAAGTATGCAATGGGCTATTAATGCCGAATAAAGACTGTTATGTAATATTATGTTTTCACTTGTATTAAAGTTGGAATATCAATAAAATCTGACATGCAATTTTGTAATTACATCACTGTTGTAAAGTAGCATCCTTCGTTTGAAGATGTTCATATGTCTAGTAACTACACTGATGCAAACGGATATAATAATGCATTTAAGAAATAAAATAAGCCCCCAGTAAATTAATTTCTACGTAAACCGTGTTAAGCGCATGCGCAGAAAAACTGATGTTGGTGTGTGCTATCCATCAAAATGTTTTGACAAAGTTTAGAATTGGTAGACAGAGTACATAAAGAACAGTTTATTTTAAAATTGCACATTCCCAGTTCCTTATTTTGTTGCCACTATATTATAGTTTGGTTATTGATATTCCAACTTTAACGGGATGCTGCATTTCTTGCAATACTGTCAAAGCATTGTTTTTGTCATATCATGAAATAGTGCTATTCATTTATTTTTTGTTATAACTATAGTAGTTTTGGCTGGTAAGGATTTTTTGCATTGGTTGCCATGTTGTCAAAACAATGTTGTGACATAATTTATGTTGTAAAAACTTGTTCATTTGTGTGTTTGTTTAGGTACAATTCTTTTCTGATTTGTCATTTTACAGTTTCTCTTGTAACATGGCTATGAACTGTCATTCAGCAATTGTAAAATATATTAACAGCATGTCACATGATGCATAAACCAGATCTAAAGTTTCAGTCACTAATAAAATTGCTGGTTTGTATGCTGATAAGGCCGTAGTATTAGTAATATTGTGCATTTATAAATGATGGTATTTTGTAAATAATTGTGTGTACCACGTATAAATGACAGTATTTTTAACCAGGTTTTCAACGAATCCTGGTTATTAGATTGAGGTATGGCGGGCGGGCAGGCGTTGTCAAACAAGTGGTTTCCGGTGAATAACATAAGTTAACATACGGGTAAAATATGGCAGGATTGCCCTTATGAAATTAAACAAGCAATGTTTATCTACACATGTAGAATTTGGCCCCGTTGTGAAATAACCAACTTGATAGTTATAAAAGTTTTGAGAAACACAAAACGATATTTTACCTGGTTGTAAAGAAAATTGCAAATCCTGGCTCTTAGATTAGTGATGGTTGGTAGGTGGGGGGGGGGGGATCCGGTCATTAACTTAGGTTTGTATGGACAAATCTTGATGAAACTGCAAGACTTCATGGCGACTTAGCTTGGGAAATTTGGGGCAAGTCAGTTGAAGGTCCAGGTCACTAAATGAAAACAGAAAAACTGTTCCCACTCAATATCTTGAGGTAGGATAGAGGCATTGTGTTGGAATTATTTGTGTATTTATTACTCAACTTGAGATTGCATTTGAGGCCAGTTGTGTCATCGTCAATGTTCCTTACTAACATTAGTAAAAAAGTTTCCACACAATAATGTGTTGTTGAATATTGAAACTGCACTTAAATTGTGTGTGTAGTTAGCTTACATGTTAACCTAGCTTGTAATTTTGGCCAGTTGGGTCAAGGTAACTTTTACTCAAATAGAACTAAATATGCATGTATCATATGTTAATTCTTGTTTCAGAAATTATGCTGGCGAAAGAGATCTGTGTTTGAATTCAAAAATAGTTCCATATAAGTCCAAAAGCAAATGTTTGTAAAATCGAATAAAACTACAGAAAATTTAGTATTGGTTTTCATGCTAAAATTGTATGATGAAGAGAATGTATTGTTTCTTTCGTTTCATGCAGTGTATGTATATATGCATGGACTATAGACAATTAAATCTGAATTAAATACAATTGTTTTGCTTTTAATTTTATTTTATGATCAGCTGATTGACATGTACAATTTATAGCGTCGCTGTCAGTGTACACCTTAAAGTTCTTCAAATGTGATGACAAAAATTATGTATTATGATTATGTCGCATTAATTATACATCATTATATATATTTTATAACACTAAATGAAATAAATAGTGTGGCTGATTCATACGCGGTATTATTATCGACGACTGGTTTAAATTTTATCAAACTATTATCAACCAACGTTCACAATAGTCTTCTGACTAAAACCAAAGCACACAAAGAAGAAATAACATTTTCAATGTCTTTCTCAAGTTATGTACCTAACCGGAACTATTGAACAGCAACGAACATGAATAATCGACTGTCTTACATTGCGCACTCTGTTCCCCTTGTTCACACTTTCCCTTCGGGTTTTCACTCTGTGCCTTAATCACATACTTTCCTCACTTGTTCACACACTATCCTAACTTGTTCACACAACGTCCTTCCCTTATTCGCACACTTCTCACATGTTCTCACATAGTTCCTGCTTATTCGCCTTCTTCAACGCGTCAGTGTTTGGTAATAGCATGTTAAAATGCGAATCGTATTTAAGGGATTATAGTACAACACATTTGAAGAATTGTCAATGAACGTTATCAATTGAATAAATAAAGTCATTGGAAAAACAAAAATGTGTTGAGACAG
Source organism: Congeria kusceri (assembly GCA_027627225.1). Taxonomy (NCBI): domain Eukaryota; kingdom Metazoa; phylum Mollusca; class Bivalvia; order Myida; family Dreissenidae; genus Congeria; species Congeria kusceri. The sequence goes on along the minus strand of CM051040.1, from coordinate 33,416,213 downwards.
CATTAGGGGAAAAACTAAATCATTTTGACACATGTAAACTATAGACAATAAAAATATTAGCGGTCCCCCTTCCCCCTTCATTAAAGATGTTTTGAAAACTAGGTAAGTCGGTCTTCAACTATTAGCCGACAAACAATTCACAAATTTATTGTCGACATCTTGCATATTGTATGCGACCAGACGGTTATTGATCGCCGTCTGAACACAGACCAGCTAAAACGTTCTCCGAACAGTTTAGGTGAGCGCAAGATATTTGCATAGGACGGTCGCAGCAAATGATTGTAAATGACTGCAACTTAAGTGTATTGATCAATGGATCTGGTGATTGGAAAGTTGGTAACCCGCCGCCGTCCGACAATAAGAAGACCGCCCGACATATTGGCATTTGTTCTTTTGTACTAATGCATACTACGTAGATAGTTTAGATTATTTTTTTCTGCTAACAAATGTGTACGAAAGGTTTATAAAGTGGTTTGCACGAATGAAAGAAAGGTCTATAAACAAAGATTTTACGTGACCTGGATGGCGGATGTGGGGTGGGGCTGGAGTTGACAGTCACAGCGAAGGTCACAACCCGAATTCATAAATCGTCGCGCATGTTTACTTTTTTGTTACAGCCAAGAAAAATTAGGCAAGAAATGAAACTGCTGTAAGCATTATTCTTGGGTTTGTTCTTACACAATTACCACATGTTCACAGATAGATCCGAGTACACATCATAGTAGACACAATTGCAGGGAAATCCATTAATTACATTTGTAATGGAAAACAGGTAAGGGCATTCGAAATTCGCTTACACATACTTATCACGTTGTTTATTTGTTACCACAGCAACCTATACAACGCTTAAAGTTACTATTCATTGAACGTGTAACCTCCACGTGCACACGCGTGAGTCTGTATGACTGTCAACCTATGACGTTGCCGGAAGCAATAACAATTGACTGCTATATAGGTCGCTTATTGAAGTTCATGTGCGCACCGGAATGGCTTAATCGAATGCATTAAAAATGCATCACAAAATTCAAAGACGTTGTTTCTTGCTCAAATAAATAGTGTTGCGGTGAAAATGAATATAATAATCTTTGGGGCATTTGTTTCAAGGAAATTACACGTTTTAATGTCTATAAATAATGAATTCACCTAATGCATTTGGCCCTTTAAAAATGTTTGCAGCACTGTCGTAACATCCACGTTCACAGCTGTATTATAAGAAACAACGGAGGGTTGCTGCCCGTCAAATAAGTGTGATAAAATTGACCAGTCGGCAATTAGTATGGTCGTTTACTTTTCACACGTATTTCCGTACAATTGTGATTCATATAAATCGCATCTTTTAACGTTGAATTCAGAAGACAAAACGATCGGAATCACATCGACCGAGCACCGTAGACGAAAGGCATTGTCTTGGATTGGTAATTAATAATTCAAGTTTAAAAACATTCACTATTTCAACAGCGATCGACACCAATACCATGTAGACGGCATGCGTCCGGAAAAGCGCCGACCTAGTAATACAGTAATCGCCTGCTTATCGGGCATTGTCTGTACAAGAACCAGTACTGTAAACTACTGATAAATTACAATAACCAATATTTCTGGTACATGTGAACCAATGGAACGCTTGAGCATTGAACCATGTGTACGAAACATACAAGTTCGAAGATACAAGAATCTTTATTTCATGACGATATAAAATATAAAAGTATCTAATATGCATTTCTAATTTATATAATTATATAATAATCAACTGAACTAATTACATATTATTTCATTCAGCAAAACAATTTAGTAATATTTCTTAACTCGATGAGCTAATGCTGTTTGTTATTAAATTTATATTATATACACATATTTCAGACTAAAACATAATACCATTACCAGAGAAATTAAAATAAATTGCATGTTAAAGCATATGTTATTAATGACTCTCTTAATGCATTAAGTATGCATTATGAAATGCAAAAACGTTGTTTCTAGCTGAGGTATGCCAGGATTTAACGGGGGCACAGAGGGAGGACATATTTTCGTGCGGGGATATGTCCAACATTCCATTTTGGACGGACAAAGTCCGCGTTGTTAAATTAGCGGCATATGTCCGGGTGGGCATACGCACTGGAGGGGCTATGTCCGTCTGACTAAAATTTGACGAGATGGCATATATCCGACATTCCATTGCGGGCACTTGCTGACCCCGAAGCTTATATATTATATAATAATATATAATAATTTGTAACCAAAAAGTCTTTTATTTCTGATTTAAATCTTTGACAAAACAAACATATATCCATATCGCATGATGAGCTTGCTTACTTAAAGCCGAATGCATTTCGTGTCATTACGGCATTCGTGCATTTTTATTAGTCATAAACTGCCATCTTTGTGTCAGTACATTGCATAAGCCTTCTACCTGTTTCGTCTACGCTTCAGTAAACGCATGCACTATTCCATGCCTTTATCCTCGGTGACACGTTTTTAGGTATTCCAGCGTTATTAGCACTTGTAATTTTATAGTTTCATTTATTTTTTTTTATCAGTTTTAAATGCTGTTTCAAGAAGTAGAATATTAAAAATGGGAACACTGTACTGTAATGTCATTCACCTTCTTTCTTTTAAAACACACAATAATTGTGTTGGTCATACCCATATAAGTATCTTTTAATCAAAATAGTTAATATATAATTGGGTATTTCATCGTGTGCGTCTGAGAGAGGAAAAAATGCACGCTGCTCGTTTTGTTTACCCATACGGTTTTAACGTATGAGGCAGATGTAGGAATGGAAAAGCACATATTTATCGGATACGGAAACACACGATGCGGACAGAGAGGTTTGACTCGTCGGTCGGAAAGCAGGCAACTACGGTAGTTTATTGGGCGGCAGTGCGTCAGCCCCTCATCGTGCGTCAACATTCTGACGTCCAACGTTTGTAGCGTCGTAGTAACATGGCGGAAGCACGCACGGTGTTTCGTATGTCACGTGTCATATTGTCATGCTGCGCACAAAAAGTATCGGTGCAAAAGACTTTAAATGACACAGTTTGCGAAACACTTGCGTCGATTATGTCATTATATGTGTAATTGGTGTTTTGTTGTTTCAACACAAGTAAATCAATATACGTTAGATGGACATCAATCGCATTATTTCATAAGTTTCTCCAGACGTGCGGCAGACCAGCGGCGGTCGCAGGGTTCCCGAACTATAGCCTCGTGTTGCCCATGCAAACTCCATAAGATTTTTAAACAACGGCATGCTTTTGTTTTGAGGCTTGGTAAGTAATATTAGACGAGAATCTCGTTAGTGGGCTTGCCTAATACAAAGTGAAACTTGCCAGTAAATCTCACAACTCACAATTTATTACATTTTTTTTCACAAGGGGGGGGGTGTAGTAGTGGTGGGGGGATAGGGGGATAGTGACTTGGCCCCGCGCCCAATTCCTGTGGTCATACCTCTATCAATAGAAGGCCCTTATGTTTATGAATTTCATAAAATTAGATCTATTCTAAAAAAATATTTATATATTTATTAATTAAATTATTCTTAAATATTTGGATTAGATGCACACAAGAAAGGAAATATAATCGACGAGTTAGCGGAGCGTTTGCTCTGTCAACTCATCGAGACCATCTTCACAATGAAAAGAAAGGATTCAGCTAAAAACTAAGGAGCGCGGGTTTTAAACTGAAAGTGAAAGTTTGACTCAGGGATTGATACGTTTCATTGTTATTTATTTTATTTGACATATTGTTGTCGTTTTCCACTTTCAGAAAATGTATTGACCATAGGCTAGAGCTTGCATGGAATTTTGAAACTGAAAGCTGACGAACAAAAGTTAATATAAATCGAAATAATTGTTTTTGATGCTGTTTAAACTGAAATATGATGAATACTATTATAAAGTCAAATAATAAAATTCTCATTAATATGTTGAATTCATATTTGACTTGTTGTTGGACTTTAGACATCCTACGACTTCAGACTAATGCAGCAGTCTTCAGCCCAATAACAAGGCAAATATCATGAATATAAATTAACAAGATTTCTAATTAATAACATAAATATAATATGATTTTAATGTTTATACTATTATGTATGAATTTATTTATTCCGGACTTCTACTCGATCTAGAAGTTAACAGTCTGCTTATAGCACAAAATTCATTCAAATGTTTTAAAAATCAATGCTAATGGAGCAACAGAGATTTAAATGGTGCGACTAAGTGTACAAGACACGAATGTTACGTAAGTTTTATACACAAACCGATTCCGATCCGACATAATCATGTTATAGACATTTACTCGCATGTGCAGTTACACAAAGTACTAACGACGAAAAGTATATTAATGAGTAAGCTAAAGCTATTTTTTTTTCAAACCTTACTTCCGTACTTCGCTTTCTTATGCTGTCGGACAGTTTAATCGGGCATCAGACATTAGAAAGCTGCTAACTGTTCGTGGATTTGCGAATTATAGACGCTTTTTTAGAGAAAATAGAAAATAGCTCAACGTTGTGTCTGTAAATGGAAAATCATCACATAATGACGAACCTTTATTTCTAAGTTTAACCAAATCTCATTGTTCATTTTTTTATGTGTAGACTCATATTTGATAAAGGGACTTCAACTCGGATATAACTGAATTCCAAGAAACGGATAATGTAGACTTTGTAACTAAACTGTTGACGTATATCATTTTGTCATTATTTGCAATTGCTATACTATTATCCGGAGTATATTTATATATTTAATAGTTTTCTATGTAGAGCCTTCTGTCTTTACATTTACACCGCTCTTGACCTCAACTAATAAAACAGATGCCTTTAATCTTCGGAGCCTTATCAGCTTTAAAAGTAAAAAATGTACCAAATTGCGTTAATTATTAAAACGATGTTCATCCTTTAATTACTTTTTTTTCGAGCATGTATACGATTGGAAAGTATGTATATTTCTCCAGCACTACGCTATGTTATGTTTGTTGTATTATATTATGTGATGAAGACGGTGTGCACGCACTTGAAAATATAATAAGCTGTTCTGTTCCATTCTATTCTTAGCAGACCAAAGATCAAATACCGTTATTTACGTATGCGTTTCAAGCGTCTATTATTAGCCATGCCACGTTCCGCGTCTTGTAAAAGATATTAATTCGCTTAATTGTTTTTTGTTTTTTGTTTTTTTTAATCTATATATTAAAACAAACCTATAAATATGTATTAAAAAACACATTGGTCTCTGTCGCAATATAAATTCCACAAAGAATGATATAATCAGTGAATCGCATGGTAGTCCAACAATTTGCTATCGCCATCTCGAGCCCACCTGCCTGATATCGGCCGCAAAAGAGCGCTCGATACCACCTGTCTGAAATATGCCGCGCCGCTCGATTCCACCTGCCTGAAATCGACAGCAACGCTCGATCCCACCTTTTTGAAATGGGCCGCAAAGTTCGATTCCACTTATCTGAAATCGGCCACAACGCTTATCCCACTTCCATGAAATAGGCCGCAACGCTCGATCCCACCTGCCTGAAAACTGCCGAAACGCTCGATCTTACATGTCTGAAATCAGTTGCAACGCTCGATCCCACCTGAATGAAATCGACAACAACACTGGATTCCAGCTGCCTGAAATCTTCCGCAACGTTCGATCCCACCTGTCTGAAATCTGCCGTAAAGCTCTATCTCACTTGTTTGAAATCGGCCTCAATGTTCGGCCCACCTGCCTGAAATCGACCATAGCATGCACCACACCTGCCTTAAATAGACCGCATCATTGACCACAACATTCAACGTTTTAACGGGAAGTTAACTTAAGGTATTATGTACTTTTTTTCAGGTCGGTACTTTTGTAAAGAGCGGCGCAGAACATAAAAATAAAATATAAAATCCCTTTTTATTTTTATTTCACTTTTCGGCAAATTTGATTCGGCGCTTCCGTTAAACAACTTATTAAAAACTCTGGCCTAACTCTCAGAAATCAGCCGCAACGCTCGACACCGCATCAACATAACGTTTGAAAGCTACGGTTAACTACGGCAAAGAGAGGACGAAGACGCTGGGTGTGCATGGATTGTCCCGAGTGCTTTGAATAAAATAAAATTACCCAACAACAATGTATATTCGGGACGAAAACAAAATAAGGTGATCAAACCTTATCAATTATACATTTTATTTTTATAATCTTCGTTTTTTTCAGTTTCAATACGCTTCTGTTTAAAAACGTGCAGGTAGAATATGTCGCACATGGTTACCATCATAGCTTTTTAAGCATGTACATAAATGGAGCATTCTAATACATTATACGTAATCTAACAATTTCAGATTCTATATTTGAAAATGAATATCATAAAATGTAATATATTCTTAATTAAAGGTGCGTATTGTTCTAAACTGTCATTGGGTGGGGGTCCTCAATGTGCGTGTGTGTGGCGTCCCCACTGTCCTTAGTCCTCAGTGTGAGTCGGTGTGTCCAAGTGGGTGGAGTCCTCAATGTGCGTGTGTGTGGCGTCCCCACTGTCCTTAGTCCTCAGTGCGAGTCAGTGTGTTCAAGTGGGTGGAGTCCTCAATGTGCGTGTGTGTGGCGTCCCCACTGTCCTTAGTCCTCAGTCTGCTTGGGTCCTCAGTGCGAGTCGGTGTGTCCAAAGTCCTCAATGTCATATCAAATGTCCAACTCTTTAATAAACAAAAAAAATAAAAAATAAGTATCAATTCATATTGTTTGTATCAAAAGACGCGCTCTCACCAATTTTCGTCGAAATTACTTCACGGGAATGTGGTGTACCCATTTGGAGGTCCTACGACTTGTGTCCACACTCTGCACCGTATGCAAGTATGTGTGTGTGTGTGTGTGTGAGTGTGTGTGTGTGTGGTTGCACGTACGGGACACTGAGGCCGTCAATGGGTATGCACAGCAACGAGTGGGGTCTCAGTGGCAGAGTGAGGACGTCCTCACTTGTCAAAAGTATAAATACCCTTTATTCTTCATAATTTTGCATGAAACACAAAATAAAATTGAAAAAATAGGGTATCCCCATTCGTCGTTAACCTCGGGTTATTTTTTTCACCAGTGTGTCGTTTTCTTTTTTTGTCGCTTTTTTTCCTATGAAGCGACACACTTAAAATCCAATGCGCATGCGCGAACATTTTTCCGCTCAGTGACGTCATTGTCTGTTTTGTGAACAAAATGGAAGTGGAGTTATTTCTTATCGATGGTAAGTTACGATGGTCGACCTTCGGCCTGGCAACATAACTGTGTGGGGATTGGTTATGAAATCCTTTCTACGACCATTTCCCCTACTTCTGATTCAAGTAGGGCAGTTGTCAGTTACTGGCATAAGCATGTGCACTTAGTAATTTTTCAAGATGGCGGCATGGTATACATCGACAAACAGAATAATTTAATGAAGAATACTAATAAACATAATTTCTAGTCGTAATGTTCGTAAAAAGGTTCAATGGTTAGCATACTTTTGAAAGAAATATTTTATTTGTACCTTATGGCTCCAAATATATACTTAAGGTTAAGTACCGCGAGAATACAGATGAACACGTACTGGTAAACCAGCTAACCCAGGAAAAGTGTTAGTTGGTTAACTGACCGCGGTGATATAACTGAAATACTGTGGAAAACAGTGAAAAATCCAATTAAACAAACAAAACTAAACCTGTTCACTGAAGCCAACAATGTATCAAATGTGAAACACAGTGGTTAGGTTAATTTTGAAATTTATGAATTAATTCAGTGCACATATTTCATCATATTGACATACAGGTACATCGAATTGAAATTGTCAAATACATCAAATAATACCAATAATTATAAAAGTCTATAATAGGAATACAATTTAGGCCGCCATTCAGTGTTTTCATCAAGGAAAAAATGTGAATACAAGTGAATGCAATATTGATCTGTGGGGACAAAATAGAATATTTGAGTTGTCTAGTAGAAGTCCATACATGTAATTCCTATTTTCAGATTGACATAGAATAAATGGCAGACCGCTTATGTGGAATGACGGACCTCACACGCGGAAAACGAGCAGTAAGTACTTATTTAATTTTTTTCCCAATAGCAATGGACTTGATTTTTTTATGTTTTGTAAAAAATTAGGTGGGCAGTAGATATAAATGTATTAAAATAAATGTTTTTATTTTCTGCACACTAAAATTATTAAATCGACAAAAAAACTAGCCTATAATTAAAAAAACAACAACAAACAAACAACTGAAGACAAGTCAAGGCTTAAACAAGGTATTTAAATTAAGACAAGCTAGTTATACCCCCGCAAACGAAGTTTGTAAGGGGATATATAGGAGTCACGCTGTCGGATGGTTTGTCGGTCTGTCTGCATACAATGTGATAAGTTTGTGGAGCAAAATTCGTCAACATTTCTTAAGCAATTGATTTAAAACTTGAAATATGTCGTCACCAGGCCCTGGTAGCATTCGGTTTTGACGCAAGATATATACTGGGACGAGTAATTTTCCTAAGGAAGGAGTCCTGGACTCCATGTTCTGAAATTCTAGCGAGAACTCAGATGAAAGACGTCTATTTATTTATTTTCTTGTCTTATTTAATAAATTATTGGTGTTATGATTTAAGTTACATGTTTCATTTCAGCTGTATTTAAAATCTTGAAAAAAGTAAATAGTTTTGAGTTATTGTGATTACTATACTGACTAATGACTAAAGTTAAGGTGAAATAAAAAATCGAGATCGGGACGTATGGCATGTATGATAAAAGTGTTTTCAATATTATATTTACTAAGGTTCAACTCATAGAGCTGGATAGGGAGATGAACTGAAAGTTGAAATATATATATAAAAAAAATATTTTTTTTTTTTTTTGCTTTGAAAGCTTCAATTGGGAATTTTAGGCTGTCATTTGGGAAAAATATATACTTTTTGAGATTGGGAATGGGGCCGAATTTCGGCCCCAAATTTGACGCTGTTGGGATACAACGTTTTTCCTCACCACTTTGGGAATGGTAACGGTACTGGTCAAATTGGGTAAATTAGCGTCGTTTTCAGCTCAATTGGGAATTTTATCTTATTCTTTAAAAGCTATCAAGAGGATGTCAAACCAATAAGTTAAATTCTGACAGGGCTTTTTTTATCCTACAGCTGTAACCTTATACAGGCTACATCCCTCAGAAATTTGCTTTAAATTCATGCAGTTTTCCCCCAAAATGAAACTTGTACCTGGAAATTTCATTCCCCTATGAGTAACATCGCGCGAAAATTATCCCCAAATTTGGTTTTCACGCGCTATTTTTCCCCCATATTTGAAGGCTAGGGCCCCTTCCCCCGAGCCTTACAAAAAAACCTGTCTGAAAACAACTTGTTCAACTTATTCTTGTACTTGAATTAAGCTCAGAAAAGCATCTTTTTACAGGAAATTGCTCGTGTTACTTGAGACTTGAATGTGTCTAAGTTTCAGTTTCGTTCCACAAGTTGCATCAGAGACACAGGTTTGCATGTTAATTTATTTTAGAATATACATCAATATTGACAATCTCCTTGTCAGGGATTTTTTCCGACTTAGGGGGAAAAGGGCCGTTCTTTTTTATGGGGAAAAAATAGTGAGAAAAACCGGATTTAGGGCAAAATATAAGCGCGTTATTGGCAGTTTGGGGGAAATATAAAAACCTATAACCGTACACACTTAAGTGTTATTGTTATGTTATTGGAGTATTTAACTGAGTTTGAATTAATATATTTAATATGTTTACCTTTCATTATCCTCCATTTTAACTATCGTTACTATTGTTGCACTCTTACGATATTTACAAACGTAGTTGTTTTTAATTGTTTAATATATAGGCAATTTTGGGGGAAAATGGATCGTTTGGGGAAAATTCCAGGGTTCCCTCTGGGCTTTAAAAAGTTGTCGCCACTTACTTTCGCCAAAATCAAAAAGTTGTCGCCACTTTCGCCAAATTCAAAAAGTTGTCGCCACTTACTTTCGCCAAATTCACAAAGTTGTCGCCAAATTTGCATTGTAGAAAATGAAGACATTAAAAATTCTGCTAATAACAATAATAGCATATAAACAATATAAATACGCGTTATATTATATGAACTACTACATAGTGCCTTGTACAGAACACAGTTAAATAAGTTAAGTATTTGTGTACTTCACTCTACAGTAAATCTCACCTTTGGTTTTCATATGCTTAACAATGTTCTCCTTTTTCAATACAGTGCATCCTGTAGTGAATGAATTGCTCAGTTTTGAGGATATACAGAGTTCACACAGCATAGATTTTGTGTTGGAATCATATTTGAGGAACGGGAAATCTGATTTCCAACTGTCTTTGAAATTTCTGTTAGCTGGTGAATTTAGAGTTTTATACATTTTTGAAGGAGTCTCAACATCATCTGAATCTAACGTTCGCTTTTTAACAGGCGTTATACACTCTGAACTTGCCATTTTGACGAGTGAAACAGAGAATATTATCTCATGTTTATATAGCACTAATCAAGGCAAAATGTTTAATTATTGCCTTTAAACACACCGATTATGCTAAAAACAATCCATATTTACCTTTTTGATTGTCATTGTTGTCAACCTAACAGGCTTTAATCTGCTTCCTATACTGTGACAAACACTTCACACTTCAGCGCAAAGTCGGTACATTTCACAGTTGTCTTATCTCTGAAGCAATAAAACTGACGACCAATTAAGATAACTTGTAACAACACCACCAATAATCCCAATTATCACCATAATCTGCCACTTTCCGGCAATCAGCACGCTCCATTGATTTCAGCAGTGTCGCTTACATCACGGAAATCCATTGCACAGCGACTGCCGTAAAGCGGCTGGTAAACAGAGCCTCTTATGTCATTTTAAGTAAATATTACGCAGAAAAAATGTGGAATTTTGAAAAATCGCCATTTTTGAAAAGTTGTCGCCACTTACTTTCGCCAAATTCAAAAAGTTGTCGCCAAATTTTTTATTTTGTCGCCATTGGCGACAATGGCGATCGACAGCGGGAACCCTGAATTCAATGACATAGGGGAAAAATACGTCAAGGAGAAAGGGCCGATATTCGGTGGGTCTCAAAGAAGGAAAGAAAAACCTGCTTGTTGATCATTAATGAAGCCTTTAAACTATATAAAATATTGCATCCTGAAGGGTTTTCCGTATTATTAGTTTTATGATTTATTGCCACTCGCAAAAACGCAGTGCAATTCAGTTGGTTCCCATTCTCAGATGCCATGTATGTAAGAAACAATGAATTGTAATTGAAACGATTCGATAACAGCGCCACCAAACGCAGTTACTTCCCCTAGCGGTGCACAGTAGCTGATTTGAATTTTGGTAGACGCATGGATAAAACAAAATTTTTAAAAAGCACATCGTCAATCATTAATGGTCCTTTATGAATATGTTTTCTCTGATTTGGGAAAGTTTTACCTTCAATTTGAGGAAAATAGCCAGAAAATAGGTTTGGGAATGGTATAGAGGAAAAACGCTGGGATGCATAACAATATAAATCCAGGGGTCCACTCCAGTCAATATTGTTATAGCAGTGTTAACCATACTTGAGGCTTTTACAAAATATTTGATTGATTGGTTACATGTATGTCACGACAGTCTTGACGAGTGCAAACAGCCTGCGTTTTACGCCACCATGATACTCTTTACTCTTAGACTATAATTATGATAAAAAAAAATATTTTTCAGCAATGTTTTAATTAGTTTTGTTCAAATACTGTTGGTTATCAGGGCTTTTTTTGGCTGATTTTATAGCCATTATTCGGTCATATTCCCAGTGGCAAAAAGTATCTTTTTCCCCAAATCCATGCCGAAAATTCCCAATTGATCGTTTGACTTGCAGATGTTTGGAAATAGAGCTGTCAAGTGTAGAAATAAAGCGTTTTGAAGTTGTAATATCCATTTTACCGATATGTTTATATTAAAAATTTTCTTTTTTATGTAAGTTTTATCAATAATTATTCAAATGTAATAAATCAAACAATAGTACATTTTCCCAATTTAAAATAAATTGACGCTAAAATTCCCAATTAGACGGGTATAGGTCATATTCCCAAAATGGTGAGAAAAAGCCCTGGTTATGGAATCAATACAATTCATATTGTATCAAAAGATCAGTTGACAAGAAGCACAAACTGCAGGGCTGCCTTTGTGACATTTATTAAATAAGGTGAACCTATGGTCACACGACAAATGAGTTCAATGTCAGGCTTGTTTTTTTTTTTCAGCTGAAGACAAGCCTTAAGATTTCATTGAAACAAGTGAGTTGTCATCTGTACCTTTTTTAGCTCACCTCAAGGACTGAGCCTTTGTGACCATCCCTGCCAAAACTGCATAATGTATGATTACATCCAAAAATCTAACCTACAAATTGTATCTTCATTTTCGCGGGTAACGGCAGGTGTGAATGGGGTCTTTTTGGTGTTTTTTGCATTTCTTAATTGACAGCTTTCGTTGAGCAATTTATGCCATGACCTGTTGAGTAATTTGAGACGCTTATTGGCATTTGAGACAGGCGATCGACGGATTGCGCAATAGTAAAATGGCGGCCATTTTCGGTCCGATTTGCTAGTTTCTAGTCTTGAAATCTTTTTTTCTCCTTTTTGGGGTAAAAAAATCGGTGCGCGTTATACACGGGTGCGTGTTATACTCGGTAGAATACGGTAACTTACATATATTTGCATTTGAAACTGTTTAGTTAAAGAAACATAGTGTAAGATTGATACAAATCATTCAAATAAAAGAAAGGGAACTGAGAAAAAAAATTGAAATGTAAGTTAGAAAACTTCAGCAATGACTGAACTGCCAAAACTGCATTATAGGTGGTGCTATTCTTTGTGCAGAATCAATACGCAATTCTTTCCTGAGAAGTAGTTGTTTAGAAATGCCATAATGAGCGAAATCATGTATATGAGCAATTGACATAGTGTGTTTGGTTTATTTGTTGGAATAATACTAAATATTTTGTACAAGTATGAAATTTTCACTAAACAGACACTTGTCTATTGAATTGTTTGTGCCACAATCTGAATCATTTAACACATATCAATCGGTGAATTAATCAATTTTAAACATGAATAGTTTGTTATGCCCCCACAGAGTGGGAGGCATTAAGCATTGCACTTGTCCGTCCGTTCGTACGTACGTCAGGAAGCTTGTGTTTTGAACTCCTCTTTAACTACTGGGTGGATCGCGCTCAAACTTTCAAAGTTGAATGACCTTAATGTGTAGTTGATCGTATAGAAAGGAATTCGGGCTGTACAGATTTTTGGCAGAATTATGGCCCTTTATATAGTTGCCTGAAGCTTGTGTTTTCAACTCCTCTTTAACTAATGGGTGGATCTTGCTCAAACTGTAGATGATGGTGAATAAAGGAATTGTGGCTGCGACAATTTTTGGCAGAATTATGGCTGTTTGTCTGTTTTTCCACTGTAGCCCCAAAATTTTGTGTTTTCAACTCCTCTTAAAATATTGGGTGGATCTCGCTCAAACTTTCACAGTTGAATGACCTTAATGAGTAGATGATCATAAAGAAACTGTTTTGGCTGAGACGAGTTTTGTCAGAATTATGGCCCTTTGCCTGTTTTTCCACTATAGAATATATAGTGCCAATTATTTTTTTTTAACTGCTCTTTGCATCTCGCTGAATCTTTAACAGTTGAATGACCTAAAAGCGTAGATGATCGTAAAGAATGGAAAAGTGACTGCGACCAGTTTTGGCTGAATTTCGGCCCTTTGTCTTATTGTCTACTATTGAATATACATGTATAGTGGATTTGTCTGTGTCCAAACGTGTTGTGGGGCATCAGTGTTTGTGACACATTTCTAGTTTGTATAACTTTTTAAAACAAGTACCTGATATTCAAAGCACTTGTTTGTATTTAGCGGAGACAATCTCCATCATCATGCGCCAAGTTTTGGTGCAAGGCTGGGGTGGACCAAGAGGGCCTTCAAAAAAAAAAAGTTTCCAAACATATTGGTATGTATGGTTTTCTTTTGAATTATAAGTAAAAATAAATAATTTTAAACTGCCACTCAAATACTTAACAGTTACGGTTACTCCAGTACCTTATGCCCCCACTTCAGAGATTTGCCCTCCCATCTGTTTTTGTGACATGTTTGGTATCTCTTATTTGACTGTGTCGTGCTTTTAAAGATGCTTGGATGTAATTTGGTGTACTTGTAAAAGGCAATTTGACAATTATGCATGACATTTTGTTTTTCACTAAAGGTCAAAGGTCATGTCTCTCAAAGAAAATGAAACAAATCTTAATATTGTAATAACTAAAAAAGTACACAAGGCTTTATCGTGAAATTTGGTATACACATTGGGCTATATGTTTACTATATGTTCATCTGTTCATCTATCTTTTGGTTGGTCTGCAACAAATGAAAAAACTTGTGATAATGATCATGAAACTTGGTATCACGCATGAACCTAAACTTTTCCAGAGGTCAATTGTCAGATGACTTTTACTTAAAATAGAATTACGCTAAATACTGCAATAACTGTAAAAGTACATATAAAGATATAATTGTGAAAACATTGTATGAACATGGAGAGTAACGATATTGTGAGAATGTTTAAAAAATCTTGATACTGCAGGTTTTTTTCTAAGGCTCGGGGGAAGGGGCCCTAGCCTTCAAATATGGGGGGAAAAAGCGCGTGAAAAGCAAATTTGGGGATAATTTTCGTGCGCTGTTACTCATAGGGGAATGAAATTTCCAGGTATAAGTTTCATTTTTGGGGAAAACTGCATGAATTTAAAGCAAATTTCTGAGGGGATGTAGCCTGTATAAGGCTACAGCTATAGAATAAAAAAAAGCCCTGTACTGATGATTTGTCAAACAAGAACAGTGCCCGATGCGCGCACATCGCGTTAGATGATTTATGCATGTTCAATGGGAATACCCCTGTCTCGATTGGACGTCAAATAGAGGCATACCCCACAATTCACTTTATGACGTCACGCACATGGTGCACCTGTATGTTTACTTCCTGAAAATGGAGAAGTTTGTGTTCATCAGCATGAAATTCTTAAACACATTAATCGTCAATATTGGCCAGAAATTTAGAGTTTTTGTTAGTACATGTACTGTACTGATCACTGACTAAAGTAAAGGTGAAATGAAAGATCATTTGGAATGTCCCGACAAATTTTAATGGATTTGGACTTGAACAATTATGGCATGTATGCTCCTTGCAATACTGTCAAAGTCTTGTATTTATGTGGTTTTCATTTCTCTTAGGTTACGGAGTTTTTACAAAAAAAACATTTGCAAAAGGAGAGTTCCTCCTTGAATACACTGGGGATCGAATTGACAAGGATGAAGCAAACCGCAGAGAAGAAAACGGAAACAATTTTTTGTTTGGCTTCATGTTTCATGGGAAAATGCTATGGTAAGTGCAAATGAAAGGGGAGTTTAAATGTTCATTATAATGAGGGCTATTCCAGGAAAAAATATGATGGCAGGAAGGAACGCCTGTTCAAAAATGGATTACCACCAACACAATTATAATTTCCGATACTGATTCCAAAGGTCAACATTACCAACATTACCAATCAGCCAATCAGAAAGTGTACGCAAATGAGCGAGTTGATCATGCTCTTTCATTGTCTAATTGCATATTCAGATCATGTCGAGCGGATCTGTGGTCTAGTGGAAACACTGGTACCAGAACTCGGGTGGCAGGTTTGATCCTCCGCTCAACCCTAACCTACCTAAGACGTTAAACCGAGGTGCAGTGTACTAGGTGCTTCACACCGGGCGCTAAAAGACTCAGGGTCATCTCTGGAATGGGGCGTCTTCTGTATCCACAGTATTCCCCTTACCCAACTAACAAGTCTTCTGGGGGCGATGGCCATATGGGAAATTCCCAGTGCACTTGATAAAAATCTAATACACACACAGATCGTGTCAAAAATCACACTTTATTGATGTTAAAATATATAACTACTAATGTGTATCAATAGAGGAGGTATGCAATATGATAACTAGTTGTTACATGATTTTTTATTTTATTTGGCTGAGGTAACATTTTAATGAAAGTTTGTGGTAGAAAAGTCCTTTTCGAAAGTGAAACTCTTAAAGTTTTTTTTTTAAATCAGCGTTCTTTTCCCTGTATTCATATTAAAAATAAGGATTTTGTTGTAAAAAACACATTTAGTTTGACTTGCTTTATGGCTTGCATACAATACTGAATAGATCTACTAGTTTTGACCAAAATATGAAAGAAATTAATTTCTTTTCTCAAGCAAAAGTTGTTAAAAGAATATGAAATAGAAAAAAAAAGTAGAATAATAAAATCTCCAATGTTATTTTTGTGAATGTATCAGGAATATGTGTCAGTAAAGTTGTCACTAAAGAACAATATGTATAAATATTTCTTTTGAACAGTAAAACACAATTATGTTTAGCACATACAAAATTGAGGCCGGTGAAATTTACAACTGGCTTGTAAATTTTTCCTCTTCGTAGGACAGTCTGGCCTGTAAATTGTGGCAGTCTTTCGCCATGTCTGTCATTTGTGTTGGCAGATTCAAATCAAGGTTTAGGTGTCTTGAGAGATATTTGCAAATTAGAAAAAAAATATATAACTAAATTACTTGATAACAGTAGTAACTTACATTATTTGGCTCCTACCATACAATAATACATACAGTTTGTTTTATATAAAAAAAAGCCAGAAACTCTGACAAGAACAAGAAAAGTCAAGCTCACTGTTCTGTGACAGCTGTTGTTATATTAAAGTTATTTAAAATATAAGTAATATAAAAGCAACGTAATTTCTTACTGTTTAAGGGTTGATGCTTCTAGAACAACTAGAAACCACCTGGGTGGGTTGGTCAACGATGCAGCAGAAGGAACATTTAAATGCAATAGTAAAATGAAATTAATGATCTTCAATAACTATCCACGTCTTTGTTTGTTCGCTGCCCGAAACATTGCTTCTGGAGAAGAGCTACGTTACGACTATGGGGATGATACAAACAATTTACCTTGGAGGAATAAAGTAAGGACTATTTTGTATTTTGAAATATAAATGTTTCATTACAGACAATCTTTTGCTATTTTCAGATGTGTTTTATGGGTTTAATTTGTATTAATGTTATGATTTCCACACAAAAATCCAATCAAACTCTAAAATCAATACAGAAAGCAATTAAAATGTTAAACACAAAAACAAGAAGAAAACACTCATGAATTCATATAATTTTACACTGACACCAACAAATGTCCGCTATTTAAAACAAATATCTTCTCTCTGTAACGGATTGTTATTGTCTGGGCCCACATATTTTTAAGCACAGTTCATCCACTCGAGGGCTGTTTTGTATGTGTATTTACTATAAATATTTCAGCATAATCAGGGAAAACGAAATAGGTAATGTTTTAGCAGTTTCATGTGTAACTGTTACATTGTGTAAATGATTAACGTTGTGTTAATAGTTAAGAAATAGAAAACCCCACTGAGGGCCCTATGGCATTATAGTGACCAGCCAGGCAGCCCAAAATTGTATCTTTTCGTCCTGAAAGTGTGTATTAATGAGTTTAACAGCACAACAACTTGACAAAAACGATTAAACTCTTTAAAGTACTCATCCAGAACATCTTCAAATGTTGAAGTCTTGTGTTTTTATAAAGTGTTAATATTTCAAATTTTAAATTGTTTTTAAAATAACGGTTTAAAAGTGCCTGCAACAGTGAAATACAATAAATGCTACTGCACAGTGCAACTAAGCTCTGACTAACCCAGGCGGTGACGTCATTCATGAATATTTAGCATGTGCAGTCCATATAAAAAATAGTGACAGGTCCATATACTCTTGTTGCTTCTATCGCATTTTACCGAAACCAGTTATAGAGGATAAAGAAGGACAACTTTATAATCTTTGAGAAATAGTAAAATCTACTGAGGACGCTATGGTAAAGAGCTACCGGCTAGGCAGCTTTGGTCCATGTACACTTTGTGACTGCCTGGCTGGTCACTTCAATTCCATTGGAGCTGAAATGGGTTTTTTTTTCCATATATTATAATGAACATTTTAACCAGGTGGATCATCATGTGTATAATAGTACAAATGGTTCAAGCAAGTTTCAGAATTTTTTTTGTCAAAAAACAAAATCCCGATTTGAAAATATTTAGGTACCAAAGTTCCTTGGTTGATACTGTAGCAAGTTTGTTCAAATTAGTTTGATCTGTAAAAAAAATGACATGAGATTTTTTGTTTGATATAAATGATGCTTACCTCATTGGTCCATGTACTAAAAATATTGGCCGGTTCATATAATTCTCTTCAATGCTATATGATTTTTACATACCGGTCATAAAGATAAAGAAGGTCAATGTATAACATTGTTACGTACGAGCATTAAATGTATGTTTTCGGTTCATTATCCATGTAGTGTTGACAAGAAAAAAAGTTGTATAAATCAATTCAAATGCCTTTCTATTTGTTCCTAATAGATTAAAATTTGTGATTAGGTGGGCCATGTTGGGTTAAGCTAAACTAAACAGAAAATCATTTTATTAAAAAAAGACCCTGTTTATTCTAGATGTAAAATTGTTATGCTATAATAGCGACCCTTTTGCTGTTGTTAGGGAAAACACTAGGGCTCAACACATTATTAAGACCTCTGTGAAAAAAACAAAGCGAAACAACAAATGTCTTTAAAAAATTAAAATTAATATGGAGATGTTATGCTCTAAAGTAAAGTACATGAGGACCAAAATAATTGTTTGTGTGACTTCCCAGACCCCATAATACACTTTACATGCTCTTAGCGTTACAAATAAAGTTTGCATGCTATGCCAATGAAGTAAAGTAACATGAACACCATTTCAGTCGTACAAGACGTCTTTTACTTAATATTTCAATTGCAGGATGATGTTAAGACATTATAAAAATAGAATTTACTGGAGAAAAGGATAATAAATCAAAAATAAATACAAAAAATGTCACCACAAACCTTCTAGTTTTTATTTATGCTTAATATGTTTTATGTGACAATGTGTTTATGCTTCTCAGATGATGATGATGATGATGATGACCCTTTCGATGTCGAGAAAGAGAGGGCTACTTCCATGTTCACAAACAAGACAATAGGTACCATTAAACTATTTTAATGTGTGTGTTATCATTAATGATGGCTGTAGACTGTATTAACAAATTAGTGTTTAATTATGGTTATGTTATTTTATTCAAAAATGTGTATTTCCTTTTCAGACGATGACGAGGATGAGGATGACGGGGACAATGATGATGACGATGACGGGGACGATGATGATGACCCCCCTTTGGATTTCGAGAAAGATGGGGCAACCTCCATCGTACCAAATATGACAGCAGGTATTATTTAACTGTTATTGGTTGTTTGTTTTTAAACATTTTGCACTACACTGTATTCACAAATTCCTGTTTATTTATGCCTGAATAATTTTATTCAAAATTGTGTATTTCCTTTTCAGACGAGGATGACGATGACGGGGACAGTGATGGTGACGGGGACAATGATGATGACCCCGCTTTGGATTTCGAGAAAGATGGGGCTACCTCCATCGTACCAAACAAGACAGCAGGTATTATTTAACTGTTATCAGTTGTTTGTTTTTAAACATTTGGCACTACACTGTATTCACAAATTCCTTTCTATTTATGGTTATATAATTTTGTGCTAAATTGTGTATTTCCTTTTCAGGCGACGATGATGATGGTGACCATGATGCTGATGATGGCGATGACGGGGACATTGATTATGATGATTACGGGGACGATGATGATGATATTGACAATGATGATGGCCCCCCTTTGGATGTTGAGAAATATGGGGCTACCTCCATCATACCAAACAAGACAGCAGGTATTATTTAACTGTTATAGGTTGTTTGTTTTTAAACATTTGGCACTACACTGTATTCACAAATTCCTTTCTATTTATGGTTATATAATTTTATACAAAATTGTGTATTTCCTTTTCAGGCGACGATGATGATGGTGACCATGATGCTGATGATGGCGATGACGGGGGCATTGTTTATGATGATGAAGATGATGGGGACGATGATGATGATATTGACAATGATGATGGCCCCCCTTTGGATGTTGAGAAATATGGGGCTACCTCCATCGTACCAAACAAGACAGCAGGTATTATTTAACTGTTATACATGTAGGTTGTTTGTTTTTAAACATTTGGCACTACACTGTATTCACAAATTCCTTTCTATTTATGGTTATATAATTTTATACAAAATTGTGTATTTCCTTTTCAGGCGACGATGATGATGGTGACCATGATGCTGATGATGGCGATGACGGGGACATTGTTTATGATGATGACGATGATGGGGACGATGATGATGATATTGACAATGATGATGGCCCCCCTTTGGATGTTGAGAAATATGGGGCTACCTCCATCGTACCAAACAAGACAGCAGGTATTATTTAACTGTTATCGGTTGTTTGTTTTTAAACATTTGGCACTAGACTGTATTCACAAATGAGCTTAAAAAAACAAAAGGTCTCTGTCGGAAGGTCCCAATCATTTTGAATCCTTTGCAGGAGGTTTGTATAATTTGGTGCACATTTCTAAAAATAATATGATGTGAAGAGCACACAAAGATGTGTTATTGTCTTAAACACAACAAACCTTTTTGTGTTCAGTTATGCATATAAATTTATGCAAAAATTTGTTTTTTATAGATGATGATGATGATGATGCTTCGAATGTCGAAAAAGAGAGGGCTACCTCCATGTTAGCAAACAAGACAGCAGGTATTATTGAACATTTTTTTCTGGATTTAAATAAGGCTATTATGTTTTAGGCATCATTCATCATTTCATCGTTAAAATTTATTTTTCACTTGTGTGTTTTGTGATAATTCTGGGCTAAGTGTGAGTTTAGGCTATCCATAAAACCGGTTTAAACCCCAAATACTTTGCATTGACTGTTCCAAGACGGTGACCCCAGCTTTAATAAATGTTCATGTTTAATGTTTTGTTGTATGTATTTTCTTGTATCGTCGAGGCAATTGGTCACTAGCTTTAAATGAAAGACTACCAGAAGTTCCCCCCAAAAAATAATATTTTTGGAGTTTCATTTTTCCTCATAGTTAGCTATGCGGATTTTTTCTAAGGCTCAAAAAGTTTCAGAGTGCTGTTGAATATAGTTGTAGAAAATAGAAGGGTTATTTACCCTACTCCCAGTTTTAATCAAACCCCTTTTATCCATGATGTAGATATTGAATGAGAATTCATCGCTCATCGTGTTTGTCTCATTTTTGGTCAAGAAACTACTTATTAATCCACCGTCGCAAAGCGGGAGGGGTATTTTAAGAATGCCCGTTGTCCGTCCATCCGTCAGTCTGTCCCTAACACTTTTGTGTCCGCTCCATATCTCCTATACCCTTTGACAGATTTCCATGAAACTTGCCTTAAGGGCATTAAGACAATGTGCAGAAGGCATTAGTCAGTTATGCCTGCTCATGGTCAAGGTCGTACTTCAAGGTAAAAGGTTTGAGCCTCCATTTTCGTGTCCGCTACATACCGTTTGAAGGATTTTTATGAAACTTACTACAAATGTTAAGGGCATAGAACCAATGTGCATAAGGCATGATTCAGTCATGTTGGCTCAAGGTGAAGGTCATACTTCAAGGTCAAAGGTTTGAACCTCAATTGTCGTGTCGGCTCTGTTTGTCTTATTACCTTTAAAGGATTTTCATGAAACTTGGCTGAAATGTTAATTTCGTTGAGACAATGTGCAGACGGCATGAGTCAGACAGCTGGCCCAATTTCAAGGTCAAGAGTTACAGCCTTTATTTTTGTGTCTTCTCCATGTTTCTATACCAATTAAAGGATTTTAATGACACTTGGCTAAAATGTGTAGGAAATTCAGACAATGTGCAGAAGGCACAAGTCAGTTATGCCAACTCAAGGTCAAGGTCATACTTTACGGTCAAAAGTTTGAATCTCCATTGTCGTGTCCGCTCAATATCTCTTATACCCTTTGAAGGGTTTTCATGAAATTTTGTTACAATGTTAAGGTCATTGAGATGATGTGCAGAAGGCATGAGTCAGTTACGCCGGCTCAAGGTCAATGTCACAGTTGAAGAACACTAATTTACCCTTCATTGCTTTCGTATATGATTCATATCTCCTATACCCATTGAAGGATTGTCATGAAAAGTTTGTCATTTATAAGATGTTCTGAAGTCATAAGTCACCACTTTAGTGTAAAAGAATGTCAGCCGGGGATGTAGTTGCCTCTTCGACTGCCTTGTTACCATGAAAGAAGTGAGTGGCCTGTACAAAATAGCTAGTTGTTTGATTAGATATTTACTCACAGCAATAATAAATGGTATCATTTTTCAGGTTATGCAGGAAAATGTGTCATCAACATACTGTTTTCAGGAATGTCAGTTAATTTGGTGAGTCTTCAGAATTTTCATTTTACTTTTACCAGTTTTTAGTCCCCTAACGGTTTCACCATTGCAGGCATTTCCACAGGGCTTTTAAGCACAGTGGCACCCCTGTGCCTGAATTTCCAAATCAGGGGTACCCCTGTGTCTGAATTTCCAAAGAAGGGTACCCCAGTGCCTGAATTTTTAATTCAGGAACACCCCTGTACCTAAATTTCCAATTATTATCTGTGTATGTGCTTTTTAGCTCACCTGAGCACAACGTGCTCATTGTGAGCTTTTAGGATCACCTTTTGTCCGTCGTGAATCGTGCGTCGTCAACATTTACCTTGTTAACACTCTAGAGGCCACATTTATTGTCTGATCTTCATGAAACTTGGTCAGAACATTTGTCCCAATGATATCTCGGCCGAGTTCGAAACTGGGTCACGTGAGTTCAAAAACTAGGTCACTAGGTCAAATTAAAGAAAAAGCTTGTTAACACTCTAGAAGTCACATTTTTAGTCCATTCTTCATGAAACTTGGTTAGAACATTTGTTCTCATGATGTCTCAGCTGATTTCGAAAATGGTTCCGGTCTGTTGAAAAACATGGCCGCTAGGGGGCGGGGCAGTTTTCCTTATATGGCTATAGTGAAACCTCGTTAACACTCTATAGGCCACATTTATTGTCCAATCCTCATGAAACTTGGTCAGAACATTTGTCCCACTGAAATCTCGGCCAAGTTCGAAAATGGTTCCGGTCTGTTGAAAAACATTGCCCCCAGGGGGCGGGGCAGTTTTCCTTATATGGCTATAGTGAAACCTCGTTAACACTCTATAGGCCACATTTATTGTCTAATCTTCATGAAACTTTGTCAGAACATTTGTCCAAATGAAATCTCAGCCAAATTCGAAAATGGTTCCGGTCTGTTGAAAAACATGGCCGCCAGGGGGTGGGGCAGTTTTCCTTATATGGCTATAGTGAAACCTCGTTAACACTCTATAGGCCACATTTATTGTGCAATCTTCATGAAACTAAGTCAGAACATTTGTTCTAATAATATCTCGGCCAAGTTCGAAAATGGTTCCGGTCTGTTGAAAAACATGGCCGCCAGGGGGCGGGGCAGTTTTCCTTATATGGCTATAGTGAAACCTTGTTAACACTCTATAGGCCACATTTATTGTCCAATTTTCATGAAACATGGTCAGAACATTTGTTCTAATGATATCTCGGCCAAGTCCGAAAATGGTTCCGGTCTGTTGAAAAACACGGCCGCCAGGGGGCGGGGCAGTTTTCCTTATATGGCTGTAGTGAAACCTTGTTAACACTCTATAGGCCACATTTGTTGTCCAATCTTCATGGAACTTTTTCAGAACATTTGTTCCAATGAAATCTCGGTTGAGTTCGAAACTGGGTCACGCGAGGCAAAAACTAGGTCATTAGGTGAAATAAAAAAAAATTGAAGACCCCTTTGATATATTTTAATGAAGCTTAATATGTAGATACATGTACCTAATATCAAGACCTTGCATTATGTTTGTGTTGGGTGGGGTCAAGGTCACAGTTACTAAAAGTTTTCGCTCAATAACTTTAAAACCTTTCTAGATATTTTAATGAAACTTCATACATAGATATCAGGTGAGCGACCTAGGGCCATCATGGCCCTCTTGTTTAGCTCTGGAGTAATGTAGAAATTAATATGGGACACATTCAATTAAGAAAAAAGTAGAACCCATTGCCAACTGTGGGTCTATGCCCCTGTGCCTTAACAAAATCGTGGGGAAAGGCCTGCATTGGTGACAGCAAGAATGAATAAACTCTAGATTTATATTCACCAGCTTTTTAACTAATGCACATGGGTATTTTGGTGAAGTTGTGGTTGGTGACATCAGTAACCAGGCTGGCTAGCTCAGTTGGTAGAGGGCTGGACTACAAATCTGAAGATTGCAGGTTTGATCCCTGGCCTGGCCACATAACTTGTGTGGTGATTGGTCATGAAGTTCTTTCTACGGCCATTCTCCCCCTACCTCTGATTCAAGGAGGGCAGTTGTCAGTTACTTGCATAAGTATGTGCGCTTAGTACAGTTAAACCAGCTACCCCTGGAAAAGTGTGAGTTGGTTAGCTGACCACCATGATGTGACTGAAATACTGTTGAAACGGCAAAAAATTCAACAAAACAAACAAACAAACAGACAACATAAGAGTTTTGTGATAATCTGTATAATATGGAGACATCTATGTCGTATAGGCACACATCAGTTTTCACTATGAAATAATTTAAATGAAACTAAATGTTTGCAAAAATAAGTGTATATTAATATATGTGTGTGTGAAATCCTAAGCATATTATTATCAAATTGTCCTTACATGAGTATGTTCTGTCAGTGTGCTTCTTATGCTTTATACAAGTATTGAGCAATTTCTTGTATCTATTTTTAAGGGATTTTTCAAGATTTTTCGAACCTGCAAGCTTGTAACGAGCGCAGAAGAGGCTGATATTCTCGTTCTTCCAGCATGTAAGGCAAATCACAAATACATCATATGTATAAGAAATATAATGGCTATACAGTTATCAATATATTTATAAATGTTTAATTATAACCAGTGTCATATCCAGTAGGAGTATTATCATGCCTGTTGCTCAATGACATGTAATATAGCAAACTTTCATTGCCGGTATTTAACAATTAAAGGGTATCACATTCAACATTTAAACATAATCATGTAGTGTTTTGTCGAAAAATGTTCACAAAAATCGGAAACGTTTAAGCAGAATTTTAAAGTCACTATCAATGGAATACATTTAAATATGTGATGTTCATTAAATTATTTAACAGTTGAAAAAATTAATTCATTTGAACGTTGTGAGTCGTTTTCATGATTACATGTATTACTTGCAACATTTTCATCAACAATTTTACTACCAGTTAACCCATTAAGTCTTAAATATAATCTGCAGAAATATATCATCTCTACAGTAAATCTGAAACATTCCACATGTGTAGGCATAAGTGTGCAAGAGGAAATTTACAGTTTTTTTTTTTTAATTAATTATTATTACCTCGTAATTGAAGAGAGAGGGGTATACTGGAGTCACTCTGTCAGTCGGTTTGTTGGTCGATAGGTCAGTCCACATTAAATGTTATAACTTTATGGAGTGAACTTACTCCACATTTATGCGTCATAACCATGAAGTTTGCAAGAAACAACTCATACCCAGTGATCTACATATTACTTTGTTATTTGCCCTTAAGCAAAGACATGGGCAGTGATCTGTCCGCATACAATGTCACAAGTTGAATAAGCGTTGCAAGGTTACTAGTGACAAATCTATAGATTCCATTAACAAAATTTGACAGGATTAAAATAAGCTGAAATGCTTATATTTGTACCTTTTATGCATTTGCAATCATACAATCAGTGTTACCCTGGAAATGTTTCATTTAATCCTTTACAAACAAATGTTGACATTAGACAGTTTGCCTGTCACATGATGTCAACTTAGCCATTGCTGTGATCTTTGGCAGCACAACAAGATCAGTTCCTTTATTTTTGGTTTTCAGCAGGAAATGGACACACTAAACATTCAACAATGAAACTATTCCAGTGCCTTGTTGGCAGAGAGAAATCTATTGTCAGTGCAAAGTGGGTGACAGACTCTATTGCAACAGGTTGCTTGCAAGAGCTGGTAAGAGTACAATAAAAATAAACTTAATTTTACTGCCCCCCCCCCCCCCACTCGCCACATTATTAAGTGATTGATGAGCTATTATAGAGGTACTGTCCTGTGTATTCCATCATATATAATCATGTTATAGCTTGTGTGGAAAATAACTTACGATTTTTTGTGCAAACATGAAACAAAAGTTTTCAAGCAAGGTTATGGTTGGTTGTAAACCCGCATTTAATTAATTCATGCCCCATAACCAGTGGAAGAATGCAGATGTGATCAGACTAGAAACACAGGACTGTTTTAATTTATTCAGTCAATATTCAGGCCGGTCAAATGGTTATTATGGTTTTCTTGTTTCTTTATTATTGCACAGGATGAAAGATATGCTGTGAAGAGTGCAGTAACATATGGCGAGTGGTCTGCGTATGAGAATTATGATCCTTTCGAATTCAAATTCCTTGGAAGTGATTGGATTGAAACTAAAGAAGGTAACTAATGGAATTTCAGTTAAAGAATGTCAATTAGCTCATCATTTATACCCCACTTGTTCACACACTGTTCCCACTTGTTCACATACTGTCCTCACTTGTTCACACACTGAACCCACTTGTTCGAGCACTGTCCCCACTTGTTCACACACTGAATTCACTTGTTCACACACTGTCCCCACTTGTTCACACACTGTCCCCACTTGTTCAAAGACTGAACCAACTTGTTCAAACACTGAACCCACTTGTTCACACACTGTCCCCACTTGTTCACATACTGTCCCCACCTGTTAACACACTGAACCCACTTGTTCAAACACTGTCCCCACTTGTTCACACACTGAACTCAATTGTTAACACACTGAACCCACTTGTTCAAACACTGTCCCCACTTGTTCACACACTGAACTCACTTTTTCACACACTGAACCCACTTGCTCACACACTGTCTCCACTTGTTCACATACTGTCTCCACTTGTTCACACACTGAACTCACTTTTTCACACACTGAACCCACTTGCTCACACACTGTCTCCACTTGCTCACATACTGTCCTTGCCTGTTCAATTTGTTATTATTATATAACTTATAATATCCTCTAATCAGCTGTTAGTGTAATGTGATATGCGTTGTGGGGGCATCAGTGTCTGTGACGACACATTAAAAAAGATACCCTGTATATTTAGGAAGGGACACGTTACAACAGAATGATTATTGAAATTGAGGGCATCCCTGTTATATATAGTTTTATGTTATTTCAGAGAAATGAATGATAAAATATGAACAGGTATTGAAGTGGAACAACTTTATTTTATTATCTTCAGACGATCTCCGATGTCTTTTAACTAGAATTGGTGGTCATGAGGTGTTGACAGCGTCTGTAGACACTATCTTCATTTGCGCTGATGGAGAACTTCATACATCATGTATATATTTTTCTTACTGTTCAATAGTTCCAATGTAAGAGTTTTTTTTGTCAAAATTTAATTTAATTTTATCACTTTATCAGAAAAATATCCATGATTAACGGTCCAATATTCTATACACATGGAAATAGCAATGTGTCCGAAATCATTTTTCTCAAGATATGTATTGAGTGAATTATCCCTTTGGTCGTTAAAGATTAAGAACACTTGAAACTATATTGCTTACAGTTACCTGGTATTAATCATTCTTTGAACAACTGCTTGCTAACGTAACTATAAAAAAATAATAATGTGTACTGTGTAAAAATTTATAAATGATCGTTACAATCCACCTTTTATCTCTATAAAAAATTACTGCAATACTCCTGAAACAGTTTGTGCTGGCAAGCTCTTGTACTATTAGAAACATGGGAAGCTCTTGTACTATCACGAAACATAACAGAAGTGTTCGTTTTGTCCATTGCATTTGTTCTTACTGGAGTCAGATGTCTGTTGACAGCTGATGTAAAACAAAACTGTGCACTGATATTACGTTGTGTATGTTTCAGCTCAATGTGTTGATAAAGAGTGGATCTTCCACACCATAATCAGTGGAAAGGTCATCAGCCCTCTATCCAAAATATCCGATGACATAGTGAATTGCAGTGATAATGACTCGGACATTGTCGGGTGTGAAGCATTTTCACCAAGTAAAAAAATATTTGTCCAGACTTCAGGATCTCTGTCTGGAAAAAGAAAGCAAAAGCTCCAAAGTTGTGTCTACTGTCAGGTATTGAATACAAAAATGTCAAGACATCTTGCGAGTAAACATTCAAATGAATTGGAAGTTGCCAAAATATTAGCATTGCCGAAAGGATCCCAGAAACGAAGGCGAGCTTGGATTGAACTTGCAGCAAAAGGGAATTGGGTCCACAACAAAGAAGTTCGTGAAACTGGAAAGGGGTTTATTATTCCAAAATACAGGCCATCCATCAACAATGTTGAGCGAAAGTATCTTCCTTGTGAGTTCTGTAAATCCGAAATTGTTGCAAGTGATATGTGGAAGCATCACAAGACATGTGTTGTAAGGCCAGCAGGCATTCATAGCGATTCACCGATTGCAAATTCTAAATTACTATTGCCTGTTGATTGTTCTCAGGAACTAAACAGAAAAGTTCTTAGCAAAATGCGGGATGACCTCATTTCGGTTGTTGTCAGGTCTGATCCACTTATCCTCGAGTTTGGATCAAGAAAATATGAAAAAGTAGGAGATCAAGACCATATGCACCAGCACATCGGTCAAAGGATGCGTGAATTGGCAAGGATAGTGATATCTATGAAGGATACAAGTAAGAGAATGTTGACTTTGAAAGACTGCTTAATTCCAACACGATGGAAACTTCTTTTAAATGCTGTAAGATCAGAAGCTGGTTTCGATAGCGAGACCATGCAGTGGTCAAGACCTTCATTTGCTATTAAA
This sequence comes from Congeria kusceri, assembly GCA_027627225.1. NCBI lineage: Eukaryota > Metazoa > Mollusca > Bivalvia > Myida > Dreissenidae > Congeria > Congeria kusceri. The sequence continues at coordinate 33,387,260 of CM051040.1, read as the reverse complement.
GTAGGACATGGCATCAAAAAGTGTGCTAAAATTGTTAGAAATCAAGCTAACATAATGGAGGATGAAGAATTAAGAGAACGCGCCAACTCTATTATTGAGTTGTATGAAGATGAGTGGGAGGAGCGCATAGTGTCTCCAGCAAGAGCCTCATTAGCCTCAGTGAAGTATAACACACCGAAACTGTTGCCTCTGGTGGAAGATGTTGTCACCCTTTCTACATATCTGAAATCTGAAATTGAGGCAGCCAGGACGTCTCCCAAAAAACCTGAAATGTACACCAAGCTATGCAAAGCAGTGTTGGCACAGGTCATCCTGTTTAACAGAAAAAGGGCAGGAGAAGCCCAACGACTTAAAGTTGAGGACTTTTTGAGGGCCTCTTTAAACCCAAAAGTGGACGCTGAAGTAAAAAAGTCGCTTACCAATTTCGAACAAACATTGTGCGAGACCCACATTCGTGTAGAAACCAGAGGAAAACGTGGACGCAAGGTTGCGGTAATTTTTACTGCGGAAATGAAGAGCCACATTGAAATTTTGTTGAAATTAAGAAAGAACTTGGCCATCGAGTCTAAGTATGTGTTTGCCCCTCCCAACACACATATGCCTTACAGGGGATCAAAAACCTTACGGGAAGTATCATTGGAAGCAGGATTGAAGTATCCAGAAAGAATAACGTCAACTAACCTAAGAAAACAGTTGGGGACGATGTGTCAGCTGTTGGGCTTAACAGAAAATGAACAAGATGTTTTAGCCAAGTTCATGGGACATGACATTCGAGTACACCGTGAATTTTACAGACTTCCCCAGAGCACGATAGAAATAGCAAAAGTGACAAAAGTGCTACACTTGCTTAATGCAGGAAAAATATCCGACCTGGAGGGGAAAGACCTCAACCATATTGATCTTGATGTTGGTAAGTCACTCTTTACTAACCTTTGATGGTAAGATATTGTTAAGAGGTTTAACAAAATGGTTTAAACATTGTTATCAACAAGAATTTAAGTTACAATCCTTTTAAAATATTAAACCACATTGTTGCCAATTATGAAAATTAAATGGAAGATGGCAGAGTATATTGGTTTGCTTATTTTGGTGTTTTGTTTCTGCTTTTTTTTTGCAATTTAAACCCTTTGATGCAGGTCATACTGACATTGTTTGGCTGCAAAGCAATACGAGAGTGTGCATGAACATGCTATAAATTTGATTGGATTAATGCATAAAATATATGGCTATTATGTTTATGGAAAGCTAGTATAAGTATGTCCTTGTGCAACTCATTCATGCCAATTATCTGTTTACAGAACTAGAAGACAGTTCTGGTGATGAATCTTTAGACGAGGAAATAAGTGTGCATCTGGAGGGTAATTAAAATCCATACCTTTATTGATAAAAATAATACAGCTGAACCGAAGGTTTTTTCCTAGTAAAGTTAATATGTTGTTGCACTTCATTAGTTTTATGTATGTGTATGGCCTGGTACATCACAATAATGTTTGAATTAACAAATTTTAGATCTGACGAATACCTCTGTCGACAAAGGCGAATCTTCAAAAGATTTCATTACGTCAAGGAAACAAAGTATGTAAACCCCTTTATTATTTTTCTAGAGAATTGTGACAACAAACAGAAACCCTACTAAAAAAAATTCTGTCTGTAACCACTATAGCTATTGAAACTTGACACAATGTATTCAGTTTCACAATAGAATAGAACGATTGATACAATTTGGGTAACAGTACATGAACACATTATTTAATTAGCATTTAATTGATTACTGACCTATCAACATATTCAACTGAAACTCCACACATATCTTTGGGGTCATTATGTTACCTTATAGAGTTCATATGTATTGTGTAATGCTGGCAAACCCAGCTCTTGATACAATTCTACCACCATTAACCAATTTTGTATTTCCCTATGGTTGCTTAATAAATACTTGTTTTCAATACAGAATGGGTCTCCATGCAAAATGAAGAAAATGAGGATGGTGATAGTGGTAGCGATAGCGATGCAGAATGGTGTCAACCCCGTAAGAAACTATGTAAGGAATATTTATCCTGATTTGATTTTCTATTTGTCCTCATTACAGTTTTCCATTGTTTTGTTTGGAAATTCTTCATAAACATATCTGTAAAGTTATATTGTATTTGAATTAACCTTTATGCCGCCCTTTGCAGTTGCACTTTCCTAGGAAAAGTGTTAGTAGGTTAACTGACCTCTGTTATGTGACTGAAATACTGTTGAATATGGCATAAAATCCAGGGAGAATAAATTTGTTCAGCTGATATTATTGTTTAATTATGTTATTTGTCTTTTCTATTCCACTCAACCAAGTATTGGCGTCCAATCAGGTTAAAGGGTGTTTCTCAGGAATGACTCGAGTGATTGCATTCAAACCTAAAACTTTTAGTCTTAATTTTAAAATTAACCTAAAGGTTTGGTTACTTCAATTTGAAATGTGTCTTTATGACCTTTGACACTTGAAAATTTCAAATTTCATAAACTTGAGTGACAGAGTCAATTTTTATTTCCATTATCTAACTCGACAATGAGTATTCATACATAGTTACCCTAAACCAATTTAATATGTATTGCATAGTATGAGGTTATTGTTCAAAGATCAAGGTAACAAGTACTGAAACAAACAAGGTTAGCTCAATAACTTAAAAACGAAATTATTGAAGGATACAGTAAGTTAGATAGCAAAGGGATAGAGATTGTGTGATGGGTCAACATCACTGTTAATCACTGGTAATTAAAAAAAAAACAACTTTCCACTCAATAACTGGATATTTAAAAAAAAAGGCAATCTTACAAGCACAAGAAAATTCAAATGTGCTGTTTGACAGCTGTTGATTGGGTAATTAAAAAGGTATGAAAAAGTCAGCTGTTGCCACTGAAAGTACATTTAAAATACTAAGAACGCCTTGTCTATATATTTATTTCCCATTCAGTTCGATTGAATGGTGATGCATGTTTTAAACGATGTTTCGTTAGTATAATTTAAATATATATTGATGTTAATTTTATTGATGTTAATTTTAGGCAAAAACTTCCCAAAGAAAGGGCTAAGAACCCCGTGGAGAGAGGAGGAGAAAAATTGTGTGAAAAATGAATTACGTAAATGTTTAAATTTGGGAACATTGCCCTCCAAGTCTGAATGTGAACAAGTAATAAAGAAGAATCAATGTTTAAAGAACAGAACGTGGACAATGGTAAAAGGATTTGTTAGAACAACATTGAATAGAAGGAAATGAATGTCTGTCCATACCTCCTGTCCGATTTTTTAGCTCACCTGAGCACATAGTGCTCATGGGGAGCTTTTAGGATACCGTTTTATCCGCCGTACATCAGTGCGTCCGTGCGTTAGCTTTTTCTTCAAACGACTTCTCCTCCTTAACCCGTTGACAGATTTTAATGAATGAACTTCAAAGGAATATTCCTTGGGTGACCCTCTTTCCACGTTGTTCAAATCGCTATAGTCCATTGCATATGTAGGTCACCAGAGCTTAAAAAGATTTAAAAAATGAAAACTTAAAAAAATCTTCTTTGAAACCAAAACGGTCAGGAGTTTAATATTTGGTGTGTAACATTGTCTAGTGGTCCTCTACTAAGTTTGTTCAAATCATGCACCTGGGGTCACTGGCCATGTCCCAGGGGTCACATGATTTATATAGACTTCTATAGTAAATGACTTTAAAAATCTTCTTCTATGAAACCGCAAGGGCCAGGGGTTTATTATTTGGTGTGTAATATCATATAGTGGTCCTCTACAAAGTGTTTTCAAATAATGCTCCTGGGGTCAAAATTGGCCCCGCCCTGGGGGTGACCTGATTTCTTTATATGTATATAGTGAAAACTTTAAAAAATCTTCTCTGAAACCGCAAGGCCAAGAGGTTTGGTTTTTGGCATGTAACATTGTATTGTGGTTCTCTACCAAGTTTGTTCAAATCATGCCTCTGGGGTCAAAACTGGCCTCGCCTAGGGGTCACAAGATTTATATAGACTTATATAGTAAACAACTTTAAAAATCTCTGAAACCACAAGGGTCAGTTTTTAATACTTGGTGTCAAACATGGTTGGTGGTCCTCTACCAAGTTTGTTCAAATCATAAAATTTGCCCCGCCCTGGGGCTATCTTATTTCACATATATGTATATAGTCAAAACTTCACAAATCTTCTCTAAAAGGACAAAGCCTAGAGGTGTAATATTTGGCATGTAACATCATATGGTGGTCCTCTACCAAGTTTGTTCAAATCATACCCCTGGAGTTAAAATTTGCCCCACCCTGGGGCTATCTTATTTCTGTTATACGTGTATAGTGAAAACTTCAAAAATCTTCTCTGAAACCGCAAGGCCCAGAGGATTGGTATTTGGCATGTAACAGCATATTGTGGGTCTCTTTCAAGTTTGTTCAAATCATGCCGCTGGGGTCAAAACTGGCCCCGCCCTGGGGGTTACTTGTTTCCCTTATATGTATATACTAAAACTTGAAAAATCTCTGAAACGCACAACCCATACATTTGAAATTTGGCATGTAACATCGTATGGTGGTCCTCTACCAAGTTTGTTCAAATCATTCCTCTGGGGTCAAACTGGCCCCACCCTGGGGGTAACTTGTTTTAATAATATCTATTCCGAGTATGAAAATGGTTGCGGTCAGTTGAAAACATGTCCACCAGGGGGTGCAAGTTTCCTTATATGGCTAAAGTGAAACATTGTGAACACTCTCGAATTCGCATTTTTGTCCAATCTTCATGAAACTTGCTCAGAACATTTGTTCTAATGATATCTCAGCCAAGATCGAAATTGGTTTCTGAAACATCACAAAAGTTGCTCAGAACAGTTCAGTTCCCCGAAGTCTCAGGTGAGCAACCTAGGGTCTATGGCCCTCTTGTGTTAATTTAGAGTTTAGTCAGCATCCAACAGGTGAAGCTCTTCGTACAATTAGTTAGAATTTGTATAACCTAATTATTACAACTTTCTACGTATTTCGACATGCGGCATCGGGTTGTATTAGTCACTACTGTCACAAGATCTATAAATGTTTCTGCATAAAAATTTGGTCTGGAATGAAAATTGAACAGTGGTAGTCATTGTTATAAAAAAAAAACAAGTATAATACATTTACTATTAATTTTGTGATGAAAATTTGACTTTTTAAAAACAAAACTGTTAGAAGTATTAATACATGCAAGTTATTATGAAAATATTAGTACTTCACACATTTTGAAAGATGTTGTATTTGGCAAGTCTGAAAAAATTTCAATTACAATCTCAGATAATTATTAGACATCGTAATGAATCACAGAAAAGGAAAAAAGAACATTTGGAGTTTGTATAAACAGGCTCTTTAAATAGAATTGTATATTTTTTTTCACTGTTTTCATGCAATTGTTGTTTGCACTGTCATTTGTTAACCCTTCTCAGATTGCACCATGTTTCTATACTTACACACGCCAATGTTGTACATCTATTCAGGCTATAAGTATGCAATGGGCTATTAATGCCGAATAAAGACTGTTATGTAATATTATGTTTTCACTTGTATTAAAGTTGGAATATCAATAAAATCTGACATGCAATTTTGTAATTACATCACTGTTGTAAAGTAGCATCCTTCGTTTGAAGATGTTCATATGTCTAGTAACTACACTGATGCAAACGGATATAATAATGCATTTAAGAAATAAAATAAGCCCCCAGTAAATTAATTTCTACGTAAACCGTGTTAAGCGCATGCGCAGAAAAACTGATGTTGGTGTGTGCTATCCATCAAAATGTTTTGACAAAGTTTAGAATTGGTAGACAGAGTACATAAAGAACAGTTTATTTTAAAATTGCACATTCCCAGTTCCTTATTTTGTTGCCACTATATTATAGTTTGGTTATTGATATTCCAACTTTAACGGGATGCTGCATTTCTTGCAATACTGTCAAAGCATTGTTTTTGTCATATCATGAAATAGTGCTATTCATTTATTTTTTGTTATAACTATAGTAGTTTTGGCTGGTAAGGATTTTTTGCATTGGTTGCCATGTTGTCAAAACAATGTTGTGACATAATTTATGTTGTAAAAACTTGTTCATTTGTGTGTTTGTTTAGGTACAATTCTTTTCTGATTTGTCATTTTACAGTTTCTCTTGTAACATGGCTATGAACTGTCATTCAGCAATTGTAAAATATATTAACAGCATGTCACATGATGCATAAACCAGATCTAAAGTTTCAGTCACTAATAAAATTGCTGGTTTGTATGCTGATAAGGCCGTAGTATTAGTAATATTGTGCATTTATAAATGATGGTATTTTGTAAATAATTGTGTGTACCACGTATAAATGACAGTATTTTTAACCAGGTTTTCAACGAATCCTGGTTATTAGATTGAGGTATGGCGGGCGGGCAGGCGTTGTCAAACAAGTGGTTTCCGGTGAATAACATAAGTTAACATACGGGTAAAATATGGCAGGATTGCCCTTATGAAATTAAACAAGCAATGTTTATCTACACATGTAGAATTTGGCCCCGTTGTGAAATAACCAACTTGATAGTTATAAAAGTTTTGAGAAACACAAAACGATATTTTACCTGGTTGTAAAGAAAATTGCAAATCCTGGCTCTTAGATTAGTGATGGTTGGTAGGTGGGGGGGGGGGGATCCGGTCATTAACTTAGGTTTGTATGGACAAATCTTGATGAAACTGCAAGACTTCATGGCGACTTAGCTTGGGAAATTTGGGGCAAGTCAGTTGAAGGTCCAGGTCACTAAATGAAAACAGAAAAACTGTTCCCACTCAATATCTTGAGGTAGGATAGAGGCATTGTGTTGGAATTATTTGTGTATTTATTACTCAACTTGAGATTGCATTTGAGGCCAGTTGTGTCATCGTCAATGTTCCTTACTAACATTAGTAAAAAAGTTTCCACACAATAATGTGTTGTTGAATATTGAAACTGCACTTAAATTGTGTGTGTAGTTAGCTTACATGTTAACCTAGCTTGTAATTTTGGCCAGTTGGGTCAAGGTAACTTTTACTCAAATAGAACTAAATATGCATGTATCATATGTTAATTCTTGTTTCAGAAATTATGCTGGCGAAAGAGATCTGTGTTTGAATTCAAAAATAGTTCCATATAAGTCCAAAAGCAAATGTTTGTAAAATCGAATAAAACTACAGAAAATTTAGTATTGGTTTTCATGCTAAAATTGTATGATGAAGAGAATGTATTGTTTCTTTCGTTTCATGCAGTGTATGTATATATGCATGGACTATAGACAATTAAATCTGAATTAAATACAATTGTTTTGCTTTTAATTTTATTTTATGATCAGCTGATTGACATGTACAATTTATAGCGTCGCTGTCAGTGTACACCTTAAAGTTCTTCAAATGTGATGACAAAAATTATGTATTATGATTATGTCGCATTAATTATACATCATTATATATATTTTATAACACTAAATGAAATAAATAGTGTGGCTGATTCATACGCGGTATTATTATCGACGACTGGTTTAAATTTTATCAAACTATTATCAACCAACGTTCACAATAGTCTTCTGACTAAAACCAAAGCACACAAAGAAGAAATAACATTTTCAATGTCTTTCTCAAGTTATGTACCTAACCGGAACTATTGAACAGCAACGAACATGAATAATCGACTGTCTTACATTGCGCACTCTGTTCCCCTTGTTCACACTTTCCCTTCGGGTTTTCACTCTGTGCCTTAATCACATACTTTCCTCACTTGTTCACACACTATCCTAACTTGTTCACACAACGTCCTTCCCTTATTCGCACACTTCTCACATGTTCTCACATAGTTCCTGCTTATTCGCCTTCTTCAACGCGTCAGTGTTTGGTAATAGCATGTTAAAATGCGAATCGTATTTAAGGGATTATAGTACAACACATTTGAAGAATTGTCAATGAACGTTATCAATTGAATAAATAAAGTCATTGGAAAAACAAAAATGTGTTGAGACAGCATTAGGGGAAAAACTAAATCATTTTGACACATGTAAACTATAGACAATAAAAATATTAGCGGTCCCCCTTCCCCCTTCATTAAAGATGTTTTGAAAACTAGGTAAGTCGGTCTTCAACTATTAGCCGACAAACAATTCACAAATTTATTGTCGACATCTTGCATATTGTATGCGACCAGACGGTTATTGATCGCCGTCTGAACACAGACCAGCTAAAACGTTCTCCGAACAGTTTAGGTGAGCGCAAGATATTTGCATAGGACGGTCGCAGCAAATGATTGTAAATGACTGCAACTTAAGTGTATTGATCAATGGATCTGGTGATTGGAAAGTTGGTAACCCGCCGCCGTCCGACAATAAGAAGACCGCCCGACATATTGGCATTTGTTCTTTTGTACTAATGCATACTACGTAGATAGTTTAGATTATTTTTTTCTGCTAACAAATGTGTACGAAAGGTTTATAAAGTGGTTTGCACGAATGAAAGAAAGGTCTATAAACAAAGATTTTACGTGACCTGGATGGCGGATGTGGGGTGGGGCTGGAGTTGACAGTCACAGCGAAGGTCACAACCCGAATTCATAAATCGTCGCGCATGTTTACTTTTTTGTTACAGCCAAGAAAAATTAGGCAAGAAATGAAACTGCTGTAAGCATTATTCTTGGGTTTGTTCTTACACAATTACCACATGTTCACAGATAGATCCGAGTACACATCATAGTAGACACAATTGCAGGGAAATCCATTAATTACATTTGTAATGGAAAACAGGTAAGGGCATTCGAAATTCGCTTACACATACTTATCACGTTGTTTATTTGTTACCACAGCAACCTATACAACGCTTAAAGTTACTATTCATTGAACGTGTAACCTCCACGTGCACACGCGTGAGTCTGTATGACTGTCAACCTATGACGTTGCCGGAAGCAATAACAATTGACTGCTATATAGGTCGCTTATTGAAGTTCATGTGCGCACCGGAATGGCTTAATCGAATGCATTAAAAATGCATCACAAAATTCAAAGACGTTGTTTCTTGCTCAAATAAATAGTGTTGCGGTGAAAATGAATATAATAATCTTTGGGGCATTTGTTTCAAGGAAATTACACGTTTTAATGTCTATAAATAATGAATTCACCTAATGCATTTGGCCCTTTAAAAATGTTTGCAGCACTGTCGTAACATCCACGTTCACAGCTGTATTATAAGAAACAACGGAGGGTTGCTGCCCGTCAAATAAGTGTGATAAAATTGACCAGTCGGCAATTAGTATGGTCGTTTACTTTTCACACGTATTTCCGTACAATTGTGATTCATATAAATCGCATCTTTTAACGTTGAATTCAGAAGACAAAACGATCGGAATCACATCGACCGAGCACCGTAGACGAAAGGCATTGTCTTGGATTGGTAATTAATAATTCAAGTTTAAAAACATTCACTATTTCAACAGCGATCGACACCAATACCATGTAGACGGCATGCGTCCGGAAAAGCGCCGACCTAGTAATACAGTAATCGCCTGCTTATCGGGCATTGTCTGTACAAGAACCAGTACTGTAAACTACTGATAAATTACAATAACCAATATTTCTGGTACATGTGAACCAATGGAACGCTTGAGCATTGAACCATGTGTACGAAACATACAAGTTCGAAGATACAAGAATCTTTATTTCATGACGATATAAAATATAAAAGTATCTAATATGCATTTCTAATTTATATAATTATATAATAATCAACTGAACTAATTACATATTATTTCATTCAGCAAAACAATTTAGTAATATTTCTTAACTCGATGAGCTAATGCTGTTTGTTATTAAATTTATATTATATACACATATTTCAGACTAAAACATAATACCATTACCAGAGAAATTAAAATAAATTGCATGTTAAAGCATATGTTATTAATGACTCTCTTAATGCATTAAGTATGCATTATGAAATGCAAAAACGTTGTTTCTAGCTGAGGTATGCCAGGATTTAACGGGGGCACAGAGGGAGGACATATTTTCGTGCGGGGATATGTCCAACATTCCATTTTGGACGGACAAAGTCCGCGTTGTTAAATTAGCGGCATATGTCCGGGTGGGCATACGCACTGGAGGGGCTATGTCCGTCTGACTAAAATTTGACGAGATGGCATATATCCGACATTCCATTGCGGGCACTTGCTGACCCCGAAGCTTATATATTATATAATAATATATAATAATTTGTAACCAAAAAGTCTTTTATTTCTGATTTAAATCTTTGACAAAACAAACATATATCCATATCGCATGATGAGCTTGCTTACTTAAAGCCGAATGCATTTCGTGTCATTACGGCATTCGTGCATTTTTATTAGTCATAAACTGCCATCTTTGTGTCAGTACATTGCATAAGCCTTCTACCTGTTTCGTCTACGCTTCAGTAAACGCATGCACTATTCCATGCCTTTATCCTCGGTGACACGTTTTTAGGTATTCCAGCGTTATTAGCACTTGTAATTTTATAGTTTCATTTATTTTTTTTTATCAGTTTTAAATGCTGTTTCAAGAAGTAGAATATTAAAAATGGGAACACTGTACTGTAATGTCATTCACCTTCTTTCTTTTAAAACACACAATAATTGTGTTGGTCATACCCATATAAGTATCTTTTAATCAAAATAGTTAATATATAATTGGGTATTTCATCGTGTGCGTCTGAGAGAGGAAAAAATGCACGCTGCTCGTTTTGTTTACCCATACGGTTTTAACGTATGAGGCAGATGTAGGAATGGAAAAGCACATATTTATCGGATACGGAAACACACGATGCGGACAGAGAGGTTTGACTCGTCGGTCGGAAAGCAGGCAACTACGGTAGTTTATTGGGCGGCAGTGCGTCAGCCCCTCATCGTGCGTCAACATTCTGACGTCCAACGTTTGTAGCGTCGTAGTAACATGGCGGAAGCACGCACGGTGTTTCGTATGTCACGTGTCATATTGTCATGCTGCGCACAAAAAGTATCGGTGCAAAAGACTTTAAATGACACAGTTTGCGAAACACTTGCGTCGATTATGTCATTATATGTGTAATTGGTGTTTTGTTGTTTCAACACAAGTAAATCAATATACGTTAGATGGACATCAATCGCATTATTTCATAAGTTTCTCCAGACGTGCGGCAGACCAGCGGCGGTCGCAGGGTTCCCGAACTATAGCCTCGTGTTGCCCATGCAAACTCCATAAGATTTTTAAACAACGGCATGCTTTTGTTTTGAGGCTTGGTAAGTAATATTAGACGAGAATCTCGTTAGTGGGCTTGCCTAATACAAAGTGAAACTTGCCAGTAAATCTCACAACTCACAATTTATTACATTTTTTTTCACAAGGGGGGGGTGTAGTAGTGGTGGGGGGATAGGGGGATAGTGACTTGGCCCCGCGCCCAATTCCTGTGGTCATACCTCTATCAATAGAAGGCCCTTATGTTTATGAATTTCATAAAATTAGATCTATTCTAAAAAAATATTTATATATTTATTAATTAAATTATTCTTAAATATTTGGATTAGATGCACACAAGAAAGGAAATATAATCGACGAGTTAGCGGAGCGTTTGCTCTGTCAACTCATCGAGACCATCTTCACAATGAAAAGAAAGGATTCAGCTAAAAACTAAGGAGCGCGGGTTTTAAACTGAAAGTGAAAGTTTGACTCAGGGATTGATACGTTTCATTGTTATTTATTTTATTTGACATATTGTTGTCGTTTTCCACTTTCAGAAAATGTATTGACCATAGGCTAGAGCTTGCATGGAATTTTGAAACTGAAAGCTGACGAACAAAAGTTAATATAAATCGAAATAATTGTTTTTGATGCTGTTTAAACTGAAATATGATGAATACTATTATAAAGTCAAATAATAAAATTCTCATTAATATGTTGAATTCATATTTGACTTGTTGTTGGACTTTAGACATCCTACGACTTCAGACTAATGCAGCAGTCTTCAGCCCAATAACAAGGCAAATATCATGAATATAAATTAACAAGATTTCTAATTAATAACATAAATATAATATGATTTTAATGTTTATACTATTATGTATGAATTTATTTATTCCGGACTTCTACTCGATCTAGAAGTTAACAGTCTGCTTATAGCACAAAATTCATTCAAATGTTTTAAAAATCAATGCTAATGGAGCAACAGAGATTTAAATGGTGCGACTAAGTGTACAAGACACGAATGTTACGTAAGTTTTATACACAAACCGATTCCGATCCGACATAATCATGTTATAGACATTTACTCGCATGTGCAGTTACACAAAGTACTAACGACGAAAAGTATATTAATGAGTAAGCTAAAGCTATTTTTTTTTCAAACCTTACTTCCGTACTTCGCTTTCTTATGCTGTCGGACAGTTTAATCGGGCATCAGACATTAGAAAGCTGCTAACTGTTCGTGGATTTGCGAATTATAGACGCTTTTTTAGAGAAAATAGAAAATAGCTCAACGTTGTGTCTGTAAATGGAAAATCATCACATAATGACGAACCTTTATTTCTAAGTTTAACCAAATCTCATTGTTCATTTTTTTATGTGTAGACTCATATTTGATAAAGGGACTTCAACTCGGATATAACTGAATTCCAAGAAACGGATAATGTAGACTTTGTAACTAAACTGTTGACGTATATCATTTTGTCATTATTTGCAATTGCTATACTATTATCCGGAGTATATTTATATATTTAATAGTTTTCTATGTAGAGCCTTCTGTCTTTACATTTACACCGCTCTTGACCTCAACTAATAAAACAGATGCCTTTAATCTTCGGAGCCTTATCAGCTTTAAAAGTAAAAAATGTACCAAATTGCGTTAATTATTAAAACGATGTTCATCCTTTAATTACTTTTTTTTCGAGCATGTATACGATTGGAAAGTATGTATATTTCTCCAGCACTACGCTATGTTATGTTTGTTGTATTATATTATGTGATGAAGACGGTGTGCACGCACTTGAAAATATAATAAGCTGTTCTGTTCCATTCTATTCTTAGCAGACCAAAGATCAAATACCGTTATTTACGTATGCGTTTCAAGCGTCTATTATTAGCCATGCCACGTTCCGCGTCTTGTAAAAGATATTAATTCGCTTAATTGTTTTTTGTTTTTTGTTTTTTTTAATCTATATATTAAAACAAACCTATAAATATGTATTAAAAAACACATTGGTCTCTGTCGCAATATAAATTCCACAAAGAATGATATAATCAGTGAATCGCATGGTAGTCCAACAATTTGCTATCGCCATCTCGAGCCCACCTGCCTGATATCGGCCGCAAAAGAGCGCTCGATACCACCTGTCTGAAATATGCCGCGCCGCTCGATTCCACCTGCCTGAAATCGACAGCAACGCTCGATCCCACCTTTTTGAAATGGGCCGCAAAGTTCGATTCCACTTATCTGAAATCGGCCACAACGCTTATCCCACTTCCATGAAATAGGCCGCAACGCTCGATCCCACCTGCCTGAAAACTGCCGAAACGCTCGATCTTACATGTCTGAAATCAGTTGCAACGCTCGATCCCACCTGAATGAAATCGACAACAACACTGGATTCCAGCTGCCTGAAATCTTCCGCAACGTTCGATCCCACCTGTCTGAAATCTGCCGTAAAGCTCTATCTCACTTGTTTGAAATCGGCCTCAATGTTCGGCCCACCTGCCTGAAATCGACCATAGCATGCACCACACCTGCCTTAAATAGACCGCATCATTGACCACAACATTCAACGTTTTAACGGGAAGTTAACTTAAGGTATTATGTACTTTTTTTCAGGTCGGTACTTTTGTAAAGAGCGGCGCAGAACATAAAAATAAAATATAAAATCCCTTTTTATTTTTATTTCACTTTTCGGCAAATTTGATTCGGCGCTTCCGTTAAACAACTTATTAAAAACTCTGGCCTAACTCTCAGAAATCAGCCGCAACGCTCGACACCGCATCAACATAACGTTTGAAAGCTACGGTTAACTACGGCAAAGAGAGGACGAAGACGCTGGGTGTGCATGGATTGTCCCGAGTGCTTTGAATAAAATAAAATTACCCAACAACAATGTATATTCGGGACGAAAACAAAATAAGGTGATCAAACCTTATCAATTATACATTTTATTTTTATAATCTTCGTTTTTTTCAGTTTCAATACGCTTCTGTTTAAAAACGTGCAGGTAGAATATGTCGCACATGGTTACCATCATAGCTTTTTAAGCATGTACATAAATGGAGCATTCTAATACATTATACGTAATCTAACAATTTCAGATTCTATATTTGAAAATGAATATCATAAAATGTAATATATTCTTAATTAAAGGTGCGTATTGTTCTAAACTGTCATTGGGTGGGGGTCCTCAATGTGCGTGTGTGTGGCGTCCCCACTGTCCTTAGTCCTCAGTGTGAGTCGGTGTGTCCAAGTGGGTGGAGTCCTCAATGTGCGTGTGTGTGGCGTCCCCACTGTCCTTAGTCCTCAGTGCGAGTCAGTGTGTTCAAGTGGGTGGAGTCCTCAATGTGCGTGTGTGTGGCGTCCCCACTGTCCTTAGTCCTCAGTCTGCTTGGGTCCTCAGTGCGAGTCGGTGTGTCCAAAGTCCTCAATGTCATATCAAATGTCCAACTCTTTAATAAACAAAAAAAATAAAAAATAAGTATCAATTCATATTGTTTGTATCAAAAGACGCGCTCTCACCAATTTTCGTCGAAATTACTTCACGGGAATGTGGTGTACCCATTTGGAGGTCCTACGACTTGTGTCCACACTCTGCACCGTATGCAAGTATGTGTGTGTGTGTGTGTGTGTGTGTATGCTCTTGTATGCACGGTAAAATGAGGACATCCATCAGGATACACAGCAACGAATGAGGACTCGTTGACCAAGTGAGGACGTCCTCACTTGTCAACAGAGTAAATATGCTTCAAAATAATTATTTTTTCACAAAACATGTAAAAAACTTGTCAAATCGAAGAGTCCCACTTGTCGTCCGATTCCTAGCATTTTTCGGCGTGTGTATCATCATTTTACATTTCGACCATTTTTCGCAGATTCGGTTTTATACACACGATGACATTGCGCATGCGCACTCCTGTTACGTCATCTAGATACGTCATCGTTTCGTTCAGTTTGGGAGCCGGTCGCCATTGTTAGAGTCGAAAGTGGGAATAAACTACAAATTTACAAATAACATGGTAAGATTTTTGAAATTGACAATTATAATTATGGTGTTAAATATAGCGGTATAATTTTGTGAGTTCTTTCGCTTATGCATTGAAGTCTTTCTCCAAAATACGGGGCATAAACCCGGACAGTACTTAAATATGGACACCTGACAAGTACTGTGTTTGCATGGTCAAAACCAATTATAAAATGAGATGATATTGATAAAATAATTATAGGAGCTATTTATTTTATGGGCAAAAACGTATTTGATGGATGTGTATAGTAATACATGTACGGTACATGACCGGATTTAGGGAATAACAAATGTAGATCGGATAAAATAAAAGTTACTTTCGGGAAATTTATTTTTATTTCATTCTTTTCTAAAGATTTAATACAATTAGCCGATCGCTGAAACAAAATTGTAAATGGTTTTAAGTCTATAAAGCCTTCAGCCGCTAATAATAGCCCATGTTCTTGCAACAGATCTAAAAATAGATACAGGCAAACACATTACTCATCAAGACATCAGTGTTGTGATGTCAATATTCCAACATGGCGGACAATATGAAAATGGCATTACAAATTTCAGTGATTATTGCAAATAACAATAAAAATAATGAAGAACATCGTATGATATTTATGGATTTATCACATGTGTGTACTCAACAACCGTGGCAAATGTTTTTTTTTTATGTATAAACAATGAGTGTAAATAGCACAAGTGAAAGTGTATCTCGGAATAAAAAGTCTTCAAGTTCAAGTCAACTTGACAAGAAAGAACAACTCCCAGATTCTTGGTCAAAATTGGCAAGTAACAAACATGGTTTTGATTTATATGTCAGTGGATTGGTATATGATCAGCTTTATTGCATATTCTGCATATTGTGTTTGTTTCAGCATATTCTGCATATTGTGTTTGTTTCAACAAACTGACTAATGGAATGGTGATTATATGACAAATTATATAAAAAGTAAGCATATTTCATTTAACCCCAGTTCATATCAGACATTATAAGCCAATTGGTTAGTATTATACATTTTTTGTAAAGGTTTACACATAAGGGATGCCAGCAAACAAGGCACCCTCCAAATACTTAAGTTTTTAATTGATTAAAAATGCATTACAATTCAAAAGATTGTTTGAAATAACAATGTTGTTAACAGTATAAATAAAAGGAGTGTTAAAATTATTAGTGTTTATCGGAGGTCTCCTTGAATATCACACTTGATGTTATCGGAAGTTTTGGGTAGGTTTACCAGTAATCAATCTGTGTAATTATTATGTTTGAATGAACTTAAGGTAGTGTATCCGTAATAAACTCCCGATGTCGACTGATGTCGGCATTGATCGTACATATGGTGGTTCAAAGCAACATGGAGCCATAACTCGTGTTCCATATTTTTAGAGTTATTGTCCGTGGTTAATTTGTATATATGAATTTAGTCCGGAGAACAACTCGATATCTAAAAGAGCTATCAACTTTAAATTTAATTGGTAGATAGATCTCATTGAGGGGAAGTGAAGTAAACAAGTGCAGTAACTCTCGCTTCAATTTTTATAAAGTCATTGCCCTTTGTTAATTTATATATTTGAATTTTGTCTGGATAATATATATAAAAACTATCAGATGTATATGTTATAATTAAACGAATATCAAACCAAACCAGCAAAGTCCCCTGACTAAGCGGCATTCGGGGGGTATTTCAGACAAGACAATGACAGTTCTAGTTTATTCTGATTGATGATTTTTAATAAAAAAAATATTTTTTCCAGGCAGGTCATGAGTGTTATTTCGCGTGTTCTTATATAAATTTAATGTATACATTCCTTTTTATGCCCGCACTTTCAGAGGGGGGAGGGCATTTATATTTGCCCTTGTCCATCCGTCAGATTTTTGTGTCGTGCATAACTCAAAAAGTATTAGTTATTACTGCAAGAGATATGAAACCTTACACACATATTAACCAGCATGTGCAATTGCGCACCTCCATATTTTGGTTTGGATGTTTTTGACATACCTGGATTTATGGATTTTTTTTGGCAAAAGAAATGTCTATTTTAACTTGTATCGCACTTAACTCAAATAGTTTTGCTGCTATAGCAATGAAACTTTACAAACATATTAACTTTTTTTCGATATTATGGGAGTTTTGAGACAAAAGTGGAATGTGGGGGCATCCGTGTCTTATGGACATATGTCTATTAGAATCTGTGACATATTTATTTGATAATTGTCATTTTGCTATGTAAACAAGTCTCTGTAAACAATGTGGAATGCTTAATAAAATTGTTTTCTTATGTTTACAAGGTCATTGGCTTCCAAGGAATTAATATGGCAGTGACTCAATGTGTAGTGTTGGCTAAGGGATTGAAATTGTCTTAAGGGTGGGTCTCAGCAAAGTTTTTGTCTGTCATATGTGCCAGTTATTCACAGAAATTAAGCAGGATGGTGCACAAACAATTAGACATTAAATCTACATGCAAAATGCTGTATATATATCACTGTATTTTTGCACGTCCCCATTTGAAGGTTACACTGTCCTCAGTGTGCGTTTACACTGTCCTCACTTGGTCTCGGTTAGATTAGATATTACTTTTTTTTACACAGGTCTTGATGACTGCAGTGTCGATGACTGTGATGTTGAACCAGATGGCCTAGAACCTGAACTGATACATATGGTGGTTCAAAGCAACTTGGAGCAAGGTATTCTTTGGTGTGAAACCTGTTGAAAAAAAGGTTTACCTATATCTCCGGCTAGTTCAGTTAATTAAGAGTCGGTCTATCAACCTAGCATTCACAAGTTGGATCCAAATAAAGAAGGACTTCATATTTCTACCTACAACAATGATTGTAACCAAGAAAAGCCGCAGTAAAATTATTCAATTATTAATTTTATTTGCCTTTGGACTTCAAACACCATTTTTCTGAGCGCTGGCTACTGTTACACATAGGAATGATTACTTGAAACCAAAAGTACTGGTGGGTTGCTTAGTTTTTTTGCCCTAAATTAACTTTAGGGTCATTGGAAGAATGGAATTTTAATTCTGTTTTAATTCTGAAAATAATTATGCACATAAATGTAAATAATGTCATTGTGTTTTTGCATGTCCCCCTTTGAAGGTTACACTGTCCTCAGTATTAGTTTACACTGTCCTCGTTTGGTGTCAGTAAGATTGGATATTACTTTTTTATTTACAGAGTACTGATGACCACATTGACGATGACTGTGATGTTGCACCAGATGAGCAAGAACCTGAACTAGAATATAATGGAGGTCCAAAGCGACATTGAGCAAGGTATTCTTTGTTGTGTAATCTGTTGAAAACTATTTTCATAGGATTCATCCGGATAATACAGTAAGAAGTATGCCAGTTTGTCAGTATAGCAGTCACAAGTTGGATCCACACTGGGGTAGCCTTAAGGGGTCTTTGAGCTTATCTGCGTATTTTGTGTTCATCTGCACATCAAGCTTTTGCACAGTAGAGGCAACTCTTTTTGTCTACTAACACAATACTGAGACTTATGATTCGAAGCATAAATGACGTTTTCTAGCCCTCATATTTTCAATATTCATTTTCTTTTAGGTCATAAAAATCCATTATAAAATGTGAGGGCCAGTAAGGTACAGCATTTTCACGAAGTGGAATAAGTTTCTAATCATGTATGTTTTATTTTAAGTCTCCAGTGACAGAAGACCATGGACTGAAGGGGAAAAGACTATTGTGTTGTTTTCGATACCTACTTCTACTGAACTTTCTGGAAAACACCAGTGTGCAGAGCTTTTACGTCAACATGTAGAGTTACAATAGAGATCATGGACGATGATTAAACAGTTTATACAAAACCGTATTATGGCTGAAAAAACAAAACAAAAACAAAATATGTTGTTGCCTTATGTCAGTGTCATCAAACACTCGTCGCTGTACTGAATGCTGTACTAAAGTGCTACATATCACTGCTTCTTTTCAATGATGAGGCTTGGATGACTGCTGTAGTGAATATATAATTTAAAATTATTTCCTGGACTTTGCTGAAATTATGTTAAATTGAATATATTGTACAAATACTACTGGCCCGATTAAAAAGAAACTATGAGAAGCTTCATTAGCAAGTGTGTGCACAAAAAAATATGTTCCGTTTCTGATCAGTGCCTTCTTGGAGTACTTTGTGTTTGACGACTGTTCAATTTAATTGCTGTTTTTTGCCCAGTTGGTTTTTAGCAACTACAGTGTACTGTTATCATCATTTTGTATAGAATAGATGAACTTGGTCTAATTGCTTTTTTGAATTAAAAATCTCTTGTCTTGAGGTTCTAACTTCTTCGACTAGTTTTCAAATTTTCAAACGTATTGCGCGAAATTTGTGTTCCTCGAATTCAAGTGATTCCACAGTAATTAAATAAATATTTCATAAAAAAACTCACACAGTTTTAGTTGAATATATATTGATGTTTCGGCTATTCTGCCTTTTTCAAGATAATCAACAAAATGTAGCAAAGCAAAATGGTTGGAATTATAGATGTAGAGAATGCTAAACGATGTCATACATTTAAATGTTATGCTTTCGGATTTGATACAATACAATTATTTCCGATAGAAACATTTATAAAAAAGCAAAAATAGCAAGTTATGAAGATATTCTGGAGACCATTGTTTCTTTAATCTCTATGTTAATTTTGTCAGAAAATGTGTTTCTCTACATGATAATAAGCTTTATTACGTGACTATGTTGTTTGTGTACTGCTAATGTGCCACTGACCAATAGACTATCAGAACTGTTTGTATAAACTCCATACCAACTAAAATATTTGCCAGGACATGACTCAGTCTGTTTATCTTGCATTTTGTGTCACTTTCTTTGCTGTGAGCAATCCACTGCTAGTGACCAAACTTGACAGTTGTCACACTTATACATTATTAGACTACCACTAATTTGCGTATAGAATTGAATTACAAACTGATTTTATTTGACAATGATTGCATTCTACTGATTAATATATACAATTATATAATATATCCGGAAATTATCATGAATAAATACACTAACAAATATGTACGAGTTGTTACAGATTTATTTCAGATTGTACATTAATTGATAGAAATGTATAAAAATCTTGTACAGTTGTGTGACATCAACGCGTGCGCATAAAACGATGCAGCCTGTTTAGTTTATAAATGAAGGTCAATCACTGAATGCCAGGTATTCCCAATTCTATCTATTACATTTAATCATAATGATTGTAAAGCTGTTAATAGGGTTAAGATTTAATGGATTGCATGTCTTAAGTAGGTTTAAGGGGTACATCAAATATAGACACGTATTCAAAAATAATGTTTTGTGTATCGTTAAGAAAAAATAAACACAAGGTACGTTTTTCGACACACGGCTGCAGTCGGACTTGAACTCACACCTACAATGTACGCAACAACAATACCGTTGACATAAGTGGAATTTCTTCTGCATTTATATTTCATTCATAACGATTTTACTACTGCAAATGATTTTCCGTGCCCACGAAGTGTCCCACGGACAATTCTTTATAATTATTAAAAAAATATTTGGTGTTTATAAAATCGTAACCTATGTGATCAGCAATCATTTTATAAATACTTCCCATGCTTTAGTAATATTTGACCAATCATCAGAAACCTATTCTCATTGGTCAGCTATCGCGTGCGCGTGTAATAGCTATCGGGTAAGCAAGTAATCACTCTCGCGTGCACACGTAATAGCTATCGCGTGCGCACGTAATAGCTATCTCGTTCGCACATAATAGCTATCGCGTGCGCTCCTAACTCTATCGCGAACATACGAAATACTATCGCCTGCGCACGTAATATCTATCGCGTGCGCACGTTATAATATCGCGTCCGCACGTAATAACTATCGCCCGCGCACGTAATAACTATCGCGGGCTCACGTAATAACTTTCGCTAATGAAATAGTTCCTATGTCCCCGAACCATTAAACCCCAGTGACAGCAGATCGGCCTTCGCGCGGCGCACTCACGGCGTCCAAGATATATGCAGAACGCTGAGGTGCGTGCTGTGCTGTCGCCAGCAACTTTGGGCGCTGTGACAAAGCCTAGAACCCCATGTCGCCGCGATTATTTTGACCATATTCAATAACATCGACGTTGCTCGGCGTCTGGACGACGCGCTGGAGAGAGCGCGGTGGGAACGCCGTAGCAACGCTTTGGCGTCTTCTTAATGTCTGCAAGCGCTGTGAATAGACTAGTCTTGTTCAAAGTTTATGTATTCACCAAATGTTCAAAATTCATATATTCAACAATGAAACACTCAACTGAATGAAATAATAAGAATTATGTACGGTGTATCGTTAAGACAAAATAAACACAAGTATTTTCGATACACGGCTGCAGTCGACTTGAACTAACACCTACAAAAGCCGTGCACGTCAATGAAAATTGTACGCAACTACAGTACCGTTGACAATATTGCAATTTCTTCTTCATTTATATTTCATGCATAACGATTTGACTACTACAATTGATTTTCCTCGGCCACGAAGTGTCACGGGGATAATTCTATAAAATCATTAAAATAAATATTTGGTCTTTATAAAATCGTAACGTATGTATTAAGCAATCATTTTTAAATACTTCTCATGCTATAGTAATAATTGACCAATAATCAGATACCTATTCTCATTAGTCAGCTATCGCGTGCGCACCTTATAGCTATCGCGTGCGCACGTAATCAATATCATGTGTGCACGTAACAACTATCGCGTGCACACGTAATAGCTCGCGCTTGCGCACGTAATAGCTATCGCGTTCGCACAAAATAGCTATCGCGTGCGCACATAATACTATCGCGTGCATACGTAATACTATGGCCTGCGCACGTAATAGCTATCGTGAGGCACACGTAATAACTATCGCGTGCGCATGTAATAAATGACACTAATGAAATAGTTATCATGTTCTCGAACCATTAAACCCCAGTTACAGCAAATCGGCCTTCGCGCAACGCACCCACGGCGTCCAAAATATTTGCTGAACTCAGAGGTGCGCGCTGTGCAGTCGCCAGCAACTTTGGGCGCCCCGACAACGCCTAGAACGCCCTGTCGCCGAGATTATTTTTTCTATATTCAAAGACATCGACGTGGCTCGGCGTCTGCACGACGAGCTGGAAAGAGCGCGGTGGGAACGTAGTAGCAACAATGCGGCGTTCTTTTAAACTTTACAAGCGCCGTTAAGACGCTGTACGAACGCTGTAGGACTGGAGCCTATATGTATCGTTATGGCGTGTTGTCGTGTTGGCGTCCTTCAAACCCGCTAACAAGCCAGAAAGATGGCATAAAGCAGCCACCATACCAACACACATTATGAAAGATTCAGTGTCTGTTAGAAGCTCATCAGCATCTCAAATGCATATGTTTATTTCCATATTTGACTAAAACATGTTGAAATGGATGTGTCGACTTCGCAAACACTGTCCTCAGTGACATGTCACAATGTCCTCAGTGGTGGGTCACACTGTCCTCAGTGGACGGTCGCAAAAATAATCAACTCCAGTTTTCCTTGTGTCCTGGGTCCGTTTTAACAAACATTTAGAGCCTGAATCCGAGACTTAAATACCAATAACTAAAATTTGAGACTTCTTCAGTTAGAAAATGGTTTCACTAAATAACTTCATGTTAGTGTTGTACACATTATGATGAAAGTGATGTTTTATGATAATGAAATAACGGTCTGTACGCTATATTGTTCTGTTTGTGTCTTAAAAGAACAACTCAGAACATTATGCACATGTTGGAGTTGTGAAATAGTTCATGATTTTAAATTATATAGCCTTCAAATGGTACGATGTATGCGGAAAAAGTACGGCGCCTGCGCAATGCGGCGTCAGTGGTATTCGTCACTGCTGTTTATTTAAAAGAACTCCTCGCGGTGGGTAAACCTTTAAGGGGATGTTACAGTGTTCCGTTAGGACCACTCGTTGTTTCGCATTGTCGACCTCTGGATTGCAAGTGCGAAAACGCGAAAGCACGATACGAGGACACGAGATAACGAAGCGATTACGCGAGATCACGATTCAAGATCGCAAAATTAATATGGAGATATTATTAGATTAAAAGATTAATAATAGACTTATAGGTTAATATCGCGATCTCCCATCGTGTTCTCGAATGTTCAACCTTTGTATTTACAGGGGCGAAAACGCGAGATTACCCATTCTCGCATCGTAATCTCGCGTTATCGCTCCGTCGTCTCATGCCATCGAATCGTGCTTTCGCATTTTCGCCATCGTAATCCATAGAGAGAGGTGAGTGGGTGGGTGGGTCGGGGGGCGGGGAAGAGAGGGAGAGAGAGAGATTTTGAGATTTTGACAATGCTAAACAACGAGTGGTCCTAACGTGACACCGTAGGATATTAAGCGTGAGTTCGCACGTTAGCCACTCAAAATAGTATTAAATAACGTCATGCAGTTAAAAATAAGTATAAGAAATGGTAATCTAACCACATTTATTAAACTCTAAGGTGCAGAGTCCGGCTTTTCTGACAAATATAATTTGCGGTTTTTCCCATTACCCTTAAATTGACCTCGTACGGGTGCTGAATGGTATTTATGAACGCAAGTTATATTTTAAAAGATAACAAATAGATTTCTTGAAAAGAAATGGATAGATATCGTTCCGGAGCTTCGTTTACGTTAATTACTCAAATAAATAACTACAAACTACAGACTAGTGAACGCGTGTTTAACAGACGACATATCGATCTGGTTTAGGGTGCTATTCTCATTCGGACTATATACGAATGAATCAAATGAATATTACATATTGTAATAATGCATGCTGTTCGTTCGTCCTCTGTTGTCGAAAAATATAATTTTCGGCGTTTTAGCAAAGCGAATCAGACGAATATGTCAATGTAGATCCAATAGGTAATTTCACGTTTTTCTCTTGCATGAGTAGAGCTGATTAGGCATTCAGCGTTAGGATTGACTGACAGATATACACGTTAATTCTAAATCATTTACAGCGAAGTGATTTGAAACGTTATTGATACAAATGCAAATAATATGTTATTATATTTAAAAAAAATAAAATATATTAATTATAATAAGAAACAAAACATTGAGCGTTACAGGCATTTGTTTTAATGAATGTTTGTTCAATTTTCTACTACTTAGCACATGTACAGCTATATAATAACGCCTCATATCATTGCAATAAATATTATTTAATATTTTCTATTACTGAATGTTACGATTAATAGTATCCTGTTGTATATCAATGGTACAGTATCCTTGTAAATTGAGATAATCAAGCATTAATGTTTGCAATGAATTATGATGTATACTGGAATGGTATTATATAGCATAGTTATCCCACTGAGGGGTTTTTGTCTCCGGCCCAGACGTTAGACGAGGCTGCCTAAATAGTTGCTAACGAGTTGCTAACGAGCGGAATTCGTTGTGTCATGCAGTATGCTCTATAATTTTGTGAAATATTGTGTATTGTGTAATTGTTGAATATAGTTGAGAATGTTTATGTGATGCATGTGTTGTATGTATGACTCGTACAAACATAAGACGTAATAGTCTGTATCAGTCAGTCGGTCATACCATCGACTATACTATCGGTGGTACCTTTTGTTGTGTCAGTGTGACAGTATCCTTGTATGTTGAGATCATAGATCATTAATGCTTGCAATTCATTATGGTGTATACTGGAATAATATAGTATGGATATCCCACTTTGTTTTTTTTTTCTCCGGTAGAGACGTAAGGCTTGGCTGCCTTGATAGTTGCTTACGAGCGGAACTCGTGGTAGCATACAGTATGCCGTATAATATTGTGAACTGTATTGTATTTTATATTGTTCTATGATTTTAGTTGAGCATGTTTATGTGATGAATGTGTGCATATTGTATTTTCGGACAGATGTCGTAATACAAGGCATCAGTCAGTCGGTCATACCAGCCGTTATACTATCGGTGGTACCTTGTTGTGTCAGTGTGACAATATCCTTGTATATTAAGATCATAGATCATTAATGCTTGCAATCCACCATGTTGTATACTGGAATAATATAGAATATATTATAGTTATCCCACTTTGGGATTTTTGTCTCCGGAAGAGACTGTAGGCGTGGCTGCCTTGATAGTTTCTTACGAGCGGAACTCGTGGTGGCATACAGTATGCCGTATAATGCTGTGACCTGTATTGTACTATGTATTGTTGAATGATATAGTTTAGCATGTTTATGTGATGCATGAGTGTATATTGTATGGACGGACAGAAGACGTAGTACACGGTATCAGTCAGTCGGTCATACCAACCGCTATACCAGAAAACGTGTTTTTGGTTTGTTGTTTTGTTTCCCTATCGGGAGCGTAGTTGTAAAGGGAATAAAAATGTTCAGTTTGACTTTGATAATTAAGCATGCTCGGAGTGGCATTTTCGGTCATTTATAGACCGACTTATTGAATATCTGTCAATGCAAAATATACCCGTCGTCGTTAATTTAGCAGCAAACATCGCCATCTCTTTCAGTTTACTCAAATATCCCCATGTTCTAAGCATATCTGCACTGTTTCACAGCATTATGTTGGATTTTATCGACAGTGCGCTGAACTGCTCCATTTTAATGAATCAGATTTCAATTTAAACGTTATCCACTCCAAATTCGTTTGTAATGCAAAATGTTTTGTTACCGCTTTTACCGATAGAGGAAAGTTAGGTGAAAGTAATTTATACTTATTTATTATATGTATTCGATATTGGTAATTCACAAGGAATAAATCCAAATACAAATAGCGTCAACAATGATCCTCTGATCATGTTCGGTTCATATACGAACAACTAACAATGCTATAGTTAATATTATTAATATAATAATGGCTTTAAAACTAAATTTGTAATTAAAGAGAAGCAATATAATCCAAAACTTTGTGTTATGTCCCCAGACAGCGGGTGCCCAGTTCGAATAAAACAAAAGTGCATTTACTTTAATATCCGATATATTCGAGATGTCGCTGTTATCAAATATCAAAGAATAATATTACTAAATAATAACAATAACATAATAAGCAGAGTAAAATAATATATTTTAATAAATACGATATTTTTATAATTTAAATATATTTTGTGTGTGATGTCCTCAGACAATGGTGTGTGAAGTCCCCACTGTTTGTGTGTAAGTTGTCCTCAGTGGTTGGTCTGTCCTCAGTGATAGGTCTGTCCTCAGTGTGAAGTGTATCAAGCAACTGTCCCCATTTGTCTGTAAAATGACATGTTTTATCCTTATATTTTAGACAAGAAATAAATAGCTGTAAAGGATGGAAATGCACTATAGAGCATGTATGTGAAATTAGAAAGTCATACGATGTTTGCATAATGGTGTCCCGAGTCGACTGCAAATTTCAGGTGTCCTCAGTCTACACCGTAGACACGTATGTATGTGTGTGTGTGTGTGTGTGTGTGTGTGTGTGTGTGTGTGTGTGTGTGTGTGTGTGTGTGTGCGTGCTTGCGTGCGTGCATGTGTATGTTTGAATGTAGTCAGCTATGCATTTCAATCGTTAAAGAACGTTTCTTAAATATATAACATTGAATAGTGGACAGGCACATCAAACAACGCCTAGCAATGATGCACATGCATAGGAAGAAAGCTATTGACATTTAAAACGTCATCAATACATTTGCGGCCGTCAACAGTTGTAAAATGAAGTTTATTAAAAGGGATGACAGACATAATTGAAACTTAGACTATCTTGCGTTGAGCCACTTCGAGCAACGAACGTGAAGGCATATAGTTGAAGCCCATGTTATACGCACTACTGTTTATGACTATTTTGTTTGAAGGACCTGTATAGTAAATGAATTCGATGAAGGTTAGAGTAAGAACGTGTTGTTTTATATTTATCGGTTCATACTTTCACATATATCCGCATAATTCATATAGTCATATAAATTTATAAATGTTAAAGCATAAATGTCTTTGACAAATTTCTGACTTCGTATCTTGACCTTATGCCCGGGCCTACAACACGAAACAGGCCTAGCTACGCCACTGTTAATACCACTGCCACCACGCCACTAAATGAAGAAATCTCCGACTAACTTTGAAAATGTGTTTTATAAGCAAAACTGTACCATGGCAATGTTGAAAAAAAGGGCGACACCTATTGTGTACAAAGGGTTAAACAACACAAATACAATTGGTACTAGTTTTGTCTATTAAAATGGCATATAAAATATCCGGAAAAAAACACAAGAAAAAGCACAATCGTGGTGTTAGCAAAAGTAAATATCAATGATCAGATTAACTAGACGCTCGTTCTTTAGCCCTTTTAACTCTTATCAAAATGTGTTGTTTTTTTCGGCTGACGGAGCTGAAAACCTACGCGCACGCGGACGCTTAACAAAGTAATAAAACATAATGGCCTTATTGATAAATACAGTGAAAATATGCTTACAAGCGCAAACTAAAGCATATTAACAAAACGTAAACGTTTTTCGTGAACTTAACTGTAAAATATGTAATACAAATGTGGTATCAGGAATATTAACGTGTTTACATTTGCTTTGTCAAATTATTATCGTGATAAAATTCGCGTTAGTAAGATAATGCGGAAGACCTCGCAACCCCAAGAAAATGTATTTTATGTCAGTTCTGGGCACTGTTAGGCCATTTAGTATAATAATAAAATATCTAGCAGAAATATATTCGCAAAGTCTAACTTAATATCTATATACATATCGTACTAAATAAGAAGTAACACAAATATTTTCGCGAACACTAAGTAGTTAACACGAAAGTTTTCGCGAACCTTAAGTGGTTATTCGAAAGTTTTCGCGAACCTTAAGTAGTAATCGTAAGAAAGTATACAAAAATTGTATATTTGAGCTTGGAGATCCGGATCAATGTAATCATTTATTATTGGAGGAAGAGCGTGGGGGGGGGGGGGGGGGGGTAACCTATCTTTAATTATATTGTTCTTTGTTTAGTAGAAAACATTCTAGATTATATATGAGTATTTTAGCTATCGGAATCACGGGTCATATGGATGCCAATAAAGGACAAGCCTTGAGTTTAAATCTCATATCATCTTTTGCTTTACTGAACCTTGTAGGCCTACATACAGGATATTTGTTGGTTTTAGTGTTAGATCATCATTTAGGCCTACTCTATGAGTGGTCTTCTGAAACATATTTTTATATCAGTTTTGTTTGACCACTAATGAAATAAAATACGATCTTATGCTGAAATCAACAAATTTCTTCTTATTGGATGCTTTTGGACGATAAATAAAAAATGCGCGATATATAGTGAAGCTCCAAAAGTTTGTGTATTGTGACGTCAAAAATATGACGTCAATATGATTACAAAATTATCGCTCACTGTTGTGGTTTTAAAATAGTTGTTTCAGTATTCAGTTTCCTATTACATGAAACGTATTATATATAATGTACATGCCCAAACGCTAATACATATAAGAGATGCAGACAGCCCGCACATTCAGTCTCGTCTCTGTTAGTATTTTGCTAGTAGTTGTAGAGCAATGCTTATTTTTCATTAGAATGCTAGAATAAAATATATAACTTCACACCTGTGTTGTTACTAAGCCATTTGACTATATACAAGTGTATACAAGAAACCTACAACACTACAACATACGATATTATAACAACATGGCGTCAGAATAAAAGTGATTTAAACTGGATTTATGGACAAACACAATATATTGTGCAATTTTATCCTGGACATTAGTGATTAAACATGGAGCTTGCTGGAATTGCACCACCTGTTATGAACTTGAACGATTCTAATCCTGCAGAAGCATTAAAGAAATTTCAACGACATGTCAATTTTGTATTTTCTGGACCATTGAAAAATAAGACGGAAGAAGAAAAAATCAGTTATTTATTATTGTGGAATGGTGAGAAGGGCAGAGACATACATAGCACTTGGCAATTGAGTGAAGCAGAAAGCAAGAAATTGGACACCTATTTTGAAAAGTTTGCGTCACATCTACAGCCAAAAATCAACCCAATATTTAGCAGATTTAAATTCGACAATCAGCAGCAAGAATCGGACACCATAGATCAGTTTGTCACTAGACTTAGGCTGATAGACAAAGAATGTTACTTCAAAGACAGTGATGAAATGATTCGGGACCGAAATGTCTTCGGCACAAATTCATCAAGAATCAGAGAAAAAATGATCAATGAAGGTGCCCAGCTTACGTTGGACAAAGTAGTGCATATTGCTCAGTCGCTCGAATACAGTCGCGAGTAATTAACATCGATGCAAAATACAGCATCAACTGACGTCGCATCAGTCACGAAACCAGGGCGGAGGTAACTCTCCAACAAGGGGACTACCGCTGGATCGAAGGTCAAGTGTTCCGGGATGGCCAGTCGAACGTTACCAAAAGTGACCGTGGCATTCCACATCGTAGCACCAAACCGTGCAAGACATGCGGACGTTCACACGCGAAACGGAACCGTCCCGCTTATGGAAAAACATGAAATACATGTAACAAACTGAATTATTTTGCATCTCAGTGTAGGTCAGTGAACTGTGTCGGTGACAGCCAGTGTAATTCAAATTGTGAGGACACAGACTGCGATACTAACATTGGTATGGTGCGTACAAGTTTTCAAACTGATTTCTACATTGTTGATAGCAAACCACGTCCATTGTTAGGTATGAAATCTTGCCTAGATCTTGACGTAGTGAAGTTGACATTCTCAGTAGAGAATAAAGACCTTGACCGTGACACAGGTTTGACTGAATACGGCTACTTGTTTAAAGGCGCTGGGGTAATGCCTTGTTCATGCAAATTGTACTTGAAACCAGATGCTGTTCATGTAGTTAATCCGCCTAGGCAAGTACCTGAAGCACTCAGGACAAGACTTTAATCCAAACTAGACTTTATGGAAAAGGAACAGATCATTACAAAGGTCAATGAACCTACTGAGTGGGTTAATTCTTAGTAGTAGTTGAAAAACCTAAAACAGGTCATTTGAGGGTATGTCTTGACCCTAAGCATCTTAATGAGGCCATTAGACGACCACATTATCCGATGCGCATAATTGATGACGTCACTAGTAGACTAAGTGGCGCAAAGCACGTTAGTGTCTTAGATTTCACACATGCATATTGGTCAATTAAGCTGGACACGAAGTCTTCTTACCTCACGACGTTTAGTACACTGTTTGGACGGTACAGATACTAACGTATGCCATTTGGTCTGAATTGTAGTCACGACATTTGGAAAAGGACTATTGACGAGACATTTGAAGGTCTAAACGGGGTAGCATGTGTTGTTGACGATCTCTTGATTTGGGGAAGTACAAAGTCTGAGAATGACACCAATCATCTCGCTTTGCTTGACAGGGCACGCAAACGTTTCAATCCTGAGAAACTCGTGATAGACGTGAAATAAGTGCCTTTATTTGTCATGTCATTACAGACAATGGTCTTAAAGTTGACAGTGAAAAGGTCAAAGCCGTTACTTCTTTACTGTACCCGAAATCAAAGGCAGACCTTGAAACAGTGATTGGCATGGTGAATCACTCTGATCATTCTCTCTCTTTTGACGTTTCGGCAAATATCTAACAAACTACATTTTTGATGTATATAAACTAAACATATTAAACATAGTAATAAATTCAATGTTTTCACACTCTGGGTACACATGCGATTCTAAAACTAAATCGCCTCTGGTACATAATGCGACATTTTGGACTACTTTCAATCACATGATCATCAAAGATGGCCGCGCCCATAAGCAACAGTATTGAAATTCCGATTAACAAATGCACACGGAAATGTTGAAAATTATTGGGAATTATTATAAAATAAAGTGGTCAGAGGTAATAATTACCCAATTAACAGTACGGTAAATATTATGAGATACCTTTTGGCTGTGGAATAATGTTATATTCAGCTCCATTTGAAGCCAACTGGAGTTCGGAAATATTATGAGCTATCTTCAGCATCATTTCTTTGGAACACTGAAACATACATACTAGCGTGTCATAGTCATGGTGCTTTTGAGATAATTCACTCACCACCTTGATCGGAATTCCACAGGTATAAATGTTTCAAGTTTATGCAGAATGTGTAACTGTTATTTTGCTTTCTTTTTTTTTAAATATAGGCTACACTACCAATTTTGGCTGTTGTCAAATATACTGATTGATAAATCGGTTATATTTAAGTTGTATCCTTACTTATTCATCAACTGTCCTCCACATTGCAAATGTAAAATAAACCTGCCATTTCAGCATGAAATTGTGTATTGAAAATTAGCTCATATATAATATGACTTTGGATTGGCTTTATTACATTAACAACACGCTCCTGAAAATATTAATCAAATGTATTATAAGAAAAGCATTCACTTTTATAATAGTATGGACACCCAGTCATATATAGGGATTTCAATTGATACAGAAGTCTGCTTTTTTGAAGCAAGCAAATTGCAATTTTCTCATTTTTGACACAAGCAAATAATGTGCCTTGCATCATTTTGATCCATTTGTTTTTAATACGCCAATTTGAAAGCAATAGAAAATAATATTTTTATAATACTAAAAAAAACAACAACATTGCAGCGCAAGAAAATACTGAAAAAAATATCTACTATAAGATCAATAAAATCATTTATCCCCACTGACCATGTATTCAACTGACAGTAATTATGTCAATCCAGTTTGGGAATTAATTTAAACATCTTACCACAAACAAAAGAATCTCACTAATTCATTTTGTTGATAAGCATTGTGCATATAAATGCATACAAAAACAAAGTTCAATAAACCAGATGAGTACAGATTATTATATTTCATATTTTGTGTAAATGTCACTTTCATGTTTGAAATTTGATACTAAAAGGTTATAATTGTTATAAATAAATAAATGGTAACACTCACAACAAATAAGGTGATTCACTCTATCCATTTTATTACACTATACAGATGCATACTGCTTACTTCAAAGTTCATCATTGCGGATACAACTAAATACCATATAATTGGTAATCTTGTTAATAAAGGCCTATTACACGTGTTTCTACTGGCTATATGTAACTGAGTAATATCATATTAAGGAAATGTCCTGTTAGGGTTGTTTACTTGCTTGTAGGTTTTTGATTTCATTAATTCCAAATGTAGCTGCTGGAAGTGTCCATACATTTTAACATTGTCATATTGTCACAGTTCACGCACATAACCATATCTGTATTTTTTTCACATCACTTCTCAAGTTTGTAAGTGATTATGTGTTTAGAAAATATTCCAATTTCCTTCTATCGCATTTGTTATAATGATGGTTACATTAATATTATATCTTAATAAATAAAATGTAATATTAACATTTTAATATGTATTTTACATGGGAAAAATATCAAAGCATTATTCAACACTATATAAATGTATAAAATATATGTGTTTCAAATACATCATTACGGTACTGCACGTTCAGCTTAAAATTGTCACAGTACATGATGGTAAATTCAACCTGTTCCTTTCATTTCAGTTAACACATTATCATAGTATCATAGTAAAATTTATATAAAAATGGCAGTATTCTTTCAGTATATCCTTGGAAAATATTTGTTTGGTCTGTCAGTTTACTTACAGTCTAGTCGAGTTTCTAAATTGAAGTTTGAGCTCTTGGAGGGATACCAGTCCCAGGTTTAGTAATCTTGGGGAGATGACCATAGTAGTCACAGACTTGCAAAATTCAGTTCACCTGTAAAAAATAGACCTGTGACTTTATTTTACGGAATATTTTGTAATTCAGCATGCGATGTACAGGTAAACATTCACAAACAGTATAATGATATTTAGACTTAAATTAGTTGTACTAGCTAACCAAAATTATGCCAACTATTCAGAGCTTAAGTAATAATATAAATGCTGCAAAAACATTATAAATCAAAAAGTCAATGAATACAATGAAACAAATGATATAAAATATAATAATAAAATTACTATTGAATTGCATACATTTGATTATTATATACAAATTAACGAACTGGATATACTGAAGAATATCATGATACTTTATGATGATAACATTAACAACATAAAATTTATAAAATAAATTAATTAAATTGCAAAAAATTATAAATTATTAAAACATGTAATTTTACCTGACAAATAAGGCCTTATCCTAATCCAGTAGTAAAACGCAATGGCAATCCATATTGTATAAATATTTTCATTATTTGTATTTGATTCTTCCTCAAAACCTTGTTTTATCAGTATAATTTAACTTCAACTCTGTTTCACTATTTAGTCTAGTTTCGCTTTCAGTTTGGAAAGTTTGTTAACACTAGAATCAGTTTCGATACAGGAGGGTCTAATTACTTGAAATTATACTTGCATAGTAAGCCCTTTGGATAATAGGTCAAGATGCCTTTCAAATATACATCTAGTTTTTTTATCATCGTTCCGACATACAATGTGGTGCTCTTTCAACGCGCGTCGTGTATAGCCCTATATCACAGGCGGATCACGCGTTGGGTGTATCAAGCCAAGATGGCTCCATGATGGACACGAGATCTATCATACGGAGCATTTCGGAGATAGTCGATGTATCACGATTGTGTTTTTCATTGTCAAAATGACGTAGCTTACTTTGACATCATAAATGAAGTTACACAAAATTGCGCCAAAATTAAGAAAAATCGACAAACTGAAATGACTTTAGTTGTACTGCCATGACATGTCCCAAGTTTACATCAAAATGAATACAGACTGGTAAAAGTAGTTCCATATAACCCAGAGTGAAATTATCAAAAATAATGTTATCATTTGACTCGAACCTGAGTGAATTTTGAGGTCAACAGGTCAAAGTCACCGTTGCTAAAAATAGAAAAACGGTTTCCCCTCAATTACTTAAGAGCGCATTGAGATATGTTAATGAAACTTTATACATAGATACCTTACATCGAGACCTCGCTTGAGATTGCATATGGGGTGGGTTGGGTCAAGGTCAAGGTCACCGTTACTAAAAATAGAAAAACGGTAGACCATTTCGTTTCCGCACGATATCTTGAGAACGCTTTGACCTACAATCATAAAAGTTCGTACGCAGGTTACTTGGAATGAAAGGAAGAACCCTTTGAATTTTGTAGATCAACAGGTCAAAGGTCAAGGTCACAGTTGCTAAAAATAGAAAAACGGTTTCCCCTCAATAACTTTAGAACGCATTGAGATATGTTAATGAATCTTTATACATAGATACCTTACATCGAGACCTCGCTTTGGATTGCATATGGGATGGGTGGGGTCAAGGTCACCGTTACTAAGAATAGAAAAACGGTAAACCATTTCGTTTCCGCACGATATCTTGAGAACGCTTTGACCTACGATCATGAAAGTTAGGAAGCTGGTTACTTGGGAGGAAAGGGAAAATTCTATAAATTTTGAGGTCAACATGTCAAAGGTCAAGGTCACCGTTGCTAAAAGTAGAAAAACGGCTTCCCCGCAATAACTTGAGAACGCATTTGAGATATTTTTATGAAACTTTATACATAGATACCTTACATTAAGACCTCGCTTGGAATTGCATATGGTGTTGGTAGGGTCAAGGTCACCGTTACTAAAAATAGAAAAACGGTTTCCGCTCATTAACTTGAGAACGCATCGAGATATTTTAAAGAAACTTCATACATAGATACCTTATATTGAGACCTCGCTTGGGATTGCATATAGGCAGGGTGGGGTCAAGGTTGCCGTTGCTAAAAATAGAAAAACAGTTTCAGCTCAATAACTTGAGAACGCATCGAGATATTTTAATGAAACTTCATACATATATACCTTATAGTGAGACCTCTCTAGGGATTTTATATGGGGTAGGTGGGGTCAAGGTCACATTACTAAAAATAGAGAAACGGTTTCCGCTTAATAACTTGAGAACGCATCGATCTATTTTAATGACACTTCATACATATATACCATATATTGAAACCTCGCTTGGGATTGCTTTTAAAAAAAAAAATCTGAACAATTGCACATATTCACAACTTGTCTGCAAGTCGGGGTGCATACATGTTTTACAAACATCTCTTGTTATTTTGTGTGTTTCGTCTGTTGTGTGTGTGTGTCATTGAGTCAGTTAACACTTTCAACACTGGGCAGATACCTGTCCAATGAATATTTAGTGACTTGTGGCTTACTTGTTAAGTGACTAATGGGCTCCTGCTTTTCTAGCAGACGTGTTTTAGAAGGTTTGTTTAAAGCCCAAGATATAATTCGTCCGATGTGTGTGCCTGTGTCAATGCGTCGGTTAACACTTAAAACCTTGGGCAGAATTTAACCAAATTTAACAGAAATCATCCTTGGATATTAGAGAAAATCCATACAAGTAACCATACAAGTAAATATTTTAATTGTCTACATTGCTGGAATGGCATGATACATGATCTAACATCAGCAAAATTATTATGCACAGTGTCAAGTTATGAATTTTATCAAAAGTACCAATTCGCTCCTTATATTTGTTCGCCACCAAAAAACAAAAACGACTGCTTCTAGACAGACTTCAGTTTCACTTAGTACATTTTGAAATTCTTGTTTTACTGTTGCCAGTTATTGAAACCTCGCTTGGGATTGCTTTTAAAAAAAAAATCTGAACAATTGCACATATTCACAACTTGTCTGCAAGTCGGGGTGCATACATGTTTTACAAACATCTCTTGTTATTTTGTGTGTTTCGTCTGTTGTGTGTGTGTGTCATTGAGTCAGTTAACACTTTCAACACTGGGCAGATACCTGTCCAATGAATATTTAGTGACTTGTGGCTTACTTGTTAAGTGACTAATGGGCTCCTGCTTTTCTAGCAGACGTGTTTTAGAAGGTTTGTTTAAAGCCCAAGATATAATTCGTCCGATATGTGTGCCTGTGTCAATGCGTCGGTTAACACTTAAAACCATGGGCAGAATTTAACCAAATTTAACAGAAATCATCCTTGGATATTAGAGAAAATCCATACAAGTAAATATTTTAATTGTCTACATTGCTGGTATGGCATGATACATGATCTAACATCTGCAAAATTATTATGCACAGTGTCAAGTTATGAATTTTATCAAAAGTACCAATTCGCTCCTTATATTTGTTCGCCACCAAAAAACAAAAACGACTGCTTCTAGACAGACTTCAGTTTCACTTAGTACATTTTGAAATTCTTGTTTTACTGTTGCCAGTTATACACGCAATTTCTCTAGTAAATGCCATGCATTTGTAAATCGCAACTAATCCAAGCCCATGCTTGTTTTTGTAGCAATATTTTACCATTTATCTTTACAAATTATATTTAAAAAGACTCAAATGCTTTTATTTTGCTATTTCTACAACTTTATTTTTTTCTGGGTCAAAAAACAACGATGAAATGTTTAGATCGAATGTCCGTTATTATTGGCCAGGATTTATATGAGGTTCGACTGAATTTTTAATTATACCCCCACAAACAAATTTTATTTTTTTTTTTGGTGGGGGGGGGGGGGTATAGGAGTGAGCTTGTCGGTCTGTTGGTTTTTCGTTTCCGGATGATAAATCAAGAAAGGTTTGACATATTCAAATAATTTTAGATACACATGTGTAACATCATAGAATACAGGTCAAGTTTGATGTTGGTTACAAACCACTAAAGTTTGACAGAGTTATGGCCCCTTTTTGAACTAAAATTCCCCCAAAAAATGTTTTCCAGACGATAGCTCAACAATGGCTTGACATATTCAAATACTTCTTGGTATACATGTGTATCATCATAAAATACGGGACAAGTTCGACTTTGGTTACACACAACTAAATTTTGACAGAGTTATGGCCCTTTGTTTGACTTTAATTCCCTAAAAACATAGTTTCCTGACGATAACTCAGCAATGGCTCGACATATTTAAATAATTATTGATACACATGGGTAGCATCATAAAATACAGGTCAAGTTCGAATTTGGTTACAAACCACTAAATATTGACACAGATATGGCCCCTTTTTGACTTAAATTCCCGAAAAACATGGATAATAACTCACGAAAGGCTTCACATATTAAATTTATTTTTGGTACATAGGTGTATCATCATAAAATACAGATCAGGTTCAACTTTGGTTACAAACCACT
The DNA here is from genome assembly GCA_027627225.1 of Congeria kusceri. Lineage (NCBI taxonomy): Eukaryota > Metazoa > Mollusca > Bivalvia > Myida > Dreissenidae > Congeria > Congeria kusceri. The sequence continues at coordinate 33,349,937 of CM051040.1, read as the reverse complement.
AAATGTTGACAGAGTTATGGCTTCTATTGAAATAAAAAATTTCCAAATACATTGTTGACCATTCACAAATTAAAGCAACTCTGGCAACCAAACGCTTGAAAAACTAGCAAACTTTAAAAATAATTTAACAGAAATGTTCCTTGGGTGACCTGCTTCCAAATTGCTTAAAATAATAACATTCAGTTTAAGCCTTCGTTATCTTTCATTTTGTTCAAAATATAAGAATTCACAAACTAGACAAAATAAGATTTGATGTTAGCAGGTATGTGTAAGATTTAAAAAAAGAAAAACAATTGTCAATTAAATTTCTAACATAATTTCTTGAGGGGAGAATAGATACATTAGAGTTTTGTCTACAAAATTGGAAGTTATATAGCCCTAGTTTGAGGTTAGACATGTATTATTTGACACAGGGCTCTTGCCCTCAATCTACTTTTGTGACAACTCAGGGTAGCAACCCAGGGCCACTTTGGCCCTCTTGTATTATTTTTGAGTGTATTTTAACGGGCATGAAAGCGTATAAATTCTGTTTGTTACTGGTTTAATGTATTTTTATCTTGATTGTATATATAAGCACTGTTAAAGAAATTCAGGTGTAAATGAAATCATATCTCTTGCTAATAACACTACAATTTTGAAGCGGAATGTTAAAACAATTGTTAACATACAAAACCACATTCATAAATCCCTTAACATATTGTTCTGTAGTAGATCTTTGCCAAAGAGTTAACAGTGCGTCTTTGACCCTTTCAGTGGAAAACAAAGCAAAAACATTGGCAGAAATAATATGCTATAAAAACGGCCTATGATCCAACGAATTATCATTGAGTTTGAAAACAAATTAGTAGACACTACAATATTTCGAATAGCTTGACGAATGTGATAGCCCTCCCCAGCGAATTCCTTTGTGTACAATTGTCATGCTAAACTAGATAATATATTTGTAATCATTCTGGTATGTTAGTGACATGTAAGTTACTTACAGATCATGAATAAATGTGTTTGATTAAAAATTAACTGCTTTATTAATGGGTCAAGTTTGTGTGTTTTCTTTCCTGATTTTGAGATCAAAATCAAATTTTGCAACTTTGTGAACATAAATCTATTCATTGTCGCAAATTTGTACATTAAATGTACTCCTTAGGTTAAATATTTTTAAGGATATTGAAGAAGACTGGCCATAGTTTCATATCTCTTCTAAATGGCAGTCAATTACTGACTCTATCATATGCTATGGGAGAATTAACCAACTTAGACCACAGATAGTAAATTGTTTGCTGTACTGTATTGAAAACAACTGACAAAGACCTATATAATAACTCGATACCAGAATTATTGTCCAATGACAAGCAAAGTGCTCCCTTCATGGTTTGGGCCGACTAGCTCAGTTCATAGAGCGCTGTACTACAAATCCAAGGATCGCGGGTTCGATTCCCAGCCCGGCCACATAACTTATGTGGGGATTGATCATAAAATTATTTATACGGCAATTCTCCCTCTACCTCTGATTCAAGTAGGGGAGTTGTCAGTTACTGGCATAAGTATGTGCACTTAGTACTGGTAAACCAGCTTACCCAGGAAAAGTGTGAGTAGGTTAACTGACCGCCGTTATATGACTGAAAAACTGTTGAATACGGCGAAAAATCCAAACAAACAAACAAACCCTTCATGGTCATTTTGTGTAGCAATTTGTAAGCAGCATTCCTATATGACAAACAACAATAGACAAACACAGCATTCGCTGTTTAGTTAGTTTTCATCTGATCTTAACCAAACTTCATGAACAATTTTATCGGCATAAAATCTAGGCCAAGTTTGAAATTCAGCCAAATTGTCCCAGGATTTGTGGAGTTATGGCTCGTGCATTATCTAACATTTGCCGGTTTAGCAGTTACGCTCTCTAATGCCCCGGTCACATATAAGGAACTGCCACCAGACTGCATCTGTTTTATCCAAAATCGGGCAAATTTGGACCGTACTCGTCAGGAAGCCGTTGCAATTGGGCGGTGGCAGCTGAAAATGTTGCTCATTGGCCGCCGCACGTCATAGTTCAAGAACTACTTAGAAAGTGAACGGCGACCAGGCAATTTATTTTGGGGTCAGGGAGTTCGAAAACATTTTGGCACCGTCCGATTGCTGGACGGCATTTTCTTGGATCAGCGGTGACCATATGATTTTTGTACTTTAAAAATATCCTCCAATTTCAACGGCAAACGTGCGGGCGCCCGGAAAAGCATCGACCGATGTAGTTATCGTCAGGCTATCGGGCGGTGCCTTACAGTCACCAGGCGGCCCCTGTTTTCTTGGGAATCGGCCGGCCGACTTACATTGACTGGATACTTTTTTCAATACATTTTAGTTGCAGTCATCTACAATCCTGCGTGTCGACCGTTCGATTCACATATTCACCGCACGGGTGCTGTCCGATCATCGGCTAGCAGACGCTTGTTGCTCAAACTGCTTGTTCGCCATGTCAGTCAGTGAAAAGTGTCCGGTGCCCGCTTGAGTTTGTGACCACGCAAGGCACAATTACATACATCAAGCGGCACCTGTCAGATTCCAAAAATTGCCGATGCTTTACCGTTCGTTTAAATCGGACGTCGCCCGTTCTATTTGTGACCTAGGCATTAGTCCAACAGTTTTCATCTAATCTTCACCAAACTTTATGAAAATGTTTGAGGTAATTATATCTTTGCCAAGTTCGATGATTACCAAACCACCCGAGGAACTGCGGCGTTATGGCCCTTGATTTATTTAAAATTGCCCTTTTAAGCAGTTTTTGCTCCCTATGTCCAACAGTTCTCATCCGATCTCCGCCAAACTTGATACTGTTTAACAAATTAGAATTGTCAGAAAATAATTGCAGGAATGAATGAAAATTATTATATATCAGACAAGTGTACATATGATAAATAATGCACTATACGTATCATAGTTTTGCAAATAGTGAATTCATGCTAGGCAAATGAAGTAAACGTAACTTGAACTTGACGTATTATGGGACTTCTTTCACCACATTTTAATCATAGTAAGATGTTAAAAGAGGTATATACGATTACAATCTTAATACTCGATCAACATCATATAGTTAAACAACACAAATGATTGGACGAATATAATGGAGGAAAGTTAAAAAATAATCAGATATATGTACAATACTTAATATGTTTTGCAATATAATTCTTTATCAGGACAAATGTTTTCCTATCGCCATGCCGATACCAACATGTTTAATCGTATTTGTGGATGAAATACCGCATGAGTACCATTTGAAACATCCGCATAGACAATGAAATATGCACTATTTACATTAATAAATCGAGTCAATTTTGCATGTGTTATACGCAGTGAACCGTTTATAGTGAGGCCCAAACCACAAAACTAAACGCTTTAAATATTTGAGTCTGTAACACTGTAATGGAATTATTGCATTTACGAAAGGACTGCAAAGACGTGTTGTTACTGACAAAATTGTGGAACAAGCTTATAAATCATGCGTGAAAGAATACAAAGATGCATTTTTAAATTGTAGTTTAATATTAATATAATATATTCATATCAGTCTTATCATTGCGGATGGAGGCCCCTCTATTTTAAACCACCACTCAAAATCCCGTTATATAAACACATGTTCACGAAAAGTGCGTTCTTTGATTGTAAATACCGCTGCCTTAAATGGATAGGCTCTGTCAATGTCTTAAGTCAACTTACAGCGAATATTGGGGGTTTTCCAATATACATGTCTAATTTATATGAATGGGTTTTCGACTGGAATGCGAACAATATTTTAACGGCGTTAAGCTCAGATTTCGAAAATGTTGGATATCAGTTCTTTAGAATCTTTATTCTAGTTTTTTATTCATCAACGTTTTATCGGTGTTATTTACTGTCATATTTTTTGTATGAAAATTTGATAAAATCGTACATACCCCTTTTAAATATTTTTAAAGATTGAATAACATCTAATGGAGATTTTGATAGAAAGGTGCAGTTATAATTAATTCTTAATAAAACGCAACCGCCATTCAAATATAAATTAACATGCACAGTAAGTTTGTAAATATAAATTCCCCGTTTATTGAAATTCTCGGGTTTATGATTCTTCGAACGCTAATGGATGAATGAACCTTAACACAGATATACCGCGCGCTATTTTTAGAATGATTCACCTTTTGAATACGCTAGAATATACCACTTCTTAGCGATCTTCGCCGAATATCTTGGTATAACTCCGAAACGTTCCAGAGCACACTCATTCTCAGATATTATGGAAGGGTATATCCTCCACTATATGCATGTTACTAAATGACATTTGCATGTTGCTAAATGACAATTGCATATTGCTAAATGACAATTGCGTGTTGCTAGTGACAATTGCACGTTGCTAAATGAAAATTGCCTATTGCACTATGATATTCGTAACGGAACGACATACGTATCCGCCAGTTAATGACATTGTTATGTTATTTACATACATATGCTTTCCGCTACGTGGTAATTGCATGCTTCTTTAATCCAAATTCTTGCTTCTTGCATGTAATTGACAAGTGCTTTCAGCCTGTTTGTTTGCCTACTGCAATATGGAAATGTTTATTCATACTATTCCTTTCTGCATTCCTATGCTCATTTACTTTGTTGTTGCTGATTGTCACAAGCGATTAAGTAACTAGTGGATTTTGCTAAGGATGTTAATGCATTATAACATTACAGGGAACCAATAAGAATTTGACTTTCTAGCGCAAATTACTATATACGGGAGACAACTCTCGACATCAAATTCAGATGTTCGATAGTTAACGGATATGATATTGTAGACTGCTTTTGTACGGAATCCCGTTAGGGCTACAGCCTATGAATTGGTTGATCTTAAACGCGATACTCGATAGTACGATGATGAAAACGCGAAATAACGATACTACGATAACGAAAACGCGACAACACGATGATGATAACGTGACATTACGATAACGAAAACGCGATACTACGACAGTACGATGATGATAATGCGATATAATTACGTGTTATCACCATCGTACTGTCGCATTTTCACCATCGTAATATCGTTCTGTCGTGTTATCGCGTTATCATTATTGTACTGTCGCGTTATCATCATCGTGATGATGATAACGCGATATTACGATGATGATCACGCGACAGCACGATGGTGATAATGTGACAGTACGATGATGATAACGCGAAAGTACTATGATGATAACGCGACAGTACAATAATGAAAACGCGATAACAGGACAGAACGATGATGATAACGCGACAGTACGATGATGATAACACGAAAGTACGTTATTACGATGGTGAAAATGCGACAATACGATGGTGATAACACACAATTATATCGCACTATCATCATCGTACTGTCGTAGTATCGCGTTTTAGTTATTGTAATGTCGGGTTATCATCATCGTGTTGTCGCGTTTTCGTTATAGTAGTATCGTGATTTCGCGTTTTCATCATCGAGTATCGGTATCGATATCAACCAATTCATAGGCGATGGCATTAACGGGATTCCGAACTTTTGTCATTATAACAATTTTGGGGTCCAATCTAGTTCTGTTAAACGTACATTTCGCGTAAAATGTTATCCTTAAGAATATAATTTTTCAACAAAGAATTTTAATTACAGAACAAACATGAACTAATAAACAAAATACGACATAGAAAGGAAAAATAGCGATTTAATGTTGTTGTGGATTTCTATTATCAATTTCATAAAATATTCATGAGTAACCCAAGAAGTAGATATGCGTATATATGTATACACATGCATTGACAGACGGGCGTACGGACACTCGGGCGGACGTGTGTATGTGTATGCGTGTGCGTGCGTGCATGAGTGCCGATGTGTGTGTGTGTGTGTATGTACGAGCGTACGTGCGTGCGTGTGTGTGTGTGTGTGGGGGGGGCAACATATCTCTTAAAAATATATTATTATGTAGACTTGCGCTATCCGAGTGCTTTCTTGTTCGTTTTTTTAGTTTTACACATTGTAGATTAAATACGAGTATTTTAGCTATCGGAATCACGTGTCATATGGTTGCCAATAAAGGACCAGCATTGAGTTTAAATCTTATCCCATTTTTTGCTTAACTGAACCTAGAAGGCCTGCATACTGGATGCTTTGTATTTGTTGGTTTCAGTGTAAGATCGTATTTTAAGCCTACTTTATGGGTGGTCAGATAAAAATATTAGTTTTGTTTGACAACAAATGAAATATAATACAATCTTATGCTGAAATAAACACATTTTCTTTTATTTCATGCTTTTGGACGATACATACAAATGCGCGAGATCTGCTCAAGCTTCAGAAGTTTGTGTATTATGAAGTCATAAATATGACGTCCAAATGATTCCAAAATTGTCGCTCACTGTTGTGGTGAGAAAATAGTGCCATACTTTCTGAGTCTTTGTCGCATAATTGTATATTAATTGAACGTTGTTATATGTTTTCTGTTGTTTGAAAAGGCCGATGTTAACACTGACGATTAAGATATGCACATACTTTCAAAAAATATATAAATTAAAACAAAGTAAAAGTAGATCTAGTTCCATCTATAATCAGTGAAATAATAAAAAATAATGATCCAGAGTGAATGGTCGCCGGGTTATCATCCGCTGATATACATACTCATTCAAAGCATAGTATGAAATACAATATGTTGTTTACAAAACCGGCATGTTATCGAGGCCTGTACATATCGCATTACGAACATCAATCGCAATCTGTAAAGACATGTATACATGTGCAGTTATTTGAAAATATAATCTATACATCCATAGTGGCTATTTTAAATTGTAATCTATACAGTCATACTGGTTATGTAAAATTGTTATTTACACAGTCAGTATGGTTAGTTTTATTGTAATCTAATGAATCTATACATCAAAGGGTTATTTTAAATCTTAATCTGGACGCTCATAAATTTATTTACAGTTGTAATTTATGCAGTCATAATTTTGATTGTATAATCTTTGTTGGGTTGTTTTTAATTATATTGAATGTTACATAACAATTCTTGCTACATTATTTGTGTTACATTGTGCTTTTGTACGATATATGATTAGTTAAAGTGAAAGCCATGTATGTTCGTATGTTTTTGTTTATCCGGTATAACGTTATGTGGAGCATAATAAAACACTAAGGAAAATTACTATATTGTTCAATATTAAGTTAAGTCCTGCAAGTCGGATAATGTACATCTTACATTGCTTTCTTCTATTTACATAAAATTATAGTCCACATCGTTATTATTCGGGGACAACACTTGAAAAAAAATGTACATCTTACATTGCTTTTTTTATTTACACAAAAGTATTGTTAACATCGTTATAATTAGGGGACAAAACTTGGAAAAAAATGCACATCTTACATTGCTTTTTTTATTTGCATAAAAGAATAGTCAACATCGTTAAAATTATGGGACAGCACTTGAATAAAAAATTGTACATCTTACATTGCTTACTTATATTTACATAAAATTATAGTCAACATCGTTATTATTAGGGGACAGCACTTGGAAAATGTGATTTGTATGCGATTTAATACAGACTGAATGCTATAATTCAGACATTTTTATTCCAATGATTATTGCATATTCAATATGTGCTTTAAAACAATACTAGTTTTATTGCTTTCCGTCTCTACTAAAATAATTATCAAAGGGAGATAAAAGTGTGAAAGACCTTACAATGTGTTCTCGAAGTTGTCTCCCATTCAAGTCATGGTAAATTATACACTAAAGCGGTGATATATATTTACATATTTATATATTATTAACTTTATTTACATGTTTGTACAAACAGACAAACAAACAAGAATTTGTCATTAAAACCACTTTTATACAATACATGTATTTTAATCCATTTTTTGAAACGCCTTAGCGTTACGTGTTTACTTCTGTGTAAGCGAACCTCGAATGACTCTACCCGCCAATCGAACGAAAACCTCGTGCAAATGGAAATACTGAATGCTCACTGAAGCGTGACAAACAGAATAGCAATTTGCAACCGTGAGTGAAATCCGACAATAAATATGTGATTCATATAACTTAAATGGATGATCTTGTTTTGACAGAAACACTCACTTTTTGGTTTCAGATCAATATCCGTGCCAATGGAAAGTGTGGTCCCCACGTTAACTTCGTCGTAAACTACTTCTTCGAATGACTCCGATCTTTTAACGTCACGTTTCTTACGTCCGTAACCGTCAACGTTCACGCCGTAAGCGTTACAAGAGGACTGGAAATACAGGATTATGAAATGAAATGCCATTGATGGTTTTAAAATAGTTCGACTCACCGGTAAATTCACGACCATTGAAGTCAATAAAACGAAAGTCGGAATAACCATGACAGGAGAAAATGTTAAACAATACATTGGTTTGCCAGTAGGTTTTCTTTAAATTGTGAACATTGACTCTAACCGTAGTAAGTCGCCATTTTAAGTTTTGTGACGGCGGACGGGCAAAGTTTACACCCTAAACGTAAATCACCGTCACTCGGTATATTCGGGGAGCCCGTCACAGTTTCATCTATAGCGTCAGTACCATAACTTGGTTTATTCTGGGCGCCTGTTTTTATCTTTAGCGTAAGTACCATTACTTGGTTTATTCTGCGTGCCCGTATTCATCTATAGCGTAAGTACCATTACTTGGTATATTCTGGGCGTCCGTTTTCATCTTTATCGTAAGGACCATTATTTGGTTTATTCTGGGCGTCCGTTTTCATTTATAGCGTAAGAACCATTACTTGGTTTATTCTGGGCGCCCGTTTTCATCTTTAGCGTAAAAGTAGCATAACTCGGTACATTCGGGACACTCGTTTTCATCTATGACGTCAATACGTGTTCGACGTAGTAGTTGGAACTAAGACTATAGTCATGACCTAAGGGCGCGCACGGTCCGAGACACACTTGCAGCGTGCACGTGAAAATCATCTCCACCAGCCCGCCGCTCAGCTCTGTGGTCCGGAACGCCGGAAACGCCGCCGTGAGCACCCCCTGGTTGACGCGAACGAAATTCGGGAACAGGACAACGTCCACCGCGCAACTAGGGGAGACAAATGCCTTAGGTAAATAAATTACCTTTATGACTTTCTATACTGCATTTTCTTAATAATGTTGTCACACTATCGGTTTATTATGCGACATGGCAAGAATGCACGTTATTAGAAAACTAAAACACGAAAATGCACATCGTCATAGATAATCAAACATTATGTGTATAAAAACCTTTTTTGTTGAACAAAACACAACAACAACCAAACAAAACATCAACGACAAATAACAAAATACAACAACAAAGCTGGACAACATTACTTACTAGTCAAGAGTAACGTCGATCGTATTGGCCCTGCAGCATCGCGCCTTGATATCAAAGTCGTCTGCAATGAGACGTTATCCTGCCGATGACGAAATATTTCAAAGAATAGCAATAATTTACTAAGTATATCAACACACCATTTATTTTTCATTATTACAACGTATGCAAAGAAGATAACGTTATACATGTTGACATACTAATGCTTACAACTGAAATTGCAGGACATTGGTTTCGTACAGAGATCACTTACATTGCAAAATGGAAACGCTATAATTATGATGGTGATGACATTAATGATTTGATGATTATGGTGGTGCTTATTGTGAGACTTGATAACATTTTGAGACGATATGGTGATTATCCAGACAAGCTCCAACGCGTGACCCTTTTTCTTATTTGAAGCAAGTATATTAACTGACCCAAATTATTCTCGCCCTGTTGTAGTGTCAGTTTAAATTATGTTGCTAATGAGGGGACTAACCATTCACTGGAAATAGGATGAATAGTAGTTTCATGTTTACAAACTCACTGCAATCGTCTGTATTTGTAAAACGTCTGATTTACCTGTATTGACTAGTCCATAGGTATAAAAGTTCTCACTTGCACTTTTACCGAATGATACGTCATGGAGATAATGTCCGCCATTATCCCTATTTTACACAACTATAACTAATTACCCAAATACTCCTCGACCAGTTGTAGCTTCATGGTGATCATGCTCGTCATATCCATATATTACTCAACTATAACTACTTACACAAATACTCCTCGCCCAGTTGTAGCGTCAAGGTGATCATGCTCGTCATACCCATATATTACTCAACTATAACTACTTACCCAAATACTCCTCGCCCAGTTGTAGCGTCATGGTGATCATGTCCGTCATACCCATATATTACTCAACTATAACTACTTACACAAATACTCCTCGCCCAGTTATAGCGTCATGGTGATCATGTTCGTAATAGCCATATTTTACTCAACTATAACTACTTACACAAATACTCCTCGCCCAGTTGTAGCGTCATGGTGATCATGTTCGTCATACCCATATATTACTTAACTATAACTACTTACACAAATACTCCTCTCCCAGTTATAGCGTCATGGTGATCATATCCGTCATTCCCATATATTACTCAACCATAACTACTTACATAAATACTCCTCGCCCAGTTGTAGCGTCAAGGTGATCATGTTCGTCATACCCATATATTGCTCAACTATAACTACTTACACAAATACTCCTATACCATTTGTAGGGGCATGGTAATCATGTCCGTCATACCCCTATATTACACAACTATAGTTACTTACCCAAATAACCCTATACCATTTGTAACGGCATGGTAATGATAGGTATAAAACCCATATATTATACCCATATATTACTCAACTATAACTACTTACCCAAATACTCCTCGCCCGGTTGTAGCGTCATGGTGATCATATCCGTCATACCCATATATTACTCAACTATAACTACTTACACAAATACTCCTCGCCCAGTTATAGCGTCATGGTGATCATGTTCGTCATACCCATATTTTACTCAACTATAACTACTTGCACAAATACTCCTCGCCCAGTTGTAGCGTCATGGTGATCATGTTCGTCATACCCATATATTACTCAACTATAACTACTTACACAAATACTCCTCGCCCAGTTATAGCGTCATGGTGATCATATCCGTCATACCCATATATTACTCAACTATAACTACTTACACAAATACTCTTCGCCCAGTTGTAGCGTCAAGGTGATCATGTTCGTCATACCCATATATTACACAACTATAACTACTTACACAAATACTCCTCGCCCAGTTGTAGCGTCATGGTGATCATGCTCGTCATACCCATATATTACTCAACTATAACTACTTACCCAAATACTCCTCGCCCAGTTGTAGCGACATGGTGATCATATCCGTCATACCCATATATTGCACAACTATAACTACTTACACAAATACTCCTATACCATTTGTAGCGGCATGGTAATCATGTCCGTCATACCCATATATTACACAACTATAGTTACTTACCCAAATAACACTATACCATTTGTAACGGCATGGTAATTATAGGTATAAAACCCATATATTATACCCATATATTACACAACTACATCTATAGCTACCTACCCAAATATTCATCTTCCAGTTGTAGCGTCATGGTAATCATGTCCGTCATACCCATATATCACACAATTATAGTTACTTACCCAAATATTCCTCGCCCAGTTGAAGCGTCATGGTGATAATATCCGTCAGTTTGACGCTACTTCCGGTTACGTCACTGCCGTCCTTGTACAGATACATGTGCGCAGTCGGCTTGACCGTCTTGTTGGCGCCGGCGTCGTCATCTCTGTCGCTATAAACGATCAACTCAGTATCACACATATGTATATTTTACTTTAAATGCATTACATAAATTATGTAGCATACACAATTCAGCAACGTATGTTGCAATGACATTTAAAAAACCTCGTGACTCACGTTACATGTAGCTACATTTGTTTACCAAAGCCGAATTGACATCACTGACATTGGTACGTAAAATTCGCGTATTTGGACGTCGCTAATCGGCGTTGACGCCATTGACATGGCTAACGACATTCAACGACGCATTGAGGTTAAATATTATATCATGGGGCATTACAACTGTGCACGTCACATTCACAAATGTAAAGCCTTTATAATTGCGTATGCACGCTATTTGAAACTCGCCTCATAGACTTTGATACAAGTCACATTACCCGACGTCGACCATACATTGAGCATGTAAACTATACGGCCGTCAACGGTATGACGTGAACAAATTTTATTTATAAATATTGGCTTTGCCTACCCGACTTGCCGTACTGACAAATGCTACTTTCAACATCAGAACGTCACCTACCCGACGTTGACGCCGTTACCGACGCTGATGTCGCTGAGGTCGTAGATGCAGAGGAGAGACTCCTGAAGGTCATCGCCCTTCTGATAGAGGGGATTCCTCTGTACGATGATGGTGAAGTATGTCTCCTGGAAATGAGTGGCTCTTGAAATCAGCCTTTGGGCATTTTGACACAAAACGCTGTTTTTTCTACAAATATCAATAACAGAACAGAAAAGATCAATGGGTTATTAATTTACAGGGATGATATATACGAAAAGGGCCCCTACAGCTACAGTTACATATCAATAACAGAACAGAAAAGATCAATGGGTTATTAATTTAAAGGGATTATATATACGAAAAGGGCCCCTACAGCTACAGTTACATATCGATAACATAACAGAAAAGATCAATGGGCTATTAATTTAAAGGGATTATATATACGAAAAGGGCCCCTACAGCTACAGTTACATATCGATAACAGAACAGAAAAGATCAATGGGTTATTAATTTAAAGGGATTATATATACGAAAAGGGCCCCTACAGCTACAGTTACATATCGATAACAGAACAGAAAAGATCAATGGGTTATTAATTTAAAGGGATTATATATACGACAAGGGCCCCTACAGCTACAGTTACATATCGATAACAGAACAGAAAAGATCAATGGGCTATTAATTTAAACGGATTATATATACGAAAAGGGCCCCTACAGCTACAGTTACATATCGATAACAGAACAGAAAAGATCAATGGGTTATTAATTTAAAGGGATTATATATACGAAAAGGGCCCCTAGAGCTACAGTTACATATCGATAACAGAACAGAAAAGATCAATGGGTTATTAATTTAAAGGGATTATATATACAACAAGGGCCCCTACAGCTACAGTTACATATCGATAACAGAACATAAAAGATCAATGGGCTATTAATTTAAAGGGATTATATATACGAAAAGGACCCCTACAGCTACAGTTACATATCGATAACAGAACAGAGAAGATCAATGGGTTATTAATTTAAAGGGATTATATATACAACAAGGGCCCCTACAGCTACAGTTACATATCGATAACAGAACATAAAAGATCAATGGGCTATTAATTTAAAGGGATTATATATACGAAAAGGACCCCTACAGCTACAGTTACATATCGATAACAGAACAGAGAAGATCAATGGGTTATTAATTTAAAGCGATTATATATACGACAAGGGCCCCTACAGCTACAGTTACATATCGATAACAGAACAGAAAAGATCAATGGGCTTTTAATTTAAAGGGATTATATATACGAAAAGGGCCCCTACAGCTACAGTTACATATCGATAACAGAACAGAAAAGATCAATGGGTTATTAATTTAAAGGGATTATATATACGAAAAGGGCCCTACAGCTACAGTTACATATCGATAACAGAACAGAAAAGATCAATGGGTTATTAATTTAAAGGGATTATATATGCAACAAGGGCCCCTACAGCTACAGTTACATATCGATAACAGAACAGAAAAGATCAATGGGCTATTAATTTAAAGGGATTATATATACGAAAAGGACCCCTACAGCTACAGTTACATATCGATAACAGAACAGAAAAGATCAATGGGCTATTAATTTAAAGGGATTATATATACGAAAAGGGCCCCTACAGCTACAGTTACATATCGATAACAGAACAAAAAAGGTCAATGGGTTATTAATTTAAAGGGATTATATATACGACAAGGGCCCCTACAGCTACAGTTACATATCGATAGCAGAACAGAAAAGATCAATGGGTTATTAATTTAAAAGGATTAAATATACGAAAAGGGCCCCTACAGCTACAGTAACATATCGATAACAGAACAGAAAAGATCAATGGGCTATTAATTTAAAGGGATTATATATACGAAAAGGGCCCTACAGCTACAGTTACATATCGATAACAGAACAGAAAAGATCAATGGGCTATTAATTTAAAGGGATGATATATACGACAAGGGCCCCTACAGCTACAGTTACATATCCATAACAGAACAGAAAAGATCAATGGGCTATTAATTTAAAGGGATGATATATACGACAAGGGCCCCTACAGCTACAGTTACATATCCTTAACAGAACAGAAAAGATCAATGGGTTATTAATTTAAAGGGATTATATATACGAAAAGGGCCCCTACAGCTACAGTTACATATCGATAACAGAACAGAAAAGATCAATGGGCTATTAATTTAAAGGGATGATATATACGACAAGGGCCCCTACAGCTACAGTTACATATCCATAACAGAACAGAAAATATCAATGGGCTTTTAATTTAAAGGGATTATATATACGACAAGGGCCCCTACAGCTACAGTTACATATCGATAACAGAACAGAAATGATCAATGGGTTATTAATTTAAAGGGATTATATATACGACAAGGGCCCCTACAGCTACAGTTACATATCCATAACAGAACAGAAAAGATCAATGGTTATTAATTTAAAGGGATGATATATACGACAAGGGCCCCTACAGCTACAGTTACATATCGATAACAGAACAGAAAAGATCAATGGGCTATTAATTTAAAGGGATGATATATACGACAAGGGCCCCTACAGCTACAGTTACATATCGATAACAGAACAGAAAAGATCAATGGGCTATTAATTTAAAGGGATGATATATACGACAAGGGCCCCTTCAGCTACAGTTACATATCCATAACAGAACAGAAAAGATCAATGGAATATTAATTTAAAGGGATGATATATACGACAAGGGCCCCTACAGCTACAGTTACATATCGATAACAGAACAGAAAAGATCAATGGGCTATTAATTTAAAGGGATGATATATACGGCATGAGCCCCTAGAGCTACAGTTACATATCGATAACAGAACAGAAATGATCAATGGGCTATTAATTTAAAGGGATGATATATACGACAAGGGCCCCTACAGCTACAGTCCATAACAGAACAGAAAAGATCAATGGGCTATTAATTTAAAGGGATTATATATACGACAAGGGCCCCTACAGCTACAGTTACATATCCATAACAGAACAGAAAAGATCAATGGTTATTAATTTAAAGGGATGATATATACGACAAGGGCCCCTACAGCTACAGTTACATATCGATAACAGAACAGAAAAGATCAATGGGCTATTAATTTAAAGGGATGATATATACGACAAGGGCCCCTACAGCTACAGTTACATATCGATAACAGAACAGAAAAGATCAATGGGCTATTAATTTAAAGGGATGATATATACGACAAGGGCCCCTTCAGCTACAGTTACATATCCATAACAGAACAGAAAAGATCAATGGAATATTAATTTAAAGGGATGATATATACGACAAGGGCCCCTACAGCTACAGTTACATATCGATAACAGAACAGAAAAGATCAATGGGCTATTAATTTAAAGGGATGATATATACGGCATGAGCCCCTAGAGCTACAGTTACATATCGATAACAGAACAGAAATGATCAATGGGCTATTAATTTAAAGGGATGATATATACGACAAGGGCCCCTACAGCTACAGTCCATAACAGAACAGAAAAGATCAATGGGCTATTAATTTAAAGGGATGATATATACGACAAGGGCCCCTACAGCTACAGTTAAATAAATATGACAATTAAATATTAATATTGGCATATAATAAAGGTTAAACTAATGTACTTGAAAGTAAATGATCTGCGTATATCGACAACACGATGAAAACCTAATTGTAACGTTCGCACGGACGTCAAAATTACCACTTCAGCGATACCGCAAGCGTTAAAGTCGAACTCGTGCACGGTGACGTTCGACGTAGTGTCCTGTTCGCACGCGGATCCGTAGCCCTTAATGTAGATGATCCCGCCGTCGGCGGCCCCCGACAGAGTGACGACGATACGCCGTGAAGAGCACACATCCCTACATCATTTTCTACACAAAATACATCGTTCCTCCTAGTTAACTGTTCATACTCATTACAAGCTTGTCTATTCTACATGAAAAGCATCATGTTATGGAAACTCGGATTCTTGATAGTTTTTTAAATAAAACATGAACTTTGCGAAATGCGAATAAAAACACGAAATGCACGAAATGCTTAATTAACCACGAAGTGCGTAAAATGATTAACACAATACAAACTGGTCGACATTTAAAATTACAACTGAACCGCATGATATTCTAAGTAAAACGCGATCTACGTGGTATTCTAAATAAAGTGCGATCTACACGATAATCTAACAAAATAATAAAAACTAAATTTAATAAAAACAAAACACGAACGGCATTCAATTCTGAATAAAACATAAAACGGCACGAAATTCTAAATAAAAAATGAACTGCGCGAAATTGTAAACAAAACACGAACTGCAATACTCAATTCAAGTTATATTCCACATTTTTACTTCATAATCAGGATTTACAAAATATATTAATTATGATACGTTTACATCTTTTGAAAGGCACCCGTAAAAGCTTGGATTATACTTACCGACCGGCTGATATTCGCCATTTCCGTTCCAGCAAACAGCGAACCAAGCCAACAGAGCGAGGTAGCAACCTCCGCGTGACGTCATTTCCTTTTGTTACGAGTCTGAAGCTGGCAACATGTACAACGTTGTTCTGGTGTATTAGTTTCACATTGTCCTTAAAGGGACTTTGTCAACGGAACAAATTGGCTTCATATTGCACTATAAATAATATTATATACAATACACACTGAGATATTTGATAAAAACAAATTAGCAAACAGTTTGGAAAAAATAAAACCATAAGTGGGTATTGAACTCACGACTTAGGAGCCGTACGCAGAAATGACAGTAGACAACGATTTAACCAAATGCGCCATTCTTAGTAAAGAATAGACAAAGTGTGTAAACTATGGTTACACAAAATGCCCACAATTCTGACTTCAAATGTTAACATGAAAAGGGCCAAACAAACACGACACTTATGATAAATTGATTTTTATCTCAGAATGCGTACTCTCTATTCCCACTATATATAACCTGTTTTAACTGTTATTACATGCCAGTATTAATATATTTATTTCAGACGTTGCCCCCTTGGGGCCCTTTTCGATGACATAGTCCCGTTAATATTAAAAATATAATTGAGGCGTGTCGTGGGAAATCAGGGCTTAATGCATGTGCGCAGTGTCGTCCGGGAAAATACGGGACGTCACTTTCCGCTTTTATGTTATTTTCTGTTTCAAGAAAGTCTGTTCTAAACATAAATCTACTGTAGGAGGAAGGTGCCGTCTCGGATTCCGCACATGCATAAAGCCCGGGTTTCCCACGACACGCCTCAATTATGTTTACTAGAAACGGACTCTAATACCATGGAGACAAATTGTTTTGAAGATAAACACCATTCAAACCCACTTTACTCAATGATGCGTTGTTTGAAGGAAACATGCTTATTTACCAGGTCACTAGACGATTTTGTAATGTTACATATAGACTTGGTCAATTGCAAAAATATATGTCAAATCATATTAGAATCGAAATTTGTTCGCATTATCGTTGTTGATCGGCCAATAAACAACTCTTTGTCGTTCTGATGCGTGGCTATTAAACAACTCGGGCTAACGCCCTTGTGTCTTAATTCCTACGCATCAGAACTCCAAATCGTTATTTATTGGCCGATAAACAACAATAAAAACAATATTGGTTAAATATGCCACCTAAACTTGCATTTCACAAGATGAGCATATATTGAACACATGTATTTTCTACTTACATTGCAGGATGAACATTCTGGTAATGTCGCATGTGTTTTCGTTTTCTTTCAATACAATTTCCACTCACTTATTGTAACATCAGTTTTGGCAATTCTATATTCATCTTTCATTTAAACAAACAATCAATAAATTAAAAAGCTTTTATTCCTTTTGTCCGCAAACAATAAAAATAACACTATTTAATTTGTAAGCAATGCCACGTAGTTATTATCCACTAATAATGATTGCTAAAGTGTTACTAAATTACATTCCAGGTGCTTTGATAAATAATTAATACTTTATAACAGGCCGTGGATAGTTGTGTTATAGGCAATTATTTACTTGCGTTAATTTGATGACAAAACAAGCAGGAAGGTCTTGATGAAACATTATTGGCTCGTATAATGCTCAAATGTAGCGAGTGATTTGTATGAATTATTTATGAGAAGTCATTCAGTATGTTACTGGTTTTATGAATTTATATATAGGCTATAAAGTTAGTTCATAGTATTGCCACTAAAGACAGTTGTCTGCGATATGTTTTAGCTGAACGATGTCACTATGTAATTAATGCACTGCAAACTATGTACAAAAGTAACATATAAGTAAAGATGAAAGAAAACACATACAAGAAAAAATATACTTGCTACTTTGTTTCTATGCATTCCCCGCAAAAGTTAAATAATGTACATGTTTCCTCCTAGAAATCGTTTGGCCACTGCACCTATGCGCCTCAAAAAGCGCAGTTGGAAATGTCGCTGTCTGACAATTTAATTTGAAGTTGCATTGCCCCTTTAACTTATAATAACCAGCAAAGATATTATTTAGTTAGAAGGATTAAACATTTTTATTATTAAGGTAGTTTTAAATAAATATTTGTTTTATTTATTTTAAGCATTTATTTATTCATTTATTAATAGCAATTGTTACTGGTTGATTTATGTCAGTAATTCAAGAAATAAATAGGATTTATTAAATACAATGGGACGCAACCCTCCATTTATCCGTCACTAAGGTAATTGCGTTTGTCTCCCCTGCATAATGTAAACTTTCACAGACGCAGTCAACTACTAGAAGCTGAAACATGCCTTGCTATGTGCCTAAAATAGTTTGTATGTTCGTAATTCTAGTTTAAGTCTGTGTTTCATAGTTTGGCACGCAGCTATACTTTCTCGTTGATTTACAATGTCTAATGATTACAGTTAGAAAAATTGAATTCACATTACAATGTGTTAGTTTTCATGTTGAATCAATGCCATACTAGTATATTAACATATGTTAATTCTTGTTTCTGACTTCAACATCTTTTTACGACATATATTTGATTCTTCGCAATTTATATATGTATTATTAGTTTTAATATTTGATACTCATGCGCATTTTGTAGACGTGTATAACGGAAATAAGTTTCTAAGAAGAGAATGTCAAAAATGGCTGTATGTAGAAGAACACAAACACATTGATAGTTTCCAATATTATTGTTCTCATGTTAAATGTATATTGGAATAAGTATGCATTTATTGCAGTAAATAAAACAAAATACACAAGAACTGTTTGTAAAAACAGACATGCCCCCTATAGGTCCAGAAAAATCTCTGTACAAATTGCAAGGATGCAAAGTAAAATGAAAGTTTTTTATCAACTGTTGATCAGTTTGACCTTGACCTTTGAGCCAATTACCTAATAAATTACAATAATCAATAGGGATCTGGTTGTAGCCATAACCCACCGACCAACTTTAATGAATCCAAGGCTAAGAGTTCCAAAAGTAGAGTTTTAACAAGGTTTTACAACTTTTAGTAAGTTTGACCTTGACCTTTAACCCCAGGAGTCCTGTACTACCGTAGTCATGATCAGCCTACCTACCAAGTTTGAAGAACTTAAATCTAAGTGTTTTATAGCCATAGCCCGCAAAATGTTTTACAATTATTCAATATTTGGAGTTTTTTTTACTGAATGGTAGGTTGGACCTACCAAGTTTGAAGAACATAGATCTAAGTGTTTTATTGTTAATCGCCCGCAAAACGTTTTACAATTATTCAATATTTGGAGTTTGTTTTAGTCATTGGTAGGTTGGACCTACCAAGTTTGAAGAACATAGATCTAAGTGTTTTATAGTTATCGCCCGCAAAACTTTTTACAATTATTCAATATTTGGAGTTTTTTTAGTCATTGGTAGGTTGGACCTACCAAGTTTGAAGAACATAGATCTAAGTGTTTTATAGTTATCGCCCGCAAAATGTTTACAATTATTCAATATTTGGAGTTTTTTTAGTCATTGGTAGGTTGGACCTACCAAGTTTGAAGAACATAGATCTAAGTGTTTTATAGTTATCGCCCACAAAACGTTTTACAATTATTCAATATTTGGAGTTTTTTTTAAAAGTCATTGGTAGGTTGGGCTTTGACCTTTTGCCCACGACCACACGCATTATGGATCTTCTACTAGTCATGATTAAGCTACATAATATGTTTTAACAACAAGACCCAGGGGCTGCAAGGTTAACTTATTACCAGGGCTCAGTATCGATCAGAATTATTAATACGAATTTGTGTCTCGAAACAAGATGTTCAATATTTGACATATCGTATCGTATTTGTACTTATAAAATGTGTAGATATATAACTGCATACTACTGATGTTTGTTTTTAACTCGCATTCACACAAGGCTACCTCGAATCCCAGGCATTAATCAAATAGTACCAAATATGACGAACTACTAGCAATTCAGGTGAAATTAATTGTACATTGTTTTTCATACAAGTCATTTTTACTGTAATAATGTCTTTCTTTTTGAAAAATACATAAAACATCAGCATGCAAAGTCAACCATTGAAGTATAACGTTTTACTGCAACTTATTGTATTTTTTCCAATCTGGGTTAAAGTATGTAATGTAGTTAATTTATGTTTTAAGGGTGGTACTAAAGTAAAACGATTTTGTTTTATAATATAAAACTAATTATTGACAAAAGTAAGAATAAATTTAATGGTCATCATTAAGTATAAGTATAAATTAAAATAATCTTTTTATTGAAATAGGCAAAATAGGTATTTGTTCATTAATAAATAAGTAAGAGTACCCTAGTCTTTAATTATTGTTAAATTTCAAATTCAGCTATGAAAATAGAGAATGTGCGACTTGTTTTTAATTTTTTAGCGTTTTTGGGGCTGGTAGGTTTTCGGATGTTTTAAGGAAAAAAAACCATACATTTTTGACAATGTAAAAATCAAGTTGGAAAGCGTATAAAATAATGACTATAATGACACAATTTGTGTGATTGCTTAATTTTATGATCTCGGTAAATGAATGACATTATAAATATCAGAAGTCATGATGTTCAAGTTATATCTGAGTTTTGAATGTATATTGTTGGTAGGTATCTTGCATTTTGGGTATGTGTATGACTCGAAATAAGTTTATGATATTACACAATTCTGATTTGGAATCTTGCATTTGTCAGTAAATTATCTACAGCTTTAAAGATCTAGAGCACTTTGAATTTATATGTTTGGTCTTATTACTATTTTTAATTGCCCTTTTTAGAACATACTTTCAAATTTGTATATATTCAATTTAAATAAGTTAAAACATGTTTCTATGATCATGAAGATGTTATAATCTACATGTATTCTTTGGTGTACATGTCAGGGTTTGTCAGTGCATTATGATATGATATGACTTCAGACTGAACTTGAACAAAATCACTTTAATGTGTTTTTGAAAATATTTGTAAAAAAGTGTGACACTAGTGAATTTACTGTTAAAATAATCTGTTAAAGTAGGCTCCAAATATGAAGATGATATATAATAGTTTTACAAGTAAAAATTTGCTTAAACTTATAGCACTGCCATGAATAAGTTATGAA
This sequence comes from Congeria kusceri, assembly GCA_027627225.1. Classification (NCBI taxonomy): domain Eukaryota; kingdom Metazoa; phylum Mollusca; class Bivalvia; order Myida; family Dreissenidae; genus Congeria; species Congeria kusceri. The sequence goes on along the minus strand of CM051040.1, from coordinate 33,328,118 downwards.
AAAAAAGTTTTTCCTCGACTCATTGTTTTTTTTTTTGTTCCTGTCTGATTGATAGGTTTTGAAAAATCATGGGGATGCTAAACATAGAATCAAATTTGTATGGCCTGATCACATCTTCTCAAAAAGATGCAAAAACAGGCAAAACTGTTAGAAATCAAGTTGGTGTGTACCACGAGCCAATGGAAGTAATGAAGGATTTTATTAACGCTTTTAGTATATAAAAGGATGCAACACAGTTGGAATTTGCGGGAAATGTGCTAAAAAAATTTCCAATTATTTGATTCAATATTAATTATATTTAGTGTTGACCGATATTTTGATTGATACCAAAACATTTGATAAGATATAAATATTGGCCCTAAAGTATCAATCCCGATACGCATGGTTTACCGATAAAGAGCCCTAATTTGATATAACCCAGACAAGATTTTACAATTGTTGGCATTGCTTAAATTTTTTGGTCAGTCTGACCTGGTCCTTTGAGGCACTGACACCAAAATCAATCGAGATCCTTTAACATACCATAACCCATCCACCTACCAAGTTTCAAGAACTTTTGCCTACGTGTTCTGTAGCTGGTTTACCGACATACTGACAAACATATGGACCGACATTTGCAAACCACTATATCCCTGCTTCCTCGAAGGGGGCATGATTACAACAAAACGTATATAGTACGGTAATTAAGATATAATATAGAACATTTTTGCATAAGATATCTCATAACATTTATATTGATACATGTTTACACTACATGTCTACACAAACATGTCTAAAGAGAATGGATACCGAACATAGATAAAAAACAAGACTACAATATGTAAACATAACATGTCTACAGAATATGCATTTCGGACATGTTTACATAACATGTTTGCGAAACATGTCTACAACAGATGTCTACCGAACCTGATTGCAAAACACATTTACAAAACTAGTATATACTACTATATATATACATATACGAATCAGACATGTTTATATAACGTGCTTACAGAACATGTCTACAAAACATGTTTACAGAACATGTATACATAACGTGTTTGCAGAACATGTATACATAACGTGTTTGCAGAACATATCTACAAACAGGGGCGTACCTAGGCATGCGCTCATACGCCAGTGCGTACACAGGGCTGAATAACGATTAGGAATGTCTTCAACATCTTTACATTAAAGCATCGCCGTAGTTGGTCTTATTGAAAAAAAAATTTGAATAAGAGTAATTTAAAAAAACAAAAACATGGCTTGTCATCGGATGTATGCCTCCTAAACATGCTTGTCAGAGGAAGGCAACACAATGTCAGAGTACAAAATTATGCCCTGGACAAATATCTTGAGATTTAAGCTACAGACCTGTTTGTTCTGTGTGACACACTGCCTCATAATGAAATTCATTCCCAGCAAGTTATTACATTCTTTATATGTTGGCAAAAATGATGCTTCCTACAAAAATTTTATTCTAATACATGACCTTTAAGTGTAACCTTGGACGCACAAACCTTCACTAAGGAGCATGTAAGTGTTATGCGACTCATCGTCTGGTCATGGGAAAAAACAATCTGAAGTATTATTAAAATCCCTCCAGGCTTTTGGCAGCTATAAAGCAGAAAAAGAAACTTTGAGCTTTGGTCTTGAATTGTGACCTTGACCTTTGACCGAGGACCATGGGAGTTGTACACGACATACCGTCTAGTCATGGGATATAATAATCTGAAGTAATATTAAAATCCTTCCAGACGTTTAGACGTCATAGTGAAGAAACAGACAATCCGCTATGACCTTGAATTGTGACCTTGACCTTTGACAGACGAGCATGGGAGTTGTATGCGACACATTGTCTGGTCATGGAAAATAATAATCTTAAGTAACATTTAAATCGCTCCAGACGTTTAGAAGCTATGGAAAGCACACACAAATAATTGACCTTTGACCTTAAGTTGTGACCTTGACCTTTGACTGATAATCATGGGAGTTTTTACGCTACACATTGTCTGGTCATGGGATATAATAATCTGAAGTTATATTAAAAGCCTTCCGTGCGTTAAGAAGTTACTGAGCGGAAACGAAAAATCTTGGACCTTTGATCTTGAATTGTGACCTTGACCTTGGACAAATGAGCATGGGAGTTGTTCGCGACAAATCATCTGCTCATGGGGAATAATTTAAAGTCATCTTAAAATCCTTCCAGGCGTTCAGAAAGTATGGAACAGAAACGAAATTCGTAACCTTTGACCTTGAATTTTGACCTTGAACTTTGGCCAACGAGCATGGGAGTACGTGACACATCGTCTGGTCATGGCGAATGATAATCTGAAGTTATATTAAAATCTATCCGTTAAAAAGTTACAGAGCTGATACGAAATCCGGATGGACTGAACACCGAAAACAGACGGACTGTGCGACTGCTTTATGCCCTCCTTCGCGGGCATAAATAAGAGTTTATGATGTGCAGTGCCGTGTTGGAAATGGGGAACCTAGCTAAAAGTTTACATTTGAATTTACAAAATCATTATTATTGCCTAATGTGTTTATACTATAAACGGACATATCCTGCTGCGCCCTAAGCGTATCTTCGACGACTTCTAGAAACAAAACAAAGTACGCAGACATGTTCCCCACATTATTATCATCAACGCGTATCCGAGATTCAACCTCAGGCACACCCCTGGCACTCTTAAAGTTATCACTATTTGTCTATGATCACATAATAAAACATAAATGGGCTTTAAATATCAGTGCCCTTTTATTTTTGTTTGGATACAATTATAGTAGAACCTATCTAAACCGAACTGCGTCGGGACCGGGCCGATCGTTTGATTTTTCTTAGGTGCTCGGTTTACCCAGGTTTTTTTAAATTTAATGTCATTTTCCTGTACACGTTAATGGACGACATTGTATTTTAATGACATCATTATTTTAGACTATGGATAGTCAATTTTGAAGAAAAAATATATGAAAAAAAACACAACAAAAACACAATTTTGATGAAAAAATGCGAATCCATACATATGAAAAAAACAACAAAAACATTCGGACGTCACTACAATTGACCACTGCCCCAAAGTGTCCCATCACTTTTTAAAACAATATTATAAAGAGTTATGGTTCTTGAACGCTGCACTGCCTAGCAACAGCGTCATATTTATTCTCTTAAAATAAATCAAGTACAGCAACTTCTTATATGTTGAATACACTGCTCTCAATGCTACAATCACATGTGTGAAACTTCATTTATTTATAAAGGAATAATAATCCACACAACACCTTAAAAAGGAAGTAACTCCATGAATACTATAAACATAAATTTATTATTTTTACTTTACACTTTTATCTCAGTGACACGTATCATAAAATGAAGCTTGATTAAACCACATTATACTTGACGGAGTCATGGTCTCCGCAAAGGTCTAAACAGAAAGAAAATAAACAGAGGTAATAACTCTAAGAATATTGAAGACATGGTTATGATTGTTGTGCTAGAATCATGTACTTTCATCCATTTAGTTCCAGTCACATTCCCTTTATACAGGTTTATGTTATACTGCGCACAGGTAACGACCAGGGGCATGAGCAGACGGACGGGCGGACGAATAGATAAAGTGACGGAAGTGGCGATATCGATATCTACTGTATGCCAAACCTTCGGGGACATACAGTCGACAGCATTCAATCGTAAATTAAATCACAATAACTGTATACGGACGTTATAATAATATAATAAACATGTATGTTATACATATTTTAAAATAAACTAAAATTAATTTCTCACACAACTTAGAACATAAAACGCCTGTATTATTAACCGATTGATTATTTACATCTTTTGCATTCATTAAACGTGTAAATTTGCAATAAAAAAATCAATTAATCCAAAAAGAAAGCAAACGGAGGAAGAAATCATTTACCATTAAATTCATTTGAACTGTTACGAAATAAAATGTTTGTTTGTTTATCTTGTCCAAATAAAGAATGTTAATGATAGCGATTAGAAGACAATGTATATACTAAGGACATGAAGTACACGTAGACAAGCTTTATGATTAGATATAATATAGTGTAAACAAAATAACGTAAATCGGATGTACAAACAATGGTTTATGTTCGCCATTCATCTTAAAGTTTGTAGCATAAGACTATTAAACATAAAACAAATATTGTATAATGTCTATTCTAATTTACGATTAATAATTCAACATTCACCACATTGATAACATGTATATAGTACAATAACAAGAGCTGTCAGAGAACAGTGCGCTTGACTATTAGATGTATTTCCGTTGGTGTATAAGTGGACTGGGCATTAATCTGTAAAAATACAAGGCTGAGTTTTGGCAAATTAATTCCATGAAGCTGAAATTGTTGACAATTTTATATTCCAAGTTTCAAGTGCAAAGCTTAGTTTTGAACTTAAAAAACTTGTCAAATAAAACTTTATTCTAAAATACCTAGGTGAAAAGGGGCATAACTCTGTCAAAATAAAACCAGACTTATGGGTAATGTTGCCCCAAATGCTTGAGTTAATAACAAAGGTCTATTCCAAGTGGATAACTGAAATAATAAGACGTTTAAATAAACACTTTAACATGATTATCTATGTAACAAGAGCCGTCGGAGGACAGCGCGCTCGACTATTCGAAGTATTTTAGTTGGTACATATTGGATAGCGAAAAGGGAATAAATTTGTTAAAATACAATATTTTTAAGTGAAGCCTTGTATAGTTTATACATTTTTGGAACACAAACTTCAACCACAAGGTCTGTTTAAAAAGGGGCATAACTCTGTCAAAATACAAAACATAGTTATGGGTAATATTGCCCCTGGTACTAGAGTTGATGATAAAGGTTAGTTCCATGTTTCAAGTAAATAACTTATGTAGTTTTGAAGTAACAAAACTTTTGAATATAAACTTTAAACAGAAAATCTATGTGAAAAAGGAAGATAACTCTATCAAAATACAAAATAGAGTTATGGGGAATGTTCAGCCTGATAATGCAGTTGATGACAAAGGTATATTTCATGTTTCAAGTGAATAGCTTTTGTAGAATTGAAGTTACAAAACTTTTGAATATTAACTTTAACCAGAAAATCTATGTGAAAAAGGGGCATAACTCTGTCAAATACAAAACAGAGTTATGGGGAATGTTGCCATTGATACTGGATTTGATGACAAAGGTTAGTTCCAAGTTTCAAGTGAATAACTTATGTAGTTATGAAGTTACCAAACTTTTGAATGTAAACATTAACCAGAAATTCTAAGTGAAAAGGGGGCCTAAATCTGTCAAAATAGAAGACAGAGTTATGGGGAATGTTGCCCCTGAAACTGGAGTTGATGACGAAGGTTAGTTCCAAGTTTCAAGTAAATAACTTATGTAGTTTTGAAGTTACCAAACTTTTGAATGTAAACTTTAACCAGAAAATCTATGTAAAAAAGGGGCATAACTCTGTCAAAATACAAAACAGAGTTATACGGAATGTTGCCCTTGATACTGGAGTTAATGACAAAGGTCAGTTACAAGTTTCAAGTGAATAACTTATGTAGTTTTGAAGTTACCAAACTTTTGATTATAAACTTTAACCAGAAAATCTAAGTGAAAAAGAGGGAGTAACTCTGTCAAAATACAAAACAGAGTTAAGGGGAATGTTGCCCCTGACACTGGAGATAATGACAAAGGTATATTCCAAGTTTCAAGTGAATAACTAATGTAGTTTTGAAGTTACAAGACTTTTGAATAAAAACTTTGACCAAATTCAGACGCGGACGCGTACGCCGACGCCGGGGGTAGAAGGAAAGCTCATCTCTGACACAATACAAAACATAGTTATTGGGAATGTTGCTTCTGATGGTGGATTTGATGACAAAAGGTATATTTTAAGTTGCCAGTGAATATCTTATGTATTTGTGTATTTGGAATAAAAAAAATCTAACTTCAACCTGAAATGAATGCTGAAATGGGCCATAACTCTGTCAAAATAGAACATAGCGTTATGGAAAATTTTGCATTTGATGCTTTAGTTGATAACAAAGGTGTATTCCAAGTTTTAATTGAATAATTTGTAGTTTTGAAGTGAATAAAATTCTGAGTAAAAACGTTAAACTAAAATTCTCTGTGAAAAGGGCCATAAATGTGTAAAAATACAAAACTGAGCTATGGGGATTGGTGCTGGAGAGTCAATGACAAAGGCTTACTAAAAGTTTCAAGTGAATAACTTATGTAGTTGGGAAGTTACAAGACTTTTGAATAAAAGTGTTTACGAAATTCAGATTCAGACGTCGACGCCACCGGCAATGCCGGTCGAGTAGGAAAGCTCACATATTCTTTGAATAGTCAGCTAACAAAAATTAAATATTCAAAACACATTACATTGTACAACTATTGCAATGACGGAAACTAAAAGAAAGCTTATGCTGCAATATAAAACAATATTTATTAACAGCGCAATGAAAACTTCAATTACGCATTAGACAATATAAATCAGCACTTAGCAGAAACGATATTGGAAACGCAACCCATACATTTTAACTGCTTTCAATGTCAATTAATAACAACTACACATTATGTGTACAATAATGCAATGCAATAGCACAGAATACACAAGCAAGAGAACAACAAAAACTGTTTCATCAAAACCATTAAAATTCTTCAAATGTTTACCAATACTAATAGTTTCCTGATGTGTTTCTCCGACACAGAGTCAGTTTATACAACACGTGTTGAAGATAACCATTTACATTACAAACGTGTATGTAGTTCGTAATAAAATGTATCCAAAACATTAAATCTTAGATTAATCTTTGAAACTATATATTTTGTTAGATATTGTCTTTGGTGTGATTATCATATTGTAAAGTATTATCACATAGTATTTTATATACAAGCGAGCAACAAACTTTACATGTAATACAGAAATAAATAACAGCACATCGAACAAATTCAAACCAAGACAACTATTTGTTAATTAACTAATAACTATGCCATTTCAGAGATAAATTATGAATATCCCACGTTCTGGGGAGTGTGTAATGGGGGTAGGGCCATTTAACATACTAATGATCAGTTTCGAAATTGTAATTATTGAACTGATACGTGTATCTAGGCTCCCAAACATTACAAAACACTGCTATAAAATTGAAATGCGTAAACAACATACATACAAACAAATACAACAAACCCGAATTCAATACAAACTATTTTACAGAAAATACATTATTAGCGACGTTGCACTAAGAACACAAACGTAAATTGTCTTCAAACATAATAACATTGGAACAACATTTCTAAACAAGTTGAGGTTATTAAAGACGACTGCTTCGAGGTACATGCATTTTCAAATATGTATTCACATAATTAAAGAGTGACTTACAATACTTTGTTCAAGGAATGGGAATTAACTCCTCTCACAAAGTTAACAATCATAAATGTTTATTTTAAAAGCTACCTTGTGTCTATATATTAAAATGAACATTTTAAATTAAAATTTTTAATCAAAGCTTTGCACTAAAGTATGCACACCAGGCACTTAGTTATTCTTAATGGACACTTAAGCATTACTATGGAAAACTTAAGTGTTCATCAGGGGCTATAAAGTTTTTGTATGATGCACTTAAATATTTGGACGATGCACTAAAGTATTTATTATATATGCTTAAGTATTTATAAGGGACACTTAAGAGTTGATGGGTTTCTATTAAGTATTCTTGAGGTGCACATTATGTATCCGGTAGCTGCACCTCAGTTTTCATAAGCGGATGCCACTTAAGTGTGTGTAAGCAGCTATACAGTTTTCGTAGGAGGTCATTAGTTATTCACAACGGGCACCCAAGAATTTGTATGGGGAAGTTTTTAAGTATTCGTAAGATGCACTCAGAATCGGGACTTATTTTTGCATTGTTTATTGGTTGTTAAACAACGATATTTTTGTTCTTTGTCTATAGAAAAATTAGCGGGTAACCGTATCAAGTTAGAATGAACGTTATATTACAGTTGGTTTGCAAAATTGAAATCTTAACAAAAACATTCGTTATCACATATGTTACAGTGTACATGGTAACTCACAATGAGCTATAAATGTGTACAAAATATTACAAGTTCAGTCTGAAGTATTGACTATAGAAAAGTGTATATACACCATGTAACTAGCAACGCGACATTAACTGCAATAAAAACTATACATGACTAAACGATGACCATGTACATACGACAATAAAGCCAGTATAAAGTTTAAAACTCGTTGCTATTTATCAGTAATAAACTTACAAAAACGCACACTCTCTATATAATATGCACATTAAAAAGCCGAATATATCAGGTTGTCGTTTCTAAAAATAACCTACGACACTTTTTCTTTTATATATTTTTGTATTTCTCAAATTTATAAGAACAGTTAGGTTTTCGAATGAAATGAACATCGAGTTTTTTACTTTTACCGTGTATTATTTCCAAGATGGAGTGTGTGGGTGGCATTAATGACATCACACAATGACGTCGCACTTAGAGCTATTGCTTCATCGTGGGTTTACACGCTTGGAAAGCAAATGCAAGTATAACAATAGCTCACATTAAGGACTTCATTTTCAATGGATATGAATACATACATCTATTTCTTGGCTACATGAAATCGGGTGGGACAGTTAAGTTACAGGGGATTTTACCGGCCACCCGCCCTTTGCTACACTCCTGAATGCTCGCTCCTAACGTAAAAATGATCGACTAATAGATGTATATTGTAAACAACTAATTAAATAGAATAATAGACTAAATGAAACTCGAGTTAGAACGATTATAAGAACGTATATACAATTTATACATTCTGGTAAGTTACATAGTTGTTTCGTGTATGGAATTCAAACTAACTGAGATAAAATGTTATATGAATTTGAACATGATAGAAAACAAAGCACTATCTATAACGGTCAAGTTGAAAATTAAACAACTGTACACAATTAGGCATAAATCATTTGATTGGCAAATTATATACACATAAAAAATATTTACAAATGCAGGGGTGATACTTATTTCATGCAACGCATTTTGTAATCACTAACAATTTCAAAGGAAATAGGCATTTCACTTATTTTAAATTGTTTAGGCTATCATTAATATGCGTTGTTATTGTTAATATAATAGAATAGTGTAATAAAACTTTATCACTAATGTATTGGTTACCATTAACAATATTATTTACAATCATTATTATCAGCACTAGCATTGCAAAAATCATTTTGCGTCTCTTATATAAAACCACTTTTTAGCATTTAGTTAAATTTGCACATACACTCGTGGCAAAGTAAGTCTTTATAATTGGCTATTCGTGAATATGTTAATAATGTTGATTTAAACGTTTCTAATAATAGAAATTGTACGAAAATGCTGCATATTTATAATAAAAGCAAAACATTGCACATTTAAGTTTGCTTATAATTTTCATCATAGTGACCGCAACTCAATTAAAGAAGTAATAACACGAAAATATATTATACAGCTTCGTAGGCATTTTAAGTTAATTTTCTGAAACAAGGGTTCCTTTATTTGTATCTATGTCTAATTCAAAGAAGAGTGAAAGGTTATATTTTAGCAAAAAACAAAACGTTGCTTCTAAATACACAGTTGTTTGAGAATAAATAGATGTTAATCTCATTGAACATTTTATTTGAAAATGACATGTAAGTAAGGCTCAAATTATGGGCTTCCTCAGAAGCTTTATGAATTTGGCCCCAGACGCACACATAACTGATTTAACGAATAAGCAATTGCACAAGTTAACCAGCAACTTTAAAGTTCTCTGAACACGAAATATGAAGTCTAACTTTATAATAGTGCACCCATATTCTCGAATCTACATATCCCTCTCGTCGTAATAAATGTTTATCACCATCGTCATCAGCATCATCAGCAGTAGCAGAGATTGAAAAGTCAGCAGCGCCACCAGCAGGTCGCTGCTTTTCAACAAATTCAAACCGTTGCACCTCTACTGATTCGAATTCATCCAATTCCTGTTTGATACAAGTATATTCGTCAACATTCCCTTCGAAACGGAACAATAGTTTACACTGTACACTATGTTTGATAGTAGACAGATTTTGCACGAAATGTCGTAGCGCGGATGGTGACAAAGTTTTATAAATTATGAACACATACTTTATAGAGTCTGGTAGTTTCATGTTCATATTATAGTCTTTCATACAAATCCTAAGCTGCTCCAAGAGGGTAAGAAGAGGCAGTGTCTGAGAGATCAAGTCTGCGTGTTCTATTTGCGTCATGTTCAGACTGGTGATAGGCATTGTGGGTAATGTTTCATACAGTCCAGGGCTGTCCTTGATAACCTCTAATGTAACATTCGACAAACCTTCACATCGCACTATAGGCTGTTCCAAATCTATTTCACTGGACTCTCGACTCGATGACACCTCACATTTATACAAGCACAAACGCACAGCATGTCCTAAGGTTGAAAGTTGTATCAACAAACTGTACAGCCAGCCCGGTGAACAAGATCCTTCTAAAATCATCAGTCGCATCGTCAGTGGCAATTGATGATCAAAACGTGTCAAATAAGTCCCAAGTAAACGAATTTCTTTCAACATGGGTAACGCGCTTTGTATCACTAAATCCAGTGAAACATCGTCAAAGGCTGCAAGTTGCACGCTCCCTATATTTGTATCGCGAACTATTTCGAACATTTCACTACTGCCATTTCTCACTAATATTTCGATATTAGACATGTCACATTTTAACATTTTTGATCGCAAGTCAGATACATGCATATTTGAATCGGTTAAACATTCTTCTTTATTTGATTGCAATACAAAATCCCCCAGCACACACTTTACAGGATGGTCTAATGAAGGAAGCGAAAGTAACAAGCTGCACAGCCACTCACTGGAGCATTCGCCTTCCACCAGATATATGCACTGTAACGAAGCAGGCAGCTGGAGATTACAATGACCCTTATAGTTTCCCCATAAATAAATCTTTTTTAACTTCCTGAGTGTGGGAAGGATCTCTGATGCTAAAGAAACACAATCAGCCGTGCTCAGTCTTAGGGTCCCTATACTTGTATCGCGGAATATTTCAAACATTTCACTACTGCCATTTATCACTAATATCTCGATATTAGACATGTCACATTTCAACATTTCTGATCGCAAGTCAGATACATGCATATTTGAATCGGTTTCACATTCTTCTTTATTTGATTGCAATACAACATCACACAGATCACACTGTACAAGATGGTCTAATGAAGGAAGCGAAAGTAACACGCTGCACAGCCACTCACTGGAGCATTCGCCTTTCTGCAGAGATATGCATTGTAACGAAGCAGGCAGCTGGAGATTACAATGACCCTTATAGGTTCCCCATAAATAAAGCTTCTTTAACTTGCTGAGTGTGGGAAGGATCTCTGATGCTAAAGAAACACAATCACCCGTTCTCAGTTTTAGGGTCCCTATACTTGTATCGCGGAATATTTCAAACATTTCACTACTGCCATTTTTCACTAATATCTCGATATTAGACATGTCACATTTCAACATTTCTGATCGCAAGTCAGATACATGCATATTTGAATCGGTTTCACATTCTTCTTTATTTGATTGCAATACAACATCCCGCAGCTCACACTCTACAGGATGGTCTAATGAAGAAAGCGAAAGTAACAAGCTGCACAGCCACTCAGTTGAGCATTCGCCTTCCGGCAGAGATATGCACTGTAACGAAGCAGGCAACTGTAGATTACAATGACCCTTATAGTTTCCCCATAAATAAAGCTTTTTTAACTTGCTGAGTGTGGGAAGGATCTCTGATGCTAATGAAACACAATCAGCCGTTATCAGATTCACCATACCTATACTTGTATCACGGAATATTTCAAACATTTCACTACTGCCATTGTTCACTAATATCTCGATATTAGACATGTCACATTTCAACATTTCTGATCGCAAGTCAGATACATGCATATTTGAATCGGTTTCACATTCTTCTTTATTTGATTGCAATACAACATCCCGCAGCTCACACTGTACAGGATGGTCTAATGAAGGAAGCGAAAGTAACAAGCTGCACAGCCACTCAGTTGAGCATTCGCCTCCCTGCATAGATATGCACTGTAACGAAGCTGGCAGCTGGAGACTACAATGACCCTTATAGGTTCCCCATAAATAAAGCGTTCTTAACTTGCTGAGTGTGGGAAGGATCTCTGATGATAATGAAACACAATCAGCTGTTTTCAGAGACAGGATCCCTATACTTGTATCACGAAATATTTCAAACATTTCACTACTGCCATATTTGACTAATATCTCGATATTCGACATGTCACATGACACCATTTTTGATCGCATGTCAGATACATGCATATTTGAATCGGTTTCACATTCTTCTTTATTTGATTGCAATACAACACTCCATAGCCCACACGTTACAGGATGGTCTAATGAAGAAAGCGAAAGTAACAAGCTGCACAGCCACTCAGTTGAGCATTCGCCTTCCTGCAGAGATATGCACTGTAACGAAGCAGGCAGCTGGAGATTACAATGATCCTTATAGGATCCCCATAAATAAAGCTTTTCTAACTTGCTGAGTGTGGGAAGGATCTCTGATGCTAATGAAACACAATCAGCCGTTCTCAGACTCAGGTTCCCTATACTTGTATCGCGGAATATTTCAAACATTTCACTACTGCCATTTTCCACTAATATCTCGATATTAGACATGTCACATTTCAACATTTCTGATCGCATGTCAGATACATGCATATTTGAATCGGTTTCACATTCTTCTTTATTTGATTGCAATACAACATCCCACAGGTCACACACTACAGGATGGTCTAATGAAGAAAGCGAAAGTAACAAGTTACACAGCCACTCAGTTGAGCATTCGACTTTCTGCAGAGATATGCACTGTAACGAAGCAGGCAGCTGGAGATGACAATGACCCTTATAGATTCCCCATAAATAAAGCTTTTTTAACTTGCTGAGTGTGGGAAGGATCTCTGATGCTAATGAAACACAATCAGCCGTTCTCAGTTTTAGGGTCCCGATACTTGTATCGCGGAATATTTCAAACATTTCTCTACTGCCATTTTCCACTAATATCTCGATATTAGACATGTCACATTTCAACATTTCTGATCGCAAGTCAGATACATGCATATTTGAATCGGTTTCACATTCTTCTTTATTTGATTGCAATACAACATCCCACAGCTCACACTCTACAGGATGGTCTAATGAAGAAAGCGAAAGTAACAAGCTGCACAGCCACTCAGTTGAGCATTCGACTTTCTGCAGAGATATGCACTGTAACGAAGCAGGCAGCTGGAGATTACAATGACCCTTATAGGTTCCCCATAAATAAAGCTTTTTTAACTTGCTGAGTGTGGGAAGGATCTCTGATGCTAATGAAACATAATCAGCCGTTCTCAGTTTTAGAGTCCCTATACTTGTATCGCGGAATATTTCAAACATTTCACTACTGCCATTTTTCACTAATATCATGATATTAGACATGTCACATTTCAACATTTCTGATCGCATGTCAGATACATACATATTTGAATCGGTTTCACATTCTTCTTTATTTGATTGCAATACAACATCCCACAGCTCACACTCTACAGGATGGTCTAATGAAGAAAGCGAAAGTAACAGGCTGCACAGCCACTCAGTTGAGCATTCGCCTTCCTGCAGAGATATGCACTGTAACGAAGCAGGCAGCTGGAGATTACAATGACCCTTATAGGTTCCCCGTAAATCAAGCTTTTTTAACTTGCTGAGTGTGGGAAGGATCTCTGATGCTAATGAAACACAATCAGCCGTTCTCAGTTTTAGGGTCCCTATACTTGTATCGCGGAATATTTCAAACATTTCTCTACTGCCATTTTTCACTAATATCTCGATATTAGACGTGTCACATTTCAACATTTCTGATCGCAAGTCAGATACATGCATATTTGAATCGGTTTCACATGCTTCTTTATTTGATTGCAATACAACATCCCACAGCTCACACTCTACAGGATGGTCTAATGAAGAAAGCGAAAGTAACAAGCTGCACAGCCACTCAGTTGAGCATTCGCCTTCCTGCAGAGATATGCACTGTAACGGAGCAGGCAGCTGGAGATTACAATGACCCTTATAGGTTCCCCGTAAATAAAACTTTTTTAACTTGTTGAGTGTGGGAAGTATCTCTGATGCTAATGAAACACAATCAGCCGTTCTCAGACTCAGGTTCCCTATACTTGTATCGCGGAATATTTCAAACATTTCATTACTGCCATTTTTCACTAATATCATGATATTAGACATGTCACATTTCAACATTTCTGATCGCATGTCAGATACATGCATATTTGAATCGGTTTCACATTCTTCTGTATTTGATTGCAATACAACATCCCACAGCTCACACTCTACAGGATGGTCTAATGAAGAAAGCGAAAGTAACAAGCTGCACAGCCACTCAGTTGAGCATTCGACTTTCTGCATAGATATGCACTGTAACGAAGCAGGCAGCTGGAGATTACAATGACCCTTATAGGTTCCCCATAAATAAAGCTTTTTTAACTTGCTGAGTGTGGGAAGGATCTCTGATGCTAATGAAACACAATCAGCCGTTCTCAGTTTTAGGGTCCCTATACTTGTATCGCGGAATATTTCAAACATTTCACTACTGCCATTTTCCACTAATATCTCGATATTAGACATGTCACATTTCAACATTTCTGATCGCATGTCTGATACATGCATATTTGAATCGGTTTCACATTCTTCTTTATTTGATTGCAATACAGCATCCCACAGGTCACACTCTACAGGATGGTCTAATGAAGAAAGCGGAAGTAACAAGCTGCACAGCCACTCAGTTGAGCATTCGACTTTCTGCAGCGACATGCACTGTAACGAAGCAGGCAGCTGGAGATTACAATGACCCTTATAGGTTCCCCATAAATAAAGCTTTTTTAACTTGCTGAGTGTGGGAAGGATCTCTGATGCTAATGAAACACAATCAGCCGTTCTCAGTTTTAGGGTCCCTATACTTGTATCGCGGAATATTTCAAACATTTCACTACTGCCATTTTTCACTGATATCATGATATTAGACATGTCACATTTCAACACTTCACCACACAATTCTTCTGTTTGGAATTGGGACTTAGCACAGGCCGTCAAATACAACTGGTTCAAGTAACACTGAATATCGTGTTTTAATGAGGATAATTGCACCAGCAACCGTCGTAAAAACACAACAGTAATTGTATTTTTCAGCAAATGTAAATGTTGTAAAGTGGGAGGCAAAATTATTTCGTCCTTAAAAGTGGATTCTTCTATTCCTAAATACGTTAAATTAGACAGGGATGGTAGCACATCAGAAAGCAATAAAATATCGATTTTCCCGATAAAAACCAGCTGCTGTATGTTCAAGTTATGTAATGCTTTATAAATTTCAGGAGTGCCTGTCATCTTCACGCGTTTAAGACAATGCTTAGACATTTGAAGGACTGCCAGTATTTCGTTTAATTGAAGTGCATTACGTTCTAAAATAAGTGAATGCACGTCCGACTTGTTGATCATTAAAAGTTCCTTTAATACGTTTGAATCTGACTCATTAAGAAATACACTGAATGTAAAGTGATTACATTTGAGAAAACTTTTATTTTGCCCGTTGACCTTAGCCTCACTGTAACCAGCAATTAGCATGCGCTGGAATAAGACTGATAATTCTAGGCAACGTACATTATATTCCATCTGGTCATGTTTAGATTTTTCAGTGTTCTGCTTTCTGTTATTTTCTTTTTGAAATAAAATTGCATTTGTCTCAGAATACCATTGCAGTATGTATAAGCTCAGTCCACGGTCTATGTCGTTGAGGAGGTCGCTGTTAGAGAGACGGTTTATTACTGTGTTAGCTATTTTGCAATTGAGCCCACACAGATAAATTATTATCTGGCTCATTTCGAACACAATATATTTATCTTTGCACAGGATACTTGTTATAATGCCCTCCTTTGCGATATGATATGCTGCAAGGAATTCCTGAACCGTCTCATGTAGAAATGAAATATTTGGACTATCTGATAATGTTGTGGAATTATGGATTGCCGTTAACACGCCAGCATCAAGGCAGAATTGCAATTGTTCTTCTGTCATATACTTCTTCAATAATTCCCTTCTGGCAAACACCACTAGAGATTTTTCCGATAAAAAAGTGAAATTAAATGCAGCATTTCCGAGCGCATTCAATATCCCAACCTGTGGTTCAATATAGCTCGTATTCGATAAACACTGAATTGGATGTCCTTCTTTGAAATATCCTTCTTTTGCATGTGCATTCTTGAAAAGTAGGTCAAGCAGAATACAGTTTATTTCACACAATGAACCACTAAAACTTGTTTTGTTCATCCACAAACTTATTAGCATTGTCTGCAGCCATGGTGACTTAAGAAACTGAAACAATTGACGACCCTTAACGTAGCTCTTAAAATCAGTAATTGTCTTTAGATTCCCAGTCTGAATGTGTATTATGTGCTCTGTTAGCTCGTCTGGATCAGTTATTCCGTCAATTTCTAGAAGCCTGTCAATTTGAGAATCCTTTATTCGCTCATCCACCATTTTCCATGGCCGTGTTGTAATTAACGATACACTCTTCGTATGACAAGTTACCATTAAAGGTACAGTGTATTTCTTCAAATGATCAGACCACTCGTTTAGCCCATCCATAATAACGATGCATGTCTCTCGTTCCAGGATTCGCTGTATAAGTTTAAAGGCCTCTTCGCGTTTATCAACCGCGTAAATCATGTCTAATATCTGTGTTTTGATCATCTCTGTTACCTCACGCTGACCCACTGCATCTCTCAGTAATATGTGAAAGAGAAACTTAAACTCATTCAACGTTTCCGCATCACTGAATGTAGCTTTGTGCACAGGATTTTGTACAGATAACGCCTCGCACCAGTCAAGCACTAATTTAGCAAGAAATGTTGACTTTCCCATTCCTGGCTCTCCTTGTACAAACACCGGACTACTTGTATGTAGTTTGTTATCTTTGTAAAATATGTCCTTGTATTGGTGAACCGCATTGTTGTTTTTTTTCCGAGATCCATCTTTCTCGATTATAACTTGGCTAAATTTCGGTAACACAAAGATATCCCAGATGGGTTTGTCACGACCTGGCCAAATTGGTGAAACAGACACAGTTTTCAGCCTCGTCGTATAGAGCCCTATTAAATTTCCACGAAAATCTGAAATGAAAAATACAGATTTCAATCTGCTTATAACACAGTCCAAATTAAAATTAATAATAATAATAATAATAGTAATAATAATAATAGCAATAATATTTTTATTCTCCGAAGTTATATTGCTAGAACAACACATTGATGCAAAATGATAGTAACAATGAACAATGGTTGTCTTATTTAAAAAGAGGAACAATATATGTATATGACTGCAAATACGCGATTATATACACGAATTCAACATGTACATGTAAATATATATCTAAAACCGACAACGATTCATGGAAAATTAGATTTTATTTGGCATTGTTTTCATAATAACACTTGTATTTAATGTCACATTAAAATGACTCGTATCTAATTGGATTATTGTAGCGATAATGTCAATTCTTTCTTTCTTTTAGTTGATTCTGTAGACGTACCTGTTCCAAATTACAAGAAAGCTTCTTTTCGCAAAATTTCATAAAAATAAAATAAAAAGTACAATACATAAGGAACCTGAATGTGACGCAAAGCTTGTTCGTGACATTATTTGCATGTTTATTGATAAAAAGTTAAACACATCAACGTACTGAAGTCAACCAGTATTGCACTGCTTTTATTAAATAATAACCAATATTTGCCCAGAGAGCAAGATTTCACAATCCATCATTTCCAATTGTGAAGAGTTATGGATTTATTAAATAACATTTAAACGATAAATTGGTTTTAATGTGCTGTCATTAACAATTACAGGTTATTTTAAAACATAGTGCGTGAAAGTGCAAATGCATAATGTGTTTATTGTAAAGTCGTCAATTTAGTGCTAAAGCGTGCATGAGTATATCTTCATAACTTTATCAAAATTTTATTTCAATAACACTTTTTTAATTTAAATCAAGCCGCAAGCTAAAACCCACTCACGCACGCACACGCACACACTCACGTGACCACACCCAAACACGCGAGCAGGTAAACACATGCGAAGTGCGTACAATTACACACTTCACACTTGCGCTCGTACACAAAGGCACACTATCACGCTTGCACGCACATACACACGCATACATGTACCGTTTAAACACGCGAAATGTAAGTCCCAATATAAATGATACCCGTAAGTCTATAATAAGTATTTTGTAAAAATGAACTAAGTTCTTTTGGTTTTATTAGAAATAGATGTATTACATTATGAGTGTTGATTACTTTCAGCCTTACCTAAAACGAGAATTGTTGTTTAAATAGTTAAATGTCTGGAATACCATTTGTAGTGTAAAACAGATTTCAATGGGCCTATCGACGGTATTTGCCATAAATATAGACACGTATTTTAAAACTACACATTTTCTAGAAGTAATACTATATTGATGGATCGTTAAGAACAAAATAGTTACATGCCCTTACGAAATTTTGGTGTATTGCCAGTGTATTGTCAGTAGAAATCCAGTGTACTGTCAGTGTATTGCCAGACCGGACAACACACTGGTAATAATTACCAGTGTGTTGTCTGTGTGTTGCAATTGTGTTGTCAGGTCTGGCAACACACTTGCACCACACTGGCAACACTTAAATACTTATCATATATAATTGTTCTCATCAGGGAATCATAAAGTAACAAGAGATGTTTGTAAAACATGTATGCCCCCCGACTTGCAGCCAAGTTGTGAATATGTGCAATTGTTAAGAAATTTTTTTAATATGCAATCCCAAGCGAAGTCTCAATGCGTTCTCAAGTTATTGAGCAGAAACTGTGTTTCTATTTTTAGTTATGGTGACCTTGATCTTGACCCCACCCACCCCATATGCAATCCCAAGCGAGTGGTGACCTTGATCTTGACCCCACCCCCTCCATATGCAATCCCAAGCGAGGTATCTAAGTATGAAGTTTCATTAAAATATCTTTATGGATTCTAAAGTTATTGAGCGGAAAGCGTTTTTCTATTTTTAGTAACGGTGACCTTGACCCACCCAACCCATATGCAATCCCATGCGAGGTTTCAATATAAGGTATCTGTGTATGAAGTTTCATTAAAATATCTCAATGCGTACTCAAGTTATTGAGCCGAAACAGTTTTTCTATTTTTAGTAACGGTGACCTTGACCCCACCCACCCCATATGTAATTCCAAGCGAGGTCTCGATATAAGGTATCTATGTGTAAAGTTTCATTTCACTATCTCGATGCGTTTTCAAGTTATTGAGCGGAAACAGAGTTTCTATTTTTAGCAATGGTGACCTTTGACCTGTTGACCTCAAAATGTATAGGCATCTTCCTTTTCTCCAAAGTAACCAGCATACCAACTTTAATGATCGTAGGTCAAAGCGTGCTCTATATATCGTGATATTGACCAATCAGAAACAATGTGTCTGTAAAATGACCTTTGACCTGTTGACCTCAAAATGTATAGGCGCCTTCCTTCAATACCAAGTAACCAGCATACCAACTTTCACGATCGTAGGTCAAAACGTTCGTTAGATGTTGTGCAGACACAAAATGGTCTACGGACAGACCGACCATCAACCGAACAACATACCGACCAACCGACCGACGGACAGGTGCAACGGGGCATAATTATTGAAAAATAAATTAGCAAAGTTTATCTATAAAAAATCTGACAACACACTGACAATACACTGGTTTCACACTGGCACTACACTGACCATGCACTGGTTTTGGAGTTTTCCAGTGTGTTGTCAGTGAGTTGTCACTGTGTTGTCAAACTGACTAATACACTGGCAACACACTTGCAATACACTGGCAAGAATAAAAGAGAACGTTGCCAGTATGTGCCTGTGTTTTGGTCGGTCTGACAACACACTGGCATCACACTGGAAAGAATCCATTTAACAAAATGTTGCCAGTGTAAATCCAGTGTGTTGTCAGTGTATTGCCAGCTTTCCTAGATGGAGATTTGTTTATTATATATTTTATAAATGCATGTATTTAATAATATAGTTTATGTTTATATACAATATTACATCAAAGAAATTAAACAACATATTATTGCATCTGAGCGAAACACAGGGTCAAATTATTGTTAATAGTGAAACTGAAAACGATGACGATGTTGTTGTGGTTGTTGTTGATGATGATGATATGTAACAACTTTGTGTATGTTTGAGCTGCACTATAATAAGCAGTCCTATAAATTAAAGTTTACCAGCATCCGAATAATGTTTGTCTGATACATTGGTATATGTCAAAACTAAACAAGAGATGTTTGTAAAACATGTATGCCCCCCCCCCTGACTTGCAGCCAAGTTGTGAAAATGTGCAATTGTCAAGAAATCTTTTTAATATGCAATCCCAAGCAAGGTCTCCACATATGGTATCTATGTATGAAGTTTCATTAAAATATCTCGATGCGTTCTCAAGTTATTGAGCGGAGACCGTTTTTATATTTTTTAGTAATGGTGACCTTGACCCCACCCACTCCATATGCAATCCCAAGCGAGGTCTCAATATAAGGTATCTATGTATGAAGTTTCATTAAAATATCTCGATGCGTTCTCAAGTTATTGAGCAGAAACAGTTTTTCTATTTTTAGTAACGGTGACCTAGACCTTGACCCCACCCACCCCATATGCAATTCCAAGCGAGGTCTCAATATACGGTATCTATGTATTCAGATTTTTTGGCCTCATTTTCATGCCGATATTTGGTACCATTCACAAAGCCAAACAGTATACTTTTTTCACAATTTTTGGGCGAAAATTCACAAATTCTTAATTAATTTTGTGAATTTTTTGTTTACCCAGGATAAAATTTCGGCAATAGTTATATGTCTACACCGCTTTTAAAGGTTACTCGATTTTAACAGGACTCGTGTCACGTTTTATCGATATTTTCGTGAACCAGTCGGTTAGTGAAACATGTGCTCATCGGGGTCACTGTAAATGCTCATTGGGTTATAATCTGTATTGAATCAATCGTTTGAAGGATTTTTTTAAGTGTAAACACTGCAGATTATTTTCTTCTTGTGTTTTTTTGAAGTAATCACAATGCATTTTTCACAAAACTCGCAGTACTATTTGAAATGTTTTTATAAAAAGACAAGTTTATCTTACAGGAAAATGAGTCATCATTTCAAACAGGCAATTTTAAGCGAGAAAATAGTAAGTGAAGCCCCCGAAGACAATTTCTGCTGCAGTTCAACAGTTTCAAATTTAGTGTCTTCACAAGTAGATTTACCGACAGTAACGAGTGCAAATTAGTCAGATTCACATACTGATAGTGGTGACAAAATAACATCGATTTTATAAGTGGAATGTGTGGAAATAGCAGGACTATAAATGGAAATACCAGGATTTTGCAAGTAAGCGAATGTATAAAAACAATGATATAATTGCATATTTAAGATAAATATAGTCATTGGATACATATCTACATTTTGTTTATTGTGAACATACAATAAGTGTTGCTCTTTTTCCTTGAAGATGCTAAAATGTATATTTGTTCATTTTGATACACCGGATCACTTTTATATTACTAATCGCAATCTCGCTGTGATTGAACTTTTATTGCTTTTATCTGTTGAATCACGACACACTAACACTTATATTAAACGACCGCCATTGTTAAAAAATTTGATTGTGAATAAACAGCTTTCTGCGGAATTCATCACTTAATTGTATCCACAATCTATTTGTAGAATAGGTTTTTTTCCACTACTGACTTTAATCACTGGATTGCATTAACTATCTATTTTTAAACAACGGGTTTTTCCAATAATGACCAAAATTATTCTGATGTAAATAAGTAGATCTTGAGTGCTTCTGTCCTCAGTAGCTTGCTAATATTGATAATTAAAATGCTCCAGGTATGTTAGATATTTGAATTTAAATAAATTGGAGCATTCAAATGTCAGTTGATCATATTCAAAACTACATTTTCATGCAATACAAACTAATTGTTTGTAAATGTAAACAATGACACAATCAGATTTGTGTTGTTGTTCTTTCTCTTCATGAACACAATTACTTTTAAACAGTATACATGCATATTATGAAGGTGAACAATGACACACTGAAGTTTTTGTTGTTCTTTCTCATCCAAGCATATGATGATAATATAATTACTATGTTTAGAACTGCCTTAAATTACTTAAAATACAGTTTTTGCCATATAAATTAAGAAACTGAAATTATTATGCAAATTTTTTTTTTATTTTTTTTTACATAATTTTAGCATTCAAGTAAGAATCAGAAGTCACATTTTGAGAATATTGATAATTGGGTTGTGCTGTTTTATGATATACCAAATGAAAAATTTGAGCTTCTATAACCATGGTTGACTTAAAGATTACAACTGTCGCGGCCTTAATGATTGTAAAAAACGCAATGATGTATTTGATTATTTAAAAAAACAAAAAGCGCATGTATATTGTTTACAGGATTGTCATTTTACCCCATCTATGGAAAAACAAATATATACACAGTGGGATGGAGAATGCTATTTTAGTCATGGTACTTCCAACTCTAGAGGTGTATGTATTTTGTTTAAAAAAAAAACATAACAGTTAAAGTGCATACAACTGAAAAGGATACGTTTGGTAATTATTTACTCTTAGATTTAACAGTTGATTCAAAACTATTTACTCTATGTATTCTGTATGGGCCCAATAATGACAAACCAATGTTTTACACTGAGCTTTTTTTGAAAATAGACTCTTTTGGAAATGACCATTATATTATTTGTGGGGATTACAATCTTGTACTAAACTCAAAATTAGACTATGTTAATCATAGAAGCCTGGATAACAACAAGAAATCAAGGGAACTGTTATCTTCTGTTATAAATGATAGAAACTTGATGGACACTTTTAGACTAATGAATGGTGATGCTAACCAATATACATGGAGAAAACCAAACACTCTTCAGCAAGGCAGGATAGATTTCTTCATTGTCACTAGCAATCTTGTCCAACATATAAGACAGGCTGATGTAACAGCAAGCTACAAATCCGATCAATCAGTTATAACTTTAGATATAAATCTCTGTGAAGTAAACCATGGAAAGGGACTTAGGAAGTTCAACAATTCTTTATTACATGATGAAGAATATTTCAAGTGCATGAAAATAAAAATAGATGAAATTTAAGAACAATATTACTTACCTGTATACAACACTGAATCATTTACTACCAGTGATAATAACATGCCCCAGTTTACTATTAATGACCAACTATTTTTAGAAACCCTATTAATGGAGATCAGAGGCAAAACAATTTCCTATTCATCTTATAAATCCCAAAAAACGAAAGAAAGAGAAGATGTTCTTGTCAAACAAATTGAACTTCTAGAAAAACATTTTAATGAAACAAATATTGAAGAATTAGATTTACTACAACAGGAGCTTTCAAATATACGTAATACAAAAATGAAAGGATCATTTATAAGATCAAGAGCCAAATGGATCGATGATGGTGAAAAACCCACAAAATACTTTTGCAATTTGGAAAAACAATATTCATCGAGTAAAACAATACCTTATATAGTAAATGATAACGGCCAGAAAATATATGATCAAAAAGATATTTTAACAGAAGCTGCTAACTATTATAAGACATTATATACTACGGCTGCAACAAATCAAAATAATTATAATAGTGATATTTTTAATGACCTTGAAGAACAGAAACAGTAAACCTAAGCTATGACCAATCTCAAACATTAGAGGGCTTGTTGACAATGGAAGAAATCTCAGCTATTTTGAAAAATATGAAACATGATAAAAGCCCCGGCTCAGATGGCTTTACAACAGAATTTTTCAAAGTTTTCTGGAAAGATTTGAAATGCTTTATTTTAAGAAGTCTTAACACTGGCAGTGCTGAATTGATTTCAACTGTATTATTTGCCAGTGCGGAATTGTTTTATGACAAACATAAATAATACAATGGGTGTACTAAAAGTGCTGTAAAATTAACATAACATGTACAATTTACACACAAATTGAACTGTAGAATGGGTATATGATGACCTTCCTAACTGATGAAACAAAAGGAACTTTACTATCAATCAGTTACCATGGTAACAATAAAAATAACTAAAAATAACATTGTTTAAGGTTTTTGTATCTTTTTATTCATAACTAATATGTTCTTTAAGAATTGAATGTTGATAGTTAAAGAAATGTCCTTTAAACAAATAAACACAAAATGACATCCTTTGGTGAGTGTAGATACAGATAAAGTACACCACCTAACAGCAACATTTTACTTACACCAATACAGATATTGAAATAGAACAATCCTAATACAATGCATCAGGAAGCACCTAATGGACTATTGCTTTTATTAAAAAATACAATCTATTGTGAAATAGAATCATGTATTAAGAGTTGTGTTTATGAAGAAGCAAGCAAACTGTGTTGACAAGGTTACAACATTTACTACATTCTTAAAAGTTTTGAAATAGTTTTATTTTTTGTCTTATTTTTTATCCAGAATATTAAATTTATATTAAGCTATGCATATTACATTTTCAGTGCATAAAACAATGACTCTTTGCATTCTACTATCATTGAAAGAAATAACAGCATTAAAAATATGAATAACCTAGACACAATTGAATATTATAATAATTATTAAATAATATTCTTCCAAAAAATGTTGGACTTATGTCAAATAATGTATAACACAGAAGCCAGAACTGCACATTGTTGGAATTGAAAGAGTATTGTTCAACATTTTAAGTATCCGAGACATATCCCACAGAACATTTAATTCTTATGGGTTATATATATAGCAATAATGTAAATTATGAATAAACAAAAATTACCGGTCTTATCTGGAGAAAAAATAAAAATAAAATTAAAAGAAAAATTGTTTTTTGGGGGTGAATATAATATTTACCAACGTGCTGTTATAATAATTGTTTTATTTTGTTTTGTTGATTTAGTTTTATCCAGCTGGCAGATGTATTCCAGTGCTAATATGTTGCAGTTATTGATACTTTTGAAGTTTAAAAACAAGTCAATTCTAAACAAGAAATGTCTTTAAAAAAAACAATCGGCGTTGAAATTAATATTGAGATGTCATTTAAAGATTACCTAAACAGACCGCCAAGATGATCGGTTACGTGACTTCTCAGATCCCAGATGTTTTGGTCCCCACCAATATTAGGGGACTTATTGGACCCCAGATTTTTCGGACACTATAAGAAAATTTCTCGGACCCAAAAGTTAATTTGAGATAAATTTATAAATTTAAAAATTAAATAGAATTATAATTAATATCTATGCCGTGAATAAACCAATCATACAACTCCATGTTTCCACCAGTGATATATGAATAACCAAAATAATTTAGGTTAACATAATTGTTATCTGAATTTGTCATGCCAATTTAACAAATGAACAATGTAAGAAAATAATTTTGGGAAAATTATTATGTATCAGACGAGTCTATATAGTTATTTATAGTACCCGTAATATACCATTCATGTTAGTTATCTAATATAATAACGATTTGAAGTCAAATAAGCATGTACCCTGTGTATCCCAATAAAAAGCAATAGTAAGGGAACATTCAGCAATTTTTGAAAATGTTAAGACTTTATTTTTTGATAATGCAAACATAAAAATTCATTAGACTATGACGATTTAAAATTATATCAGTAGAAATATGATATATCAAGTGTACCTGTGTATAATTAGTATTGCAGATTGTGTATTCATGCTACGCAAATAACAATTCGACATATTCCGAATCTTCTTTCATAACATTTTATCTATAGAAAATGCAGCATCTTTTTACAGATTAAATAACATCTACTGGAGAAGTTGATAGAAAGATGCAATTATAAATAATCGTTAATAAATCGTAACCACAATTTTAAATCAAATTAACAGTAAGTTTATAATATAAATTCCACATTTATTGAAATTTTTAGGTTTATGATTCTCTGAACGCTATTATTTATGCATGTACGAGTATATTAACACAGCTATACAGCCGTTGCTAGCTACGCGCGCTATTTTTAGAATGCCACTACTTTTTGTGGAATGCGATGAACTCGCTAGAATCAATGGCTACATGGAACGGCAACTCTGTGAGATTTATGCATGGGAACATTGCACAATTTCTATTTATAGAGCGTAACGCTTATATAAATGTAGGCTAAACAAAATAGTTATTTTGTTACATGAAGGAATATATAATTCTGTTTATGGCATACAATGAGAAAATACGTTCATAATTAGCCTCAGTTCTAGAGTATACACGAGGATATGTTTATAACTTCATTTTAACCGCTTATGTAAACAATTATGTAAATTTTTTATTCCCCAAAAGTATGCAACAGTTATTGGTATACGTTAAACCATTGTTTGAAGTTTGCATTCCCTAGAATTAGAAAATTTGCCCAATTCTAGTGGCATTCAATTTTCCCGCTGCATAATTATCGCAAGAAAATCTGGGTCAAAAGTGATCGTAGACAGCTACGCCGAAAAAGTGGGCAAATATACATTCATGAATCATACATTTCAGTTAGTAAGAGTCAATGTAACGCTTGTTATGCTTTTCTTGAAATGAGTTACAGTTTCCAGTAAGTTGGTACATCTTCCTGTTACCATGATGCATATAAAATTATTCCATAAAACATAACAAACTGATGTGGAGCTCTTATAGAATATACACACAATCCATGACATTGTTTGGCCGATTATCTGGTAAAATCAGTTGAGGATGTAAACAAGACAGTTTTTTTTGAAAATATAAATTTCAAGAATAAATGTTCTTGTAATGTAATGACATTCATCAAATAAAATACATTTAATTATTTTGTCATAAATTGAATAATTGAATATTGTGTGTATTAAAGTTGTATAGTTAAAAAAACCATTACCTGTTTTGACTATCACTTTGCGTGAAATTGCGAGCACATGTACTTTTATTTTTTATTTGTTTTGGTTTGCACAAATCTCTATCATCTTCAGCAAATAAGCAAACATGCAAGGTAAAAGGTTACAAAAGGCTGGAACAACTCATAGAACTTCTGGTAGCTTTAAAGTTTCCACTAATTGTTGTAAAAGACAATGAAATATTATCTTGGATGATATCCATGTACGCTGTTGTTACCGGCATGCAAGTTTTAGTAATTAGAACACTATTTGCCGCTTATGCAGTTGATGTTCATTGTAAAATATGTACCGGGTATAACAAATTAGATGCACAATAATGAAATGTTTGTCAGTTGTGTTATTATGGCTGAAAGAAGAGAAACAGTGTTAATAAATATTAGAGACTGTAGGAACTGCCACATGATTTTGCTTGCTTGACAGCTTGATTATCTTTATTAGTAACAGCGAAACAACTAGTTAACATGATATTGGTTTTGTAAAGCAAATTAATAAAATTATATATTGTGGTCAAATGTTCCAGATTATTGGAAATGTTTCTTTAATCTTCATAGCAAATAGTAGAACACCCATTACTGACAGTCTTGAAAATATCAAAATTGTTTACTAGTCCATGGACAGGTTTATTGAAAAAATCTACTTGTCTGCAATCAACAGTAACTTCTCCAAACAAAAATATAGTTTTATTCCAGGTCTTCCTTCATGATGTGTTTTCCTTAAATAATAAATAAAACACAATTTGTTATTTAAGTATATAATAATATGAAAATATTATTTATTAACTTCCAACTAGTAAATCATTCACACCCTGAAATTGTACTTGTCTACCAGGGACAAGCAGATAGGAAAAATTTACTTGTCCGACAGTAAATTACCGGCGTCGGACAAGTCGGGCATAGTATTTCCACACCCCTGAGTGCCATTGCAACAGTGCAAGCTTTGTTAGCTTTCTTTAGATCTGAGGTTCATCGTCTATTGGTCTTGTATTCTATTAACTAAATGTGACCAAAAGCTCATGTGATTAGTTCTTCCAAATGGCCAGTAGTTAGATGTTTAACATCATATCTGCACTTTTATTTAAAAAAAATAAACAAGAAAATGTGAATAAGAATCTTATCTTGACTTATTTTGCATCCTTCCAAATATGACCAATTAATTATTGACATTATCTATTTAATTACATTTAATTGTCTGAAGTTGATTATGAATAAATTAAAAATATTCCCATATAAATTAAACCATGCCTTGACGAAATTTTTTTACTTTTAAAATGACTTGTTTAAATGTTTTTCAAATCATCAAATGATACAGTCTTGTCAATATACAGCTGCAATGATTTAGCAATGACTTGGTTTGATTTTTATTTCAAACATCATTTATTGTTGAAGATTTCGATTGGATTTATGTTTCCTTTTTACTGGCTTGGTTTTGTGTATTTATGAGGCATCACTTGAAGTATAGTAGAGTTGTATTTTGTTTAATGCCATTGTAATGGTTAATGTCAGTATGTGTGCCTAATATTTAAATACAATAAGAATAAAGGAAAAACATTTGGTGATAATGTTTGACATTAGATCAATAGTTCAGTGTTACAGCAACACTGATTCCATTATCAATTTACACGATGATTCTACACCATCAAACACTGTATGTATATTTAACAGTTTTATGACAAGTCATTTATACATATATAAAAGAGATTTGAATTGAAATTGGTTGGCTTAGTATGGACAATTGGATCGGGCCATTTACAATTGATTTATGTACCAAAAGATGCATCAGAAGATTAGTTGCAGCTCTACTCGTCAAGCAATGCGCATATATAGTTCTAATTAAGTTTTATTACCATTTAAGGTAAATTGCTACTTCTATATTGCAATTGGCAGAAAATTACAAATAAATAATTAAATAATAAACAACATAAAATATTTACTGGAGAAAATTATCGCATATTGAACAGCATATGCAATGTATGTTTATACTAATATGTACAGAAGTATTTGATTAGCCGCTGCTTATAACTCAGCATAGATAGGCCTATTCATTTTTATTCATTCATAAACAAAAGTTGAAACAGTTTAAACTAAAATTTAATTTTAAAATAAAGGCATACTTGTTATCAACACGTGCAAAGAAAATTTGTAAAATATTAGCTGGGAAGTTCAACATGTAAATTAAAAAAAAACTCAGCAGATATCAATAACATTGCAATTCTTACAATATTTTATACGTGTAATTATACTCATCAGTTTTTCCCAATCACCGTAACAAGATGTGTATATTGTTACACTTTAAAATTATAGTTCTGAAACTTTGGAGTACTTATGTAATTTTGTTGATTATAAAGTAAGTAGAACCAAAACAACTCATTTCAACTAAAGCAGTTACTAAAGTTAATAATTAATTTTATTTTTAAACCATGTTTGATAAGAAAACAAGCATTACACCTCGTCTGTATCAATAATATTAAAGATTTTTTAACCTCATGTACAATTGTTGTAACAACAAAATGGCTGACGTCGTTGACAGTTATTAACAGAGAAAATCAAACACTTTTATACAGTGTAATTTTGATTGGAAAATAGAAAAGATTAAATAGAATGGTGCAGAAAAGTGTCAGGAATTGGATTATATACAGCATAAAGGATGTCACATTTGTATTTATTTGAAAAACGACCTAAAGGGCATAAGGAATACAAGATTTGGCGGAAATATCCGGTCTCAGCATAGGCCAGGTTACCTATAGCTTGACCGGATATATCCGGTCCCAGCACTGCAAGGGTTAATCATGCTTTTACTTCAGGGTCTTTGTCAGTCACTCAAAAGCAAGGAATCATCACCTGCATTCCAAAAAAATAAACCAAGACATTATTTTAAGAATCTTAGACCTTTAACACTTTTAAATATTGTATACAAAATAGCCTCAGGTACAATTGCTAAATGACTAAAAAGAGTTCTTGACAAACTTATTTTCAAAGATCAAACTGGTTTTATAAAGGGGAGATATATAGGAGAAAACACAAGACTTTTATATGATATATTAAAATATACAGAAGATAACAAAATACCAGGGCTTTTATCGTGTAGGTCCCTTTTCTCAAACCTCACCTATTTTCGAACCTTTTGTTTGTGCGCTATTTACATGTAAGCAAAGTGTGTAAGACGTCATCCGATTATGTGTACCGGTGCTACGGTAAACAATCTGTACAATCGTCGCAAAATTATCGGAAATATGCATCAAAAACTTGTATTTACTATCATAATTTAGTTTTGTTAAACAATTTTATTAAAAACTATGACTTTTTATGCATTTCAAACAAATGTACATATTTCTTAAATTAAACGTTTTTTTCTGAAAGAAAAACTCCCCTTTGAGTTCCCCTATCGGCTGCATCGGAACATGTGATGATCATGTGATACACCATGTGTTCGTTATTGATAGCTGTGCGTTCGAGAATAGGTCAGTTATTTTTAGGCCGCCATGACAGTTGAAACAGCAGGGTGGCGACATAAAATACGGTGTAAATTTTCTAAAACATACAGAATCTGTGTCACTATTAATGCATAAAAATGTGCACCGGAGATTGAAATAGTGATCTATAATGTTGTTTTCAAGAATGCTTTTGCAACAAAGTTTACAGGCCAGGGTACATCCTTAGAGGTTCGATAACTGGTACTTCCATGATTAGATTTTGTAAAGGCATTCAAAACATTGGCATTTAATTTTATTTAAAAAAACAACGTTAGTATACTATAACTTTGGTACAAAGTTCAGAAAATGGATCTCTTTTTTCCTATAAAACACCATGACAGCCGTTCAGATAAATGGGTTTCTATCAGATTTCATTAAAATTGAAAGGCGTTGTTGTCAGGGTGACCCAATCAGTTTGTATATCTTTATATTATGTGCTGAAATTTTAGCAATTAACATAAGGAATTCTAAACAAATTACAGGAATTAAAATTGAAAACATAGAATACAAAATTTCCCAATTTGCAGATGACACCTGTTTATTATTGGATGGCTCAGATAGTTCACTAAATGCTGCAATTGATTTATTTTACAAGTTTTTGCACTAGAATCTGGACTTAAAATTAACTATGACAAAACAAATTTGATATGGATAGATTCCAAGAAATATAGTACATACTCAATTAAAACTAAGTACAAATTAGAGTGGGGCACAACCAATTTTAAAGTGTTAGGCATTATATTTGATGTAAATTTGGAAAAAATGATCGACCTCAATTTTTCAAGCAAGTTGATCAATTTACAAAATGTTACACATTTTTGGAAAAAAAGAAACCTTACACCACTAGGAAAATTAACCATAGTAAAATCTTTATTAATTCCCCTTTGCACACATTTATTTATTGCTCACCCAAGCCCTGGATTAAATGTGTTGAAATAAATACATGGCTCTTTTTGTAGCTTCATCTGGGATGGACCCATAAAAATTGAACACAATATTATCATCCAAGCCTATGAAGAAGGAGGACTTCATATGATTGATATTTACTCATTTGAAAAAAAAAAGTATGTATCCATGTTTGATGTTAAAAAAATGCTAAATATGGGGAGCGCTTATGTTCAGAAAATTGTGAACAGAATTGGTAACCACTTTTGGAAAGATGTCCTTATACATTATATTATGTATGTAAATAAACTGAAAGTTTGTAAATTTGATGATGTATTAAATATAAGAATAGATTTATTCTATAATAACAATATTAAGATGATAGAGGAATACGATTTGTAAGAGACATATTATGTACCACTGGAAATTTCAAGACTAAACAAGATATTGAGATTTGTATTGGTAAACGCCTGAATGTTTTATTTTACGAAGGACTAAAAAGAACTGTTTCAGAGTTCACTAGAAACTCTGGTTTTGATACAATATATAAACAAAATATTAATGGTATTTTTATTTCTTTTTATTTAAGTAAACTTGTTCTGACGCAAAAACAAAACAAGTCAGTATATAACAAATTTATCGCAAAAAATGAAAAACCTTCCAGTCAAATCAAATGGAACGAAATCTTTATTGATATTGATTGGAAATATGCATACAGTTTTGTCTTTAAATTAACCAGAGATACATATATACAATGGTTTCAGACTAGAATTGTACATAGAATTTTAGGAACTAAATCTCTGCTATGTAAAATGAAAATTGTAACTGATAACATATGTTGTTTTTGTAAGAAAAAGGAGGAAACTTTAACTCATCTTTTCTGGGAATGTGAACACCATCCAACCAGTTATTAACCATGTTAAAAATGTAATAAATTCAAATTATATCAACTTGCCTACACTTTCTTGTCAGGACGTACTTCTTGGAATTTTTAATGAAAAAATAAACCCTATAAACATTTATTTATAGAAATTAAAAGATACATCTTTATATGTAAAAAATCATGTAAAATCCCAACCATTACAGGGCTAAAGAAAAGTCTACAATAAGCATGGGACATTCAAAACCATACAAATTACCGTGACAATCAATTCCAAAATTGGGCAGTTGTAAGATTGCTGATACAATAAACCCAAAACAATGCATTATTTTTATCATATTTGTGTACACTTGAAAGGCTCTATACTTGCAGTACACAGTGGCCTAACCACTCTTTTTTTTGTATACCTTGTATATACCTTGTGTATTTAAACATTTGCTGTCAAGATTAATACATGTTTATTTACCCAAAACTAGTGAAGCAATGCAACATAGATTATACACTTCATTTTGTCTTAAATTATGTAATATTCATAGCATATAGATATGATAATGCTCTAGAATACTTATATCTATAAAATATTAGATTTTCTGCTGTCTACAATTTTTGCAAAATCGATTGTACACGTCTTCTTTTGTATTCTATAATATATGACATTCTGTGTCAACAATTTAATATTCTTTATCATATGATATTATGTTTTTTAATTATTTTTCATAAGATATTATGCTTGTCAATTATTTCAATTGGTACTAACACATATATAAAGAACACAAATGCTACTAATATATTTTCTGTACGGTATGGAGCAGGATGGCCTCGACCTGCGCATACCTATGACGAGGTAAATAAACTTGTTCATCCAAAAAAAAAATATATATATATATATATATATATACATATATATAATAATCATTGATAATATAAGCGTCTTATTACATATTTATGTTGTCTATCAATTTAATGAATTTATGCCTTTCACAATGTGCAAAATACAGCTTTATTATAATTTAGTTTGAACATATACAAGTGTGTTCCCAACATGATTTCGAACATTTATTTTTACATTGAACTTGTAATCAGGTAAGCTGAACAAGAACAAGAAGATGTTCAGCCTACGTTGTTTGGACAGACGACATTTTGTGCGGAGAAATTAATACTATTTGCTTAACAGCCGCAGACCAGTGAGAAATCTTCTTCAAGTAATGAAGATTTTCGAAAATAATTTGTTTATGCTCCCTAAAATATTGGAGCCGCGACCGCGGTTCCTACGGCCCCTGCTCCTACGCACCTGCAGTTGATCTTATGAACCAGTCCCCCACACATCGCTATAACTCCGCCTAAAATCCACATACCATGACATTCTGAAGATATGCACAACCACACTTGTTATTAATCAATCCTGTGAAGTTTTGTCAAATTCCAGCCAGTGGTTACAGAAAACAGCTCAGACTAGGTATGTTATGTCCACAACTTGAAAGGGCCATAAGCCCATAACTCCGCCAAAATACTGCCGTCGAAGATTTGCACAACTAGAATTAATACTGATAAGTCCGGTTATGTTTTGTCAAAATCCAACTAGGTGTTACGGAGAACAAGCGCAGACAATGTCTATTATGTGAAAAACGTCAAAGGGCAATAACTCCGCCAAAAATCAGCCGACGACGATATGCCGACGATATACACAACTAGACTTGGTACAGATCAATCTTGTGGAGTTTCATCAAAATCGGATCAGGGGTTGTATAGAAAGAGCGCAGACAAGGATTGTTATGTGAAAAACTTCCAGGGGTCATAACTCCGCCAAAAATCCGCCGACGACGACAAGCCGACGATAGACACAACTAGACTTGGGACTGATCAATCCTGAGAAGATTATTCAAAATCCGACCAGGAGTTACGGCGAACAAGAGCAGAAAATGTCTGTTATGTGAACAACTTCAAAGGGCCCTAACTCCGCTTAAAGTCCACCGACAATGACATGCCGACGATTTGCATAACAAGACGTGGTTACTGATCAACCCTGTGGAGTTTTTTTAATGGGACAAGGGGTAACGGAGAACAAGCGCATATTTTTTTCAGGAGTCCAAACATCCATCCATCCACACATCCATCTTTTCAGCACAAAATCAACATGTTTCCCTACCCATTATGTGTGGAAGGAGGCATACTTAATGCTAAGAATTATTATTTAAAAAAAAGTATTTGCAACATTTCAGCGAAACGAGCACACTTATGTCGTTTATTTTTTGTCGAAAACGCGTGTCAGTTGTAAATAAAAATAATATATGTGTTAATATAATCTCTGTTTAATGTATACACTATTAAACCGTCAGCGACTATTATTCTTCTAATCATAGTGACTGCTTTTTTAAGCCGTTGTGTGTAACATCGGTTGTTTGTCCTAATTTTGGAATTCCACAATATATTACAAAAAGCATTTCTAATAATAATAATAATAATAATATTAATAATAATAATATATTACCATCGAACTTGTTTAAATTAAATAATTAAGACATCCGTTGTTAAAATGCATAGACTTCGAAATCTAGTACTTGAATGAACACCACGAAAGGTAAATGCGGCAACATATATGTTATCTATATAAACATAGAAGTATAAGATTTAATTTGTATACGCATGGTATATGTTCTACATGTCTGTTATCGATATACACGTATACCTGTAATGGAATACCAATAGCTGACAACATAATTGTGTTAAAGAATTGCGACATGCAAGAATGTTGCACATCACTTGCAATAACCACTAATAAGGAATTATTATCGGATACTTTACCAAGTTGGAACTACAATATAATGTCCATTAGTTTATTTCGGATGTTATTAGTAAGCCAATCTTGACTTTTATTCTTGCCAAGTTGTATTAACTTCCAATATGAGGAGTCGAAGCGCAATTTTTAATTTGACCAGGTAAGCCAGAAAATACCAAGTGTGTTTTGAGGTTCCGGCGCTACACTGTGATTAACCCCCGTATAAATTATTGATGAGATGCGAAATAACTGAAATGCATGTGCTCAGGTGAGCTAATTAACACAAGACATTACTAGGGCTCTGGCGCTACACTATGCATATTCCCCGCATTTTATTTAGGAAAATTGTATTTTCAAAAGCAGTGTTATTATACCGACATACACAGTGTCCTCTCATTATTGCCATTTGTAAATACTAATTAAATGCATATCGCAGATTAATATTTACATCAGTAACATGAACGTCTAGGGCAAGCGATGTGCTTGTAAAGATATCTCTATACTAATTGTATTTTATGAAAAATGTTTAACATCAGCTGTTAAGAATAATGTTAAAATTACTGAATGTAATTCTAAAACTATAATCAGTGAATAAATTAAGATCGTGCAAATGTTTTAACATTAGCCAAGTCTTCAATATTAATTTCACACAGAGTACGGCTATCATAAGTGCGCACCTCAAAAAGTCTTAAATATAATTAACAATATCGTAAGAAAATTTATGGTTGTTTTAAAAAACATAAAACGCATAAGGCAACTTATAACAATATTCGGGCAACTGTCATTATTCATGTATAGACGCGCCTCTTTCTTCTTATAATTAGATACATGAAATAAAAATCAAATTAGTAAGTGTTCTGAAATCAGCAAACAAACTTTGATCAACTAAAATGACATAAAAACCAAGAAATTTATGTCGACGAGCAGTTCATTCATATAAATAAAACAAGAGGGCCACGATGACCCTAGTTCGCTCACCTGAGTTTAAGGCATCATAATGGCTTATTACAAGAGGGCCAAATGGCACTAAACCACTAGCCTGAGTATAAAGATCTGGGTCTTGCAGATTCAGGAGATTTTTATAGTCAATATAAAACATGTGACCCAAAGGGAGTGGACACTTTCTACTCCAGGGGCATAATTTGAACAATATTTGTAGAGGACCACTATACAATTTTAATGCCAAATATGAAACCTCTGGGCCTTGCGGTCTCAGAGGAGGAGATTCTCAAAGCCAACTTTCCATATAAGTCTACAGAAACCATGTGACTCCAGAATGGGGCTTCTTTTTACTCCACGGGCATCATTTGAACAGTATTTGTAGAGGACCATTATACAATGTTACATAATAAATATGAAACCTCTGTGCCTTGCAGTTTCAGAGAAGATTTGTGAAGTCCACTTGCTATATAAGTCTATACAAACCATGCGAACCCCGGGGCGTGGCTAGGATTGACCCCAGTGGCATAACTTGAACAATCTTTGTAGAGGACGAATATAAGATGTTAGATACTAATTAAAAAACCTCTGGGCCTTAAGGATTCACAGAAGAAACTTTTAAAAGTCATTTAGACATTTAAGTTTATATAAACCATGTGACCCCGGGGTGTGGCCTCTTTTTACCCAAAGGGCAAAATTTGAACATTATTTGTAGGACCACTATACAATGTTACATACCAAATACAAAACGTTTGGGCCATGCAGTTTCAGGAGAAGATTTTTATTGTCCACTTGCAATATATAAGTCTATAGAAACCATGTTACCCCCAGGACGTGGCCAGGTTTGACCCAGGGGCATAATTTAAACAATCCTTGTAGATCATTACACAATGTTATATACCAAATACAAAACCTCTGGGCATTGCAATTCAGAGAATATTTTTAGTCATTTTGCTATTTAAGTATATATTAACCATGTGACCCCTGGGGCATGGTCACTTTTTATCCCAGGGGCATTATTTGAACCATTTTTGTAGAGGACAACTATACAGTGTAACATACAAAATATGAAACCTCTTGGCCTCACAGTTTCAGAGCAGCAGATTTTAAAAGTCCACTTGCCATATACGTCTAAAGAAACCATGTGACCCTCAGGGCGTGACCAGATTTGAACCGAATAATTATTGTAGTGGATCACTTTATAATGTTACATACAATATATTCAACCTTGCGGCCTTGCGGTTTTAGAGTAGATATTTTGTCATTTTGCTATTTAAGTCTATATAAACCATATGACCACCAGGGCGTGGCCAGATTTTACCCCAGGGGCATCATTTGAACAATTTTTGTAAAGGACCACTATACAATATTACATACCAAATACAAAACCGCTGGGCCTCACTGTTTCATCGGAGAATATTTTTAAAGTCATTTTGCTATTTACATGTAAGTCTATATAAACAATGCGACCCCCGGGGCGTGGCCAGTTTTGACCCCAGGGGCATCATTTGAACAATCATTGTAGAGGACCACTAAAAGATGTCACACACCAAATATGAAACCACTGGGCCTTGTGTTTTTAGAGGAGAAGATTTTTGCAGGTATTTTGCTATTTAAGTCTATATAAACGATGTGACGCCGGGGCATGGCAGGTTTTGACCTCAGGGGCATCATTTTTTTACAATCTTTGTAGAGGACCCCTATACAATGTTTCCAACCAAATACCAAACCTCTGGGCATTGCGGTTTAAGTGTAGAAGATTTTTAAAGTCATTTAGCTATTTAAGTCTATATAAACCATGTGACCCTCGGGGCGTGGCTAGTTTTGACCCCAGGAGCATCATTTGAAAAATCTTTGTAGAGGACCACTATACAATGTTACATACTAAATATGAAACCTCTGGGTCTTGCGGTTTCAGATGAGACAATGTTTAAAGTCATTTTGCGATTTAAGTCTATATAACCCATATGACCCCCGAAGCTTGGCAAGTTTGGACCACAGGGGCACCATTTGAACAATATTTGTAGAGGACCAATACAGGATGTTACATACATGTACCATATATGAAACCACTAGCCCTTTCGGTTTCAGAGAAGATTTTTGAAGCAATTTTGCTATTTAAGTCTATATAAACAATGTAACTCCCGGGGCGGGGCCAGTTGTGACCCCAGGGGCATCATTGGGAATTTTTTGTACAGGACCATTATGCAATTTTACATACCAAATATGAAACCCCTGGGCCTTGCGGTTTCAGAGGAGAAATTTTTTTGTCATTTTGCTAAATAAGTCTATATAAACAATGTGACCCCCGGGGCATGGCCAGTTTTGACCCCAGGGGCATCATTTGAACTATCTTTGTAGAGGACCACTAGAAGATGCCACATACCAAATACGAAAGCTCTCAGCCATGCAGTTTCAGAGAAGAAGATTTTTAAAATTTTCACTTTTTTAATCTATTTTTAGCTCTGGTGACCTATATATGCAGCGGACTGAAACGATTTGAACAATTTTAAAAGAGGGACACCCAAGGATCATTCCTTTGAAATTGGTGAAAGTCTGCACAGGGGTTTAGGAGGAGATGTTGTTTGAATGAAGATGTTGACGCACGAGAGGTGATCACCACGAGCTTTACCCCACGAGCACGTTGTGCTCAGGTAAGCTGAAAACTAGAGCACTGAATAAGGATACAAACATGAGGGCCAAATGGCCCTGTAGCTCTCAAATGAATATGAAGATCTGGGCTTTGCGAATTCAAGTCATTTTTCTATTTAAATGTACATAAAACATTTGACACCTAAGCCGTATAATATGAACGAACTTTGCAGAGGACCACTACTAGTATACAATGTAACATACCAAATTTTTTAGAAAATACAATTTTAAAGTTCACTTGGCATTATAAGACTATAGAAAATGTGGCCCCCCCCCCCGGGGCGTGGGTTCTTCTCATCCCAGGGGCATAATTTGAACAATCATTGCAGAGGATCTTTATACAATGTTTCACGCCAAACATGAAGCCTCTGTGCCATGACATTTTTAAAGCCCACTTGCCATATAAATCTATTGAAACCACGTCCCCAGGGCGTGGCCAATTCTACCCAAGGGACACAATTTAACATTATTTGTACAGGACCACTCTACAATGTTACATACAAAATACGAATCATCCGGGCCTACATGTAGCGGTTTCAGAGAAGATTTTTAGTTATTTTACTAGTTTAGTCTATATTAACCATGTCACCGCCAGGGCATGGCCACTTTTTACCCCAGTTGAATAATTTGAACAAACTTTGTTGAGGATAACTATACAATGTTACATACCAAACATGAAACCTATGGGCCATGAGGTTTTAGGTGAGTTTTTTCAAATCATTTTTTCCATTTTAAGTCTGTATAAACCACGTGACCGCCGGGCGTGGCCAGTTTTGACCTCATATGTCACTTTTGGAATCATTATGACGTCATATATATGACGTCGGAAAACACAAACTTATGTTACTTCATTAATCATTTATTTATATCACCGAACAACTTTAACAGCACAGTGCTTTAATTATTGCTTTTCTAGCAATATTTACATCTATTAACTGTCTGCCAGTGTGTTATATACTAATGTTCCTTTAAGTACATTACAATACCATATATATTGGGAATTAGTGATATTTAGCCTACTGAAGGGCAGATAAAATCCTGCCTGACCGAATTCTTTGTACATCTCTATATCTTCCCATCATGGGAGAGAACTCTTAACAAACCAAGTACACTGGGACAATAATAGACAATTCTCAGTAGAGCATTCAGAGGGTTAAACCCAGCCAGTGTTTATATTGCGTATAACTGGCTATGTCAATGGTCAACAGTACTGTTACAATTTGAATATATTTGCCTGTGATATATGGTTATAGACGTTCTACTTCTGACATTTTAATACTTGGTGCTCATACATTGTGCATATCTTGATAATTTAATTGTAAACCTCCTGGACCTCAGGCAAATTGACAAATATATGCCATTTTAACTTAATTTAAATTTTAAATTATTGCTTTTTCAGTGGAACAATATACCAGTTCTAAAAGCTGCAGGAATCCCCCTATTTCTTTTTCCAACCTCCCCCCCTTTCCCTCCGTGATCTAGCATGAGCCGTGCTGGGACGGGCGCATAGGAAGATAATAACACATATTTTAATTTAAATTTCATGTTATTATACACGTCTCTGTTGCTAACGGAGCCCTACCTCAACCTTGGCCAATCTGATTGACCAAGGATTCTTTATTTTAAGCCATTTTTTAGTTAAACAGTTTTCCCCATTTACTATTGTCAAGTATTAATAAACCCCATTTTATTGCAGATTTTATACAATATGGGAGGACCCAGTTATCATTTTTTTAATGTGTACTATAAATGGTTTAACCCACATGGGAAGTAATTTTTTTACAATTATTTTGATCATATTGTTAATAATGATCAAGTTTGCCAATATTTCTGTGTGATATTACATATTGCGATCCTCTGCAGTTATTCTTAATGCAGTATTTTGCATATTTTTAATAAATAACTCTTTCATATCAGGGATTATCCACATGTTAACTTTTAACGTGTTAAACTACCTCTTTTAAGTGTCCTTATCTATGTAAATCATGTAAACCTGTGCGCCCCCCTGGTCCCAATATCTCAAAATACCATTCAAGCACTGTCTGCCAAAATTCCCACCCCCACTGGTGCTATCCCTTCATTTAATAAATACAAACTAGACAAAGTCCTCCTTTCAGGTGCTCTCTAGGGTGATTTTCTTTTATGTGTTTATATTTGTACAGTCTAGTCAGTTCTTTTTATTAGTTAAATCTTGTTTCATCTGTGTTTATCTTACAGTGCTGCCTGCTGTTATGTGTTTTCACTACCCACGTCGTCGTGAGTTCGATACCCACTCCGTGTTTTTTGTTCTAAGTATTGTTCTTTATTGGGTTTTTTTATATATAAAATATATTGTTAATTGTATACGCCTTTGTATTGGTCATTTCATGAACATAATAACGTTAAAATTGCTAAACGATGTCACTTTTTCGTTGGCATAGCCTCTTTAACATAATAATTACCCTAATATATCACAATCGGATGAGTGTGTGCTTTAACCTCCAAATTTTACATCGAATTTGTGATCTACCTCCCAAATAAACACGGATAAAGGCTTTCGTGGAAGTAACAGGTACACATGAGCATGCAGTTTGAAATATCAAACTCTATTTAACCTTGGTCATAAAGCAAGAATTTCATTTTAGTTCTAGATCTTGTATCATGTATCCATCTTAAACAGCAACACATTATTACAAAGTGACATTTATTGAAGTCGCGTTATTATATTTCACTTAGTATATATATAATATACAAATAAAAAAAAAAAATACGAATATTCTATTTTCAAATTTATTTAAAGAAGTTTATTTCCAGTTTGATTGCAAAGTTAACATGAATTCCAGTAGTATTTCTTGCCTAGCAGGTAGGCAGGGACAGCGTCACGTTTTTACAACACATTCCAAACATGTCCAATTAACGACAACTGATAATTGGAAGGGGGGGGGGGCACGTCTTTACAAAGGCCACCAATTAATGGTTTGTAGGAGGCGCAAATATGACGCGCTGTATTCACAAATACGTTGTTGTTTATTGTCCTTGGGATTGAACGATAGGAGTTGTTTACCCTCGGGACTTCGGTTGAAACCATTGCCCGAACACACAGCTTAACATAAATACTTTGCTTATATTTAGCTACACAATTCCCTTAATATGTCAGGAACGTTACATATATAGAACTTTGCAGTGTGGGTGCGGTGCTAATAATAAAAATATATGCTTAAAAAATAGCAAGATTTGTAAAACTTGTTTAAAAACTTACATGAAACACAATATATAATGTAAAGAACTGTATTGTGTTATCAAACTTTATACAAACAAATACTCTGCCAATTTAACACTATAGAATATAGTAGTGTAATAATATATAATAATAATATTGAGGGATTTCTTAAATTTCACATAAAAGCACACTGTTCTTGTATAAGGAAACAAATGCCAATGTATGCACAGTTTAAAGGGGAGCGACTCTGCAATATCCTTTTGTCAGCAGGAATTACCTCCCTTATACTATTATAGAGTTAAACTGTACACTTTATGAATGTGTATAATAGACTATTATATTTGTAAATATGTTATATATGTGGGCAATAGGATTAAATGGGTATAGAGTTTTTTTCAACAGGGGAAAAAATAAAGGAAGAAAACTGAGTTAAACCAATACTAACATGAGAAAGTGGAAATTGGAAGAAATAGCCCAATTAGAATAAGAATAACATGGACGGGACACATAATTTATGTGAATCACCATTTTTCTAGACCCATTATGCAGCCAATGCTGCAACGGAATTGTTGGAGTCTTGCTTACTTAGAGATCTGGGTAAGTTTGGGTGATAATCACCATGTACTATATGTTGTATTTAATTTAAAAACCAATGTGTGAATACACAAGGGACAGTATTTACAATAACGACAACAAACAACGTTAATTATTTGCAGATCACTAAGTGGTTCAGGATCGTTTTCCAATATCTGTTTAATTTACATGTCTTTACATATGAAGATAGAGAAAATAGGTTAAAATATGCTTTCTAACCTTTATGCATTATAAAGGTCAAGTAGTAGTACTTGAATATTTTTAAATGAACTATTTAATTAATCGGAAGTTAAGTAATATATGACTACTTAAGTACCTTGCATCGGCAAGTATATGTTGTTGGTATGTAATACTGTCTTTATAATTGTTATATTTATTTTAATTATGGATGTCACAATTGCATGACATGCTTTTAACTAATGCTGAGCTCTTGTAGACAGGGAATATCGTTTATTGCTCCAACCTGAGACCCTGTCCATTGAGATTTATACAAGATTGTTGGGCTCTTTAGTGGAATGTAACCTACCCCAGGGTGAGAATCTAAGAAATGGACAATCAAAAAAGGATGAGAATCCAATATACAGTAAAATTAAGGATAAAAATATATTACATCCTTACTATAAAACAGCTTACTTTTTAGGGTCTTTAAAAATAACACAGATAAAACAAGATATAACTAATAAAAACAACTGACTAGGTTGTACAAATATATACAGATAAAAGAGAATCACCCTGGGGGCACATGAAAGGACAACTTTGTCTTGTTCGTGATTATTAAAAGAAGGGGTAGCACCAGTGGGGAGGGAATTTTAGCCGGCAGTGCTGAAATGGTAT
Source organism: Congeria kusceri (assembly GCA_027627225.1). Taxonomy (NCBI): domain Eukaryota; kingdom Metazoa; phylum Mollusca; class Bivalvia; order Myida; family Dreissenidae; genus Congeria; species Congeria kusceri. The sequence goes on along the minus strand of CM051040.1, from coordinate 33,284,802 downwards.
TTTGAGATATTGGGACCGGGGTGTACACAGGTTTACATGATTTAAATAGATAGGGACACTCTGCAATGAAAGAGTTATTCATTAAAAATATGCAAAATACTGCATTTAAGAATAACTGCAGAGGATCACATTATGTAATATTACACAGAAATAATGAAAACTTGACCATTATTAACAATAATTATGATCAAAATACTTCCCAAAAAATTAAGGAAACTTACATCCCATGTGGGTTACATACAATATATAGTACACATTAAAAAATTAATCACTGGGTCCTCCCCATTTTATATCAAATCTGCAATAAAATGGGGTTTATTAATTCTTGACAATAATAAATGGGGCAAACTGCTGAACTAAAAAATGACTTAAAATAAAGGATCCTTGGTCAATCAGATTGGCCATGGTTGAGGGAGGGTTCCGTTAGCAACAGATACATACATAATAACATGGTATTTAAATTAAGACATGTGTTTAATTTTTGTTACTATCTTCCTGTGCGTCCGGCCCAGCATGGCTCATGTTAGGTCACGGAGGGAAAGGGGCGAAAAAGGAAATTGAATAGGGGGATTCTTGCAGCTATCAGAACATTGTTTATTGTTCCACTGAAAACAATAATTTACAAATTAAATTATGTTAAAATTGCATATTTTAGTCAATTTGCATTAGGTCCAAGAGGTATAAATTTAAATTATCAATAAAGATATGCACAATATATGAGCACAAACTATTAAAATGTCAGACGTAGAACCTCTATAACCATATATCACAGGCAAATATATAGAGAATACATGGTTGGTGCCGGGATGGAGAAAGTTTATCCGGTGAGGCTTAGAAAATGAAAATAGGGCGGGCTTTAGCGAGCCCTATTTTTGTTTTCGGGCCGAACCGGATAAACTTTCTCCTTCCCGGCACCTACCGTGTATTCTATTTATCCTGATTGCTATTCAATTCAATTAAAAAACACCAAACACTAAAGTTTTAAATTAAAAAAAAAATTCTAGACGGGCATCGACCTAATAACTCGCTTGCATGAATGCGTACTACCCGGAAAAAATAGTTCTCTATTTCTTAATTACCTTTTTCAAAAAGCAAAAGTAAAATATTAATAAATCTTACTTGCTGATGTCAGTACGACACGAAAATGATGTAGTAAATCTGCTTTTGTTTTAAACCAGATTATATTGGTTTTTTAAAGAGTTAAATTACGTCACACCAACTACGTCATTCATTTTGAGTTGTAAGTTTACACAATGTAGTCAAACCAGAACGCGAGTGTTTTGCAGTTTAAAATACATGAAATCGGAATAAATATTTAGTGTTTCTGTGTTTTGGATGGATTATATTATGCAATAGCATTCAGATAAAAAGTGTATGGAATATTTGCCTCGAATGGAAACGGTGAGATCGATCCCTTTTCAATTTTCTACGATTTACTCGGATAGTATTAGTTGTGGGTGGAGGACAGTGTAACTGAAAGTGAAATAAATCATAAAATGTTTAGTTATACGTTAACATTTTGATAACTTTTTTCATTTCTTTTCATCGGAAATTAATATAAAAGGTTATTTCTTTGATGAATATGCTCTGTTGGTTGACCAAAGAAAGTATATCCACAAAGAATAACCCGCTGGCATCAGATTCAATTGTGTTGAAATGGAATAGAACTGGAAGTTGTTGTTAACCAGTCAAATGGAATGTGAGGACAAACAACTCATTTGTTGTTTAACTCTGTTAAACTAGACAACACAAAGTTTGTATCGATGAAAAACTCTGTTAAGTAGACTTTATGCTGTGTCATTCTCGACAATGTTGTTATCCGGCGCGTAGGAATACCTATTGACGGTATATCACAGTCATGTGATCTACTGCCGGATATCAACAAGTTTATACGGTCACCGCTTTATACGGTCACTGTTTGGGTTAGTAGCAGGATAAATTTAAATTGTAGCTTAAAGTACAGTACTGTTGACCATTGGGATAGCCAGCTTTACACAATATAAACACTGGCTGGATTAACCATCTGAATGCTCTACTGAGAATTGTTTATTATTGTCCCAGTGTACTAGATAAAAGACAAGTGATTTGTTAAGAGTTCTCTCCCATGATGGGAAGATATAGGGATGTATAAATAATTTGGTCAGGCAGGGATTATATGCCCTTCAGTAGGCTTAAGGTCTAATTACCCCAAAACGGAAGTCACATCCTCAGGGTTACATGCTGTCAGTTAGATAATAAGCACATGTGGCTGAGTGCAGGATGCATATAATTTGTAAAATACAGTTTAAATGATATGTTTTGGTGTCATTTTAAAGGTATATATGTAAGCAATAAGGAAAAAGGGTGTTTAGTGCACTACTTTTTTGTCTAGTGGTTCCCAGCTTAATAACTCATGCCCATGTATTCATGTGCAAAATGGCAGCATCCATGCCAGTCAAAACCGGTGTGTTATTTCTAAGGTAAATATTTTGAGTTACAACACATATAATTTTTTGACATGCTGTTTTTTCAAAAGGTTATGTCCTCATCTTTCCAACAATGTATGGTGATATATTGGAAAGTAGCTTGGTCATGGTGAAAAGCGAGATCACATTTTGAATATTTTATATGTAACAAAGAAGGAATTTATTTGCGCATGCGTAACCTTAATATCATCGATTCCCCCTATATATGGGATTGTAATGTATTAAGAGGAGAATTAGTGCATAACACACTGGGAGACAGTAAATAGATGTAAATATTGCTTAAAAAGGAACAATTAAAACACAGTACAGTAAAAAGCTGTTCAATGATATAAATAAATTAATAAATCACTTGAGTTTACCCAGATATGGGAAAATGTCTATTAAGATTAAGTTTTTATTATAGAATTTGTTCTTATTAAGCTGCAGGACCCCTATTTGTATTTATATTTTATCTGCAATCTGGCAGTCCACACGATATGTTGCCAGAGATTTGTCACTGGTAATTTATTTTTGCGAGTAGGATTAAAAATATTATTAAGGGTAAAATCAATGTGTGTAGAGGACTAGGGGCACTGTGTCAGCAGGTGGTCGGTTGTAAAGGGGATCCTACATTGAGGACAGAGAGGGTCCAGCTTTAAAATATACTTTCCCGCACTAGCACGCAAATGACTGGTCCCCATCCGCAGTCGGCTAATACATTTGTCAATAATAATATTGGACGAATTTCTGGGCAATGGTGAAAGGGGCTTTTGTCCTTAAGTGACATCTATAGGGTTAACTTGTTTACAGTAAATTACAATTACTCTCTCAGTAAACCAATTAAAATGATTCCATTATCAGCCAATCAATTTCTTTAACAACATTAGCATTATATCTTCAATCTTAATATACGTCACTTGTAAATTATTTTCCATCATATCAACACCCTATACTACATAAGAGTCTTGATTATTAAACAATGCCACCATCATGTGCTTGGAAGTACTTTACGTGGTCATTAGACAAAACCCATGCAATGTATTATCTATGTAAAATTTGAGTACGGAACGATTAACATATTAATTAACAATACATTTAACAATATCTTATATTTCTGTACATTTGCCTAACACTCACTAAGCTTTATCACTCATTTACCACTGAAACAAGGTAAAACAACCACGCACACATAGTATACATAAAATTTGAGTACGGAACGATTAACATATTAATTAACAATACATTTAACAATATCTTATATTTCTGTACATTTGCCTAACACTCACTAAGCTTTATCACTCATTTACCACTGAAACAAGGTAAAACAACCACGCACACATAGTATACATATTTTGGATAGGTAAATATTCGGACAGAGTGCCGTATACAGTAGTATTTACAAAACGAATATTCCAATATATTCGAATACCTAAAACAAATATTTGAATATTGATTTTAGTATTCGGCCCCATCCCTAAAATAAATAAATAAAAACCTACCTTGTTAAGTTTGTTAATGCTTACAAAATTGGTACCATAGCTCGCGTTCAGTATCAAAGGGCAGTGCAAAAGAGGCATGTTAATTGAAGCAGATTTGAAGGCTTAACGCACATAATACATTACATGAAGGGACTACAGCAATCAAAACCCAAACGTTTTTATTATAAGATTGGCTCGCTATGATAAGTATTGCAAACAATTATTCGAAAACAGATCAAGAGATAATTTTGTATTGGAGCGTGAGTGCGGAATTGTGTGCAGCGGTATTTGAGGTATTGTGATTTGATGACGTGTCAGTACAAATGGTGCGTAAGACATGGTAGAACAGTGCCTGTGTCAGTACAACAGGTTTGGAAGACATGGTAGTAAGGTGTCTGTGTCAGTTGAACATGTGTTTCAGACATGGTACAAGGGTGTCTGTGTAAGTACAACACATTTGCCAGACATGGTACTACGGTGTCTGTGTCAGGAGAACATGTGTGTCAGACATGGTAGTAGTAGGGTGTCTGTGGCAGTAGAACATGTGTGTCAGACAAGGTCTGCGTCAGTAGAACATGTGTGTCAGACATGGTACTAGGGTGTCTGTTTCAGTAAAACATGCGTGTCAGACATGATACTATGGTGTCTGTGTCAGTAGAACATGTGTTTTGGAAATGTTACAACGGTGTATGTGCCAGTAAAACATGTGTTTCAGACATGGTGGTACGGTGTATGTGTCAGTAGAACATGTGTACAAGACTTGATGGCACTAGGGTGTCTGTGTCAGTAGAACATGTGTTTCAGACATGATAGTATGGTGTATGTGTCAGTAGAACATGTGTTTCAGACATGGTAGTAGGGTATATGTGTCAGTAGAACATGTGTTCAAGACATGGTGGTAGGGTGTCTGTGTCAGTAGAACATGTGTTCAAGACATGGTAGTAGGGTGTCTGTGTCAGTAGAACATGTGTTTCAGACATTTTAATATGGTATTTGTGTCTGTAGAACATGAGTTCAAGACATGGTAGTAGGGTGTCTGTAGAACATGTGTTCAAGACATGGTATTAGGGTGTCTGTGTCTGTAGAACATGTGTTTAAGACATGGTATTAGGGTGTCTGTGTCTGTAGAAAATGTGTCCAAGACATGGCAGTAGGGTGTCTGTGTCTGTAGAACATGTGTTCAAGACATGGAAGTAGGGTGTCTGTGTCTGTAAAACATGTGTTCAAGACACAGCAGAAGGGTGTCTGTGTCAGTAGAACATGAGTTCAAGACATGGTAGTAGGGTGTCTGTGTCAGTATAACATGTGTATCAGACATGGCACTAGGGTGTCTGTGTCAGTAGAACATGTGTTCAAGACATGGTAGTAGGGTGTCTGTGTCAGTAGAACATGTGTTCAAGACATGGTAGTAGGGTGTCTGTGTCAGTAAAACATGCGTGTGAGGTATAGTAGTAGGGTGTCTGTGCCACTTAAACATGTGCGTCAGACATGGTACTAGGGTGTCTGTGTCAGTAGAACATGTGTTTTGGAAATGTTACAACGGTGTATGTGCCAGTAAAACATGTGTTTCAGACATGGCAGTACGGTGTATGTGTCAGTAGAACATGTGTTCAAGACTTGATGGCACAAGGGTGTCTGTGTCAGTAGAACATGTGTTTCAGACATGATAGTAGGGTGTATGTGTCAGTAGAACATGTGTTTCAGACATGGTAGTAGGGTATATGTGTCAGTAGAACATGTGTTCAAGACATGGTGGTAGGGTGTCTGTGTCAGTAGAACATGTGTTCAAGACATGGTAGTAGGGTGTATGTGTCAGTAGAATATGTGTTTCAGACGTGGCACTAGGGTGTCTGTGTCAGTAGAACATGTGTTTCAGACATTTGAATATGGTATTTGTGTCTGTAGAACATGTGTTCAAGACATGGTAGTAGGGTATCTGTGTCAGTAGAACATGAGTTCAAGTCATGGAGTAGGGTGTCTGTTGAACATGTGTTCAAGACATGGTATTAGGGTGTCTGTGTCTGTAGAACATGTGTTTAAGACATGTATTAGGGTGTCTGTGTCTGTAGAACATGTGTCCAAGACATGGTAGTAGGGTGTCTGTGTCTGTAGAACATGTGTTAAAGACATGGTAGTAGGGTGTCTGTGTCAGTAGAACATGTGTTCAAGACATAGCAGAAGGGTGTCTGTGTCAGTAGAACATGAGTTCAAGACATGGTAGGAGGGTGTCTGTGACAGTATAACATGTGTTTCAGACATGGCACTAGGGTGTCTGTGTCAGAAGAACATGTGTGTTAGACATGGTACAAGGGAGTCTGTGTCAGTATAACATGTGTTTCAGACATAGTAATAGGGTTTCTGTGTCAGTAGAACATGTGTTCAAGACATGGTAGTAGGGTGTCTATGTCAGTAAAACATGAGTTTCGGACATGGTACTAGGGTGTCTGTGTCAGAAGAACATGTGTGTTAGACATGGAACTAGGGTGTCTGTGTCAGTAGAACATGTGTACCAGACATGGTACTAGGGTGTCTGTGACAGTAAATCATGTGTGTCAGACATGGTAGAATGGTGACTGCATCAGTAGAACATGTGATCCAAACATGGTAGTACAGTGTCTGTGTCAGTAGAACATGGGTTTCAGACATGGTACTAGGGTGTATGTGTCAGATGAACATGTGTGTCAGGCATAGTAGTAGGGTGACTGTGTCAGTAAAACATGTGTTTCAGACATGGTAGTACGGTGTCGGTGTCAGTTGAACATGTGTTTATGACATGGTAGAAGGGTGTCTATGTCAGTAGAACATGGGTTTCAGACATGATACCAGAGTGTTTGTGTCAGTAAAACATGTGTGTCAGTCATGGTAGTAGGATGCCTATGTCAGTAGAACATGTGTTTCAGACATGGTACTAGGATGTCTGCATCAGTAGAACAAGTGTGTCAGACATGGTAGAAGGGTGTCTTTGTCAGTAGAACATGTGTGTCAGACATGGTACTAGGGTGTCTGTGTCAGGAGAACATGTGTTTCAGACATGTTACTTGGGTGTCTGTGCCAGTAGAACATGTGTTTTAGATATGGTAGAAGGTTGTCTGTTTTGTAAGTACAACTCGTTTGCCAGACAGTGTATTTGGGTGTCTGTGTCAGTAGAACATGTGTTCAAGACATGGTAGTAGGGTGTCTGTGGCAGAATAACGTGTTCAAGACATGGTAGTAGGGTGTCTGTGGCAGTAGAACATGTGTGTTAGACATGGTACAAGGGTGTCTGTGTCAGTAGAACATGTGTGCAAGACATGGTAGTAGGGTGTCTGTGTCAGTAGAACATGTGTTCAAGACATGGTAGTAGGGTGTCTGTGTCAGTAAAACATGCGTGTGAGGTATAGTAGTAGGGTGTCTGTGCCACTTAAACATGTGCGTCAGACATGGTACTTGGGTGTCTGTGCCAGTAAAACATGTGTTTCAGACATGGTAGTACGGTGCATGTGTCAGTAGAACATGTGTTCAAGACTTGATGGCACAAGGGTGTCTGTGTCAGTAGAACATGTGTTTCAGACATGATAGTAGGGTGTTTGTGTCAGTAGAGCATGTGTTTCAGACATGGTAGTAGGGTATATGTGTCAGTAGAACATGTGTTCAAGACATGGTAGTAGGGTGTATGTGTCAGTAGAACATGTGTTCAAGACATGGTAGTAGGGTGTATGTGTCAGTAGAACATGTGATTCAGACATGGCACTAGGGTGTCTGGGTCAATAGAACATGTGTTTCAGATATGGTAATATGGTATTTGTGTCTGTAGAACATGTGTTCAAGACATGGTAGTAGGGTGTCTGTGTCAGTAGAACATGAGTTCAAGTCATGGTAGTAGGGTGTCTGTAGAACATGTGTTCAAGACATGGTATTAGGGTGTCTGTGTCTGTAGAACATGTGTTTAAGACATGGTATTAGGGTGTCTGTGTCTGTAGAAAATGTGTCCAAGACATGGCAGTAGGGTGTCTGTGTCTGTAGAACATGTGTTCAAGACATGGAAGTAGGGTGTCTGTGTCTGTAAAACATGTGTTCAAGACACAGCAGAAGGGTGTCTGTGTCAGTAGAACATGAGTTCAAGACATGGTAGTAGGGTGTCTGTGTCAGTATAACATGTGTTTCAGACATGGCACCAGGGTGTCTGTGTCAGAAGAACATGTGTTTCAGACATGATAGTAGTGTGTCTGTGCAGTAGAACATGTGTTCAAGACATGGTAGTAGGGTGTCTGTGGCGGTATAACATGTGTGTTAGATATCGTACAAGGGAGTCTGTGTCAGTATAACATGTGTTTCAGACATAGTAGTAGGGTGTCTGTGTCAGTAGAACATGTGTTCAAGACATGGTAGTAGGGTGTCTGTGTCAGTAAAACATGTGTTTCGGACATGGTACTATGGTGTCTGTGTCAGTAGAACATGTGTGTTAGACATGGAACTAGGGTGTCTGTGTCAGTAGAACATGTGTACCAGACATGGTACTAGGGTGTCTGTGTCAGTAAAACATGTGTGTCAGACATGGTAGTAGTGTGACTGCATCAGTAGAACATGTGATCCAGACATGGTAGTACAGTGTCTGTGTCAGTAGAACATGTGTGTCAAGCATAGAAGTAGGGTGACTGTGTCAGTAAAACATGTGTTTCAGACATGGTAGTACGGTGTCTGTGTCAGTTGAACATGTGTTTCAGACATGGTAGTAGGGTGTCTATGTCAGTAGAACATGGGTTTAAGACATGGTACCAGGGTGTTTGTGTCAGTAAAACATGCGTGTCAGACATGGTAGTAGGATGTCTGCATCAGTAGAACAAGTGTGTCAGACATGGTAGAAGGGTGTCTTTGTCAGTAGAACCTGTGTGTCAGACATGGTACTAGGGTGTCTGTGTCAGGAGAACATGTGTTTCAGATATGTTACAAGGGTGTCTTTGCCAGTAGAACATGTATGTCAGACATCTTAGAAGGGTGTCTGTGTGAGTAGAACATGTGTTTCAGACATGGTAGTAGGGTGTCTGTGTCAGTACAACATGTGTGTTAGACATGGTAGTATGGTGTCTGTGTCAAAACAACGCGTTTGTCAGACATGGTAGAAGGGTGTCTGTGTCAAAACAACGCGTTTGTCAGACATGTTAGTAGGGTGTCTGTGTCAGTACAAAATGTGTTTCAGACATGGTAGTAGGGTGTCTGTGACAGTAGAACATGTGTGTCAGATATGGTACTAGGGTGTCTGTATCGGTAGAACATGTGTTCGTGACATGGCACTAGGGTGTCTGTGTCAGAAGAACATATGTTACAGACATGATAGTAGGGTGTCTGTGTCAGTAGAACATGTGTTCAAGTCATGGTAGTAGGGTGTCTGTGGCAGTATAACATGTGTGTGAGATATAGTATTAGGGTGTCTGTGTCAGAAGAACATGTGTTTCAGACATGATAGTAGGGTGTCTGTGTCAGTAGAACAAGACATGATAGTAGGGTGTCTGTGGCAGTATAACATGTGTGTTAGACATGGTACAAGGGTGTCTGTGTCATTAGAACATGTGTTTCAGACATAGTAGTAGGGTGTCTGTGTCAGTAGAACATGTGTTTCAGACATGATAGTAGGGTGTCTGTGTCAGTAGAACATGTGTTCAAGACATGATAGTAGGGTGTCTGTGGCAGTATAACATGTGTGTTAGACATGGTACAAGGGTGTCTGTGTCAGGAGAACATGTGTTTCAGACATGATAGTAGGGTGTCTGTGTCAGTAGAACATGTGTTCAAGACATGATAGTAGGGTGTCTGTGGCAGTATAACGTGTGTTAGACATGGTACAAGGGTGTCTGTGTCATTAGAACATGTGTTTCAGACATAGTAGTAGGGTGTCTGTGTCAGTAGAAAATGTGTTCAAGACATGGTAGTAGGGCGTCTGTGTCAGTAAAACGTGTTTAGGACATGGTACTAGGGTGTCTGTGTCAGTAGAACATGTGTGTTACACATGGAACTAGGGTGTCTGTGTCTGTAGAACATGTGTACCAGACATGGTACTAGGGTGTCTGTGTCAGTGAAACATGTGTATCAGACATGGTAGTAGGGTGACTGCATCAGTAGAACATGTGATCCAGACATAGTAGTACAGTGTCTGTGTCAGTAGAACATGAGTTTCAGACATGGCACTAGGGTGTATGTGTCAGTTTAACATGTGTGTCAGGCATGGTAGTAGGGTGACTGTGTCAGTAAAACATGTGTTTCAGACATGGTAGTACGGTGTCGGTCAGTTGAACATGCGTTTCAGACATGGTTGTAGGGTGTCTGTGTCAGTAGAACAAGTGTGTCAGACATGGTACTTGGGTGTCTGTGTCAGAATAACATGTGTTTCAGACATGGTACTAGGGTGTCAGTGCCAGTAGAACATGTATGTCAGACATCTTAGAAGGGTGTCTGTGTGAGTAGAACATGTGTTTCAGACATGGTAGTAGGGTGTCTGTGTGAGTGGAACATGTGTGTTAGACATGGTAGTAGGGTGTTTGTGTCAGAACAACGCGTTTGTCAGACATGGTAGAAGGGGGTCTGTGTCAGTACAACGTGTTTGTCAGACATGCTTCTAGGGTGTCTGTGTCAGTACAACTACAACCCTTATGTCAGACATTGTAATAGGGCGTCTGTGTCAGTAGAACATGTGTTTCAGACATGGTACTAGGGTGTATGTGTCAGTAGGACATGTGTTTAAGACATGGTACTAGGGTGTACATGTATGTGTCAGTAGGACATGTGTTACAGACATCGTACTCGGGTGACTGCGTCAGTAGAACACGTGTTTCAGACATGGTAGTAGGGTGTCTGTGTCAGTAAAAAATGTGTTTGAGACATGGTAGTAGGGTGTCTGTGTCAGTAGAACATGTGTGTCAGACATGGTACTAGGGTGTCTGTGTCAGTAGAACATGTGTTCGTGACATGGTTCTAGGGTGTCTGCATCAGTAGAACATTGGTTTCAGACATGGAAGCAGGGTGACTGTGTCAGAAGAACATGTGTTTCAGACATGGTAGTAGGGTGTCTGCGTGCGTATAACATGTAGGTCAGACACGGTAGTAGGGTTTAATCGTCCGAACATCGTATGTGTGTCACATGGTGGTAGGGTGTCTGTGTCAGCAGAACATGTGTTTCAGACATGGAAGTAGGGTGTCATTGTCAGAACAACGTGTGTGTGTGTGACATGGTAGTAGGGTGTCTTTGTCAGCAGAACATGTGTGTCAGACATGGAAGTAGGGTGTCTGTGTCAGAACAAAGGGTGTGTCAGACATGGAAGTAGGGTGTCAGTGTTAGTACAACAGCTGTATCAGACATGGTATTAGTTTGTAGTGTCAGTACAACTTGTGTGTCAAACATGGAAGAATGGTACGAGTGAATGTACAACGGATGTCTGTGGCAGTAGAACATTTTTGTCAGACATGGTAGTAGGGTGTCGGTGTAAGTACTACGGGTGTGTTTGACTTGGTAGGAGCGTGTCGGTATCAGTGCAACGGGCGTGCCAGACATGGTAGTAGAGTGCCTGTGCCAGCACAACGGTTGTTTCAGACATGGTAGTGTAGTGCCTTTGTCAGAACAAGGGGTGTCAAACATGGTAGTAGGTTACCAGTGTCAGTACAGCAGGTGTGTCAGACATGGTTGTAGGGTATCGGTGTCAGTACAACAGGTGTGTCAGACATGGTTGTAAGGTATCGGTGTCAGTACAACGGGTGTGTCAGACATGGTAGTAGTGTGTCAGTGTCAGTACAAAAGGTGTATCAGACATGGTAGTAGGGCGCCTGTTTCAGTACAACAGTTGTGTGACTCGGTAGAAGGGTGCATGTTTCAGTACAACAGTCAGGTGTGTGACTTGGTAGAAAAATGCATGTTTAGTTACAACCGGTGTAACTTGGTTTAAAACGTGCATGTTTAATTACATTTTGGCGTTAAGGTTTATAAGTACATAGGGACCTTATTTTGGATTTACATTTTGACATACAAAGTGTTATTACGTTGAGGTGATGATTATCGAATACACGATTTTGTATCTTTAACTTTTAACATGTGCTTCCAATGAATTACAGGGTAGATTAATTAAAAATGTTTATCACAAAGAAGTTAGACAATTGCGAGGCGAAATAATTTGCAAGTAATTACTAGTATCAGTCATACCTTCACAGAATTGCACGTAGGTTGATTCTGCACACCATCGCACATGTTCGTCGATTTCATCTTTACATTTGCCTGTGTGTTTATCGAGGTCCTTTTTACATTCGTCCGTATGTTTGTTAAGTTCCTCCCTGCAGTTGTCAATGCATGTACGCATCTCATTTAATGCCGTTTCGACATGTTCAACTTTCTTAAGGGTATCTTGAGCGGTCTCCAGTAAATGAATCATTTCCCTTGATGTGAGCTTTAAAGCGTCTTTTTCCAGCTGTAAAAAGAAGGCGAGCGATTCAAAATAATGCGTCTAAAAACTATTACAGTTCTTAAAAACACATGTCATTTATTTGGCTTATTTGTTAAAGCCTTAAACAAATTACAGACAGTTTGACATTGAAATGGTCAACGATGCCTGACACCACTTGTCTTCCTCTTGGCGAAACAAGTAATATATCCTAGAATGCAATACTTGCTTTAAAGAAGGAATAGTAACTGTTTTTGAAACCTACTGCAATTCAGACTATATCAGTTAAACACATGGATAAAATGGCAATACATGTGGAATGTATTTGTTGACGTGAGAAGTCGGTAAATATGTACATTTTGTAGTTTCTTCACAGCCTCCTGTGCACTGCTATCATGTGCTAACGACGTTGGATCGTTCAGCAGGCCAGTCAGTGTGGTGAAGATATCCTGGAGATCTGTGTCTGTGACCTTACACTGAGACGAGTGACGGACTGTTTTGCCAATTTCACGAGCCTGATAAAAAGTTCCGTTATGTTATCAAATACTGCCTAATTATATATCGCAAATGTCGTTGTGATAACATATTACATACACTGTTTTGATGTATGCGATAACATATTACATATAATGTATTGATGTATTGCATATCATGTACACCATCAGCATCGGTTTGCAGGGTTTTTCCTGGCGCACAAATCCTGAGTCATTGTCGCATTTTGTCATTAAATGACCCGCAAGAAAAACATTTTCTTGACAAATGCATCAAGTTTTAAGGCATAGAATTGACCCATACCTATGGGTTTTGAGCCTCAGAAATTTTGTTTGTCATGATTCTACTCCTGAAATTTCACATTGCAGACGTTATGTTGACTCAGGAAAATATAGTACATAGCGTCAGCCAAAGTTAATGACCTATTAATATTTACATATGATGTAAGATCAACCAATCGTAATTTTATATAAGACTGGTTGAGGCAACATATAAAGGCTTTTCACACCTGCTCACAAATTACATGAGTATAGTGATACAGGTGCAAAGCTGAAACCAAATGGTGGACATAGTGATCGTCTGTGGATGTTGGGTTTATCGTTTGCTATTTACTTATTGTTAAACTGAAATGAAAACAATGCTTATTTATTCTGTTAACAATTGTTAAACCAGGGGTTTGCTGGTTCGAAGCATAAAAAATCAAATAGTGCGTGACTGTGTTTACCAAAGGTGATCAAATATAGTCGTGCACACAATAGTGACGACATTAAAGGTACACTCTTTTACAATTATATGCAAATAATGTGTGGCATATTATAATTTGAAAACACTTGAACCACGTGAACCACTGTCATGCTTAAATGATTTAAGTTAAATATTACACTCATATGAGAAAATGAGCTTCAGACTCTCAGATAGTATAATGAACCTTCCATCACCATGATGCGCACATGAGACATAATGTATCTCTTGTACAATATAGATATAACTGTTGTAAACATGCCTAAATACGCTGGTAGTTGTAATTGTAACTGTTGTTTATTGATCATTTAAAAGAAACAAAAATATGAAATATATTTAAAAACAATAACGATATTAAAATTTTGAATGCATCTGTACTCATATTACTCATTTATAAATAAAATGTATACAATAATTGTATATTAAATCAGCTGATAGTGTAAACGTGAAAGGTATACTGTGTACCTTCGTCAGGAGACACGGCTGAGATTGTTTGCCAGGAGCTATGGGGAAAGAAAACTTGCTATCAAAGTGTTTGCAGTTCAATATAAAGCTGATGATTCCATTAAAATCTGTATCTTGAACAGAACTCTTGGCATCATATCCGTCCGGTGGGAAATAGCATTTCGCTATTTCCCAAGCTTTCGTTTGCCAGCATTGCGCAGATGTGTTCTTCCAGGAACACTGACTATACCTGTGTTCCTTTTCAATTTCATCACGAATTTTATCACAAATCTGCCCACTACATCCTTTTGGTTGTTTAGCAGGTTTATCATGCATGGATTTGCACGCGCTATTTGCTCCTCTTTTATTGCATATTCCAGGCGTGGGGCATTTCAGCAAGTTAGCAGTGTAACAGCTAGTGCACGTGGCTGCTGGCGCCTGGAGAGTGGATCTTACAGCGCTGTAAATGCGCGTGTGAACATTCTGAGCCTCGATGTTTACGAAATCCTCTAGGCCCGTCTTTGCAATGTCTACTGCTAGCCACGCCTTCAGCCAATTCGTCCTTTCCTTCTCAGAGAAAACATCAGCTAATGTTGCCATAATGTTTTTGTCAGCAACATCGCAAAATACGTGTTAACGTTGATTTTAGGAACACATCAGGCCTTGAACTTCATCCTGTAAAATATAAATAATAAATACAACAAAATATAAAGTTATGCAAGAAGTGTCACCGAGATACACCACATATGTTGAAAGCAATCACTATTAGTGGCCATAGTTTAACGTATCGATTTTAGACAATACTACTTTGATTCTTTTGAATATAGACAGCATATAATATATGCTCCGCGAAAGACGGTCGGACCTCTGACATTGCCGATAAAAAAGCCGTGAGGCCTGGGAAAAACTGTCCAAATACTGGTCCTCGGGTCCGGTGAAAATTTTGGTAAAAAATATTTTATGACAGCGATTGCTGTATCTGTTTCCACAACAGTCATAACGTCATACTTGAGGTTCACTGATTGCGTTGAAGACGTTAAAGGGACTTTGACAAATACAACTGAATTCATATATATCTTGAAAAATTAACATGCTGATAGCACATGTGTAGCTTTAGTTAATAAAGCACTCTGAAGTGTATATTGTTTTAGTTTTCTTTGATGATCTTGTTTTTATATCGTATGTAAGAGTTTCTTACAAAACATAAGTGGCCAGTAATAGTTTGTCCGGGCCAGTAATATTTGGGGCATTACCCGTCCTCTTGGCCAGTTATAAATGCACAACTTTCGCGAAGACTGCTATCGCCCTATTGGTTTAATTCCTACACTGTGGAATTCCAAACGGTTGGTTATTACCGCAATAGCCCACATTTACCCGTCAATTATTTCCTAATTAAAACATGTGTTGTTCTAGTTGTGTTAACATGATAGTTTATTCATTTTTATTAAATAACTTCAAGTTTCGTTCATTTTGTTTTCAGGGATGCAGAATATTGCAAGATGCTTTGACTTCACTGACTAGCGCATGTGAACGTACGTTCTGAAGGATGGAAAGGTTGAATATTTTATGACAGAGATAATGGTATGGTTAGGATGATGAAGGAATTAATTATCAAGATATCTATGATAGTGGTATAGCATCCCCTAAAAAGCTGACTATGATGGTTGTTTGAAATGATGATTATAGTATGAAGAGCACTTAAGATGCTGATTATGATGATTGTTTTTACCTCTTGTCAGTGTAAAAATCATTATAAAAGTATTAACTAAAATATAATATGCATTGAATACCTACACAGTTTAAATGATATTGTTTTGCAATTAAACTTAAGCCCCTTACCTTGAACACATGATTTACGTTAACTCCTCGCGGAATCCCACCACTTATTTACAGCTGGATTTCCATTACTCTAATAATAGACCACGGGAAAACACTCAAGGTTTCATGATAAAGCCTATAGATCTATAGCAATTACTCTACTGTCTGCATATCCAAGTTAACATACACTTTATAACTATACAATACAATACAAATTTTATTCGGCAATTTAAGGTCACAGGCCCACAATACAGCAGTGTAATTATAACAGTATACAAGTTTAAGTGATGAAAGAACATTATTTAATGAACATTACAAAAATGTTAAATTATAAATATAGATTGTAGATGAACACAAACAGTTTATACTGTTATAATATTTTATGGATATGGCAATAACTATGACAAATGTATATTTACAAAGGAATCATACTAACAAAATGAGTATTTACAAAAGGTTTGTTGTGAGTTTTCATGAATTCCTCTCTTAACTTGTCACAAGGAAATAAATATTTTGCAACCAATAATATATGTATGTCTTTACTGTTTGATAAGATTGCATTAAACAGATATGTATAATTACCATAATTTCGTGGGTTACCATAATTTCGTGGCCGTTTAAAACTAATAGAATTTTTGCTTGTGCATCCGAAAACATCGTTCAAATTAATATAACTTTTTAGTGAATAGAAATTTTTGCAGTATGTGTAAAGGAAATCCTATTAAATGTCAACAAGTAAGTGACTTGGTCATTTAAATCACCAATTAATGACATTAAATACACAAATTATTCACTATTGTACAACTATTTGGGAATTAAATTCATGAAATTTTGTTCTAAAAAAATCGTATGTTAATACAGTTTTCCAAGAATAATTGCATGCATGATTATCTCCCTTGTGTATATTTCTCACTGGCATTTTGCTATTTTCGTGTAAAAAAAAAACATAAACAATCCCCCTTCCCTAAATCTGACTGACATTTTCAAACTTTTAACTTGAAGTTAGCATTCCTACCCATGACTCGCTGCGTGCAATTTTAGCATTTATTTAATATTTGCGAACAATAACTAACACAATAGATCTTTATAGATTCATGAAGCCTTAAGTTAAACCTGCACAACGAAAATTGAACAAGTGTGTAGATTTTGTCAGGCCTATATTGTTACCTTTTAAAAAATATGATAAGGACTGTGTATTTATAATGATAAAATTATAAAAAAAAACTAGTTTTGATAAAGTTTTCGTTCTTTGATCAGCCCAGGCTCCAGCTCAAACAAAGTTAAACTAAATTGATGCTGTAAACACTCTTTTCCAACCAAAGTAGGCCAGCCAATCAGAACCCACGAAATTATGAGAAGCTTTCATACGATACAGATCAGTAGGGTCAGGTACAATAACATAAGATATACGTGAAATAGCAACACAAAATCGGTAATTTAATTACTTTGTTTGCAAAGCTTAGATTGCAAATTATGTTTTATTGAACTCAGAGGTGAGAGAACAGAATGTATTAACGCGCATGCGCCACAATCGTAAATAAGGCCCACAAAATTAGGGTGACACGGCGCATATACTTTTGGGATGATTAAGCCACTGAGGAATAAAAATCGTCTGTCTTAACCCATTATACAATGGACACAACATAAACATATGATATTTGTCTTCTATTGTATAAACTTGTTGTGAGAGTACACAATACATACAGTATCCAAATTCACAGCTTATATCCAAGTGTCGTCCTTTTTCTACAATACAGGGATTCATCTGTATTTTACCCGTTTATATAGCAATGTCCAATTCATCAATGATGTAAGACATTTATTGATACATTAATACAGACCAACTTGCCTTCTGAAAACTCAACGCTAACGTTAAAATTGGTATAACAAATAATTTGTGTGGCAAGTGTATCAATGACAGCTTTTTATATATTAGCAGCGTATTTAACCCTGACATATATATATTGTATTTTCTCTAACTGCATTTATGATTATGGTGTTAACAATGACAATTGTTTATACCTGGTTTTGAATAGACATGTAAACTTCCTCCAACAGGTTGTGTTGACTTCATCAGTTTGTATTGCCCGAAATGCTTTTATCAATAACTGCCCCGCTTAGCTCGAGGTTGCAATGCACTATGTTATCCAGACGTAAAGTCTATATAGTACAACAGCTGCGGAAATTTACTTAAACATTATCTGTATGTGATGTTCATGTACACATATACACGTGTTGTCAGCGTTAAGCGTATTATAGTTTACTTCGGTACTAGATGTATATAAGCTTTCGGTATATAAAGAATATTAGGTTAGTGTCTTAATGTACTTGAGTTTATTCGGCAAGTTAGAGAAAAGTTTACATGGCGAGGCTCTGCCGAGCCATGTAAACTTTTCGTAGACGAGCCGAATAAACTCAAGTACATTAAGACACTAACCTAATATTCTAGGGTGTCAGATAAACTTAAGCTTGTGTGTGTGTAGTACATTTTTATCGAGTGCACAGGGATTTTCTCCCATATGGCCATCGCCCCCAGAAGACTTGTTAGTTGGGTTATGCGGGATAGTGCAAGATACAGGAGACGCCCCGTTCCAGAGGAGACCCTGGGTCTTTTAGTGCCCGGTGTGAAGCACCTAGTACACTGCACCTCGGTTTAACGTCTCATGCGAAAGACGATTTAGTAGGTTAGGGTGTAGCGGGGGCTCGAACCTGCGACCCCTGGGTTGTGAAGCCAGTGCGTTACCACTAGACCACGGATCCGCTACTATCTAACTTAAGCTTTATCCGACGCCTAGCCTTTATCTAACACCTACATGACGAACTACTTTTTTGTACCTTTCATTTCCGGTTATACGTCAAACGAAGTTACAACTTGTTTACTTCAGACACACTCGCAATTTTAGGGGGCAGTGTTCAATGTTCAGAATTTCAATATTTACAAAAATTAAATCCAACAATCTGTGTTGTTCCAATGTTTCTGTGTTGATTTTCGTGCTTCGCATATCCGTGGTGTGTACTTGACACGTGCTACTACGTGACTCAGGCTTGTTTGCAAATGGCTACTGTTAACTGACTAGAAGAAAACTGTTGGTTATTTTGCATTAAATTCTTCATAGTGTATATTTAAAATGTGTGATTTAAAAAACTGATTAAATCCGAAGCGAAGTGTGTGGTGTTTCTTTGCTTTGTTTCTCCACAAATTTACGCTAAACTTGAGAGCTATTTCGCGTTCTAGCGTAAGGAATTTGCTTGTTATTGTATTTATACGCGAGTGAGAAGGCTATGTACAAAATTAAAGGTACTCGCTCCGATTTTTTTAATTAAAATATTTTAAAATATTTATGCGTAGAAATATTTTCATGTGGTAGGATAAATAGAATATTAGGTTAGTGTCTTAATGTACTTGAGTTTATTCGGCTCGTCTTATTCGTCCACGAACAGTTTACGAAAACTTTTCTCCAACTCGCCGAATAAACTCAAGTACATTAAGACACTAACCTAATATTCTCTATTTCTATTTACCTTTTTCCATTGTTAAATGCGTTTTTGGATAAATAGTGTTTTGTTTTGATAGTATCCACTTATACACAATGTTTAAGGATATTACTGATATTTTTTAAATATTTATTCAGTTTTAGAATCTTCAAGTTGACGATTTACCAAATACAAAATAAAAAATAAATCCCGACCTACCTACCCTAATTTGTTTGGGCATATGACCTGAAACACACATATTTGTTTACGCCTGAGAAATATATCACAAGTGGTAAAGTATAATTTAAACATATAGGTGAATTTGTTTCAACTTAGTTCAGGTGTCTCAGTTATTATATTACAATCCTAAATAAACTGTATTGCACATGCCTTTGAAAAACAAGAGGGCCAAATGGCCCTGGGTCGCTCACCTGAGTTTCATTAGTCGAACAATTTTCCATGTGTTAGATTTTTTTTTAATATATCAGAAGCAAATACATTGCCTGTGTTTTAAGTAAATCTAAGTATTTAGTACTAAGAAACAATGATAAATGCTTTAAAAATAACTTTTCTTAATTTATGCAACATGTGTATAACCTTTGAAAACAAATATACGGCTTTAAATGAAGAATGCGGTAGCATGGGAAAGTTATTTGCATACTGAGGTTGATGCTCAAAATGGATAGTAATTGAACAAATCAAAATTCTCGTTACAATCTGTCTGACCAATCAGCGTGTAGCTTATATAATAACATTAGGATTTACAGAGTATGCACTATTATGAACAACTGCAAAGAACTGTAGAAAATAATAGATCTGCTAGATGAAAATATGCAGATTTGATTTCTTACAGATACCCATTTCAACCAATAGGATGTCAATTATATTTTACTAATCAATGGTCAATACTCTTTTTTGGCAAAAAAAAAACAACATCAAAATTTCCTAACATGCATTCACAGGTAGGTCATTTACATGCATTTTCAAAAAAATCTACTGCGGTGACCCCCATTGTTTATGATTTCATTGTATTCGGCATTAAACGATCTGTAAAATATGTAAAAATGACAAATGTTCACGGAAGGGAAAAAACTGTAGAAATCGTCTTTAAAATGTGGATGCGGCACAGTTTATAAAAAAAGATTCTTGCATCCTCAAGTGTTCCTTATTAATGAAAAACAGCGTGTAACGCTACTTTTTATACCATATCCATGGGAAATATTGACACCCTTCACTTGATTTGTTTTGGTACAGGGTCAATCCGGGTAAATACAGACAGCGGGTAACTACAGACAAAAAAATTAGTAGACCGACTTTTCTACATGTTTTAAAGTTTCTTGTAATGATTTTGACTTATTTTAGACGAGCATAGTTAGGGGTTTTACATGTCTAAAATAGCAAGTGACACAATGCATTGGTTACTGCAAATGTTGCATGATGGGAGCAACCAACTGATTCTGTCCGAGTTTTCCTGAATTTTAACAATAAAATAGTGCTGTAGTTTCCCAATGTAATTTACAATTGCAAAACTATTACCATCCAAATTTTCCCTACTCTGTAAGAATTTACCCATTTTTGGGTGGCCTCATTTCTGACATAGTTGAAGTATTTTTGAATAAAGAAAGCTCAATGATCAATGATAAAATCCGAGGAAACAGGGTTTCCCCGATTACCTCATCAGCATATTGAGATATATTACAGGGCTAGGTCTTGATAAGGGGAGTCCTTGTCTGCATTTCTCCTGATTGCCCCCATAATAGGTACACTAAATTATAATAATAACACACATAGCAACAGCAATTACAAATAAGCAATAATTTAATAATAATAAGAATAATAATAATAATATAAACATTTAGCTAACTGAAGTGACTAAGTCTGATTCAACAAATTGAGTGTTAGGGCTATTAAACTGACCATATAATAAAGTGAACATAAAAATTCTGCAAATACGATACAATAAAAAAGTCATAATAAATTAATTTGCAGATTAATTATTAAATTAATGAAAGAATAATAATCATTCATTATCATACACATTAAAACATAATTATGTCTGAGTTTACCTCAATGGTTCTTATTCCACTATTCACGAAATAATCACCGCTGACTGTGCTAAATGTGAAAATTGTACAATGCACATGAATCCATGCAGGCGAACTAATCAATATGTTGAACTTGAAGGTTTATTCAATTTATTGCCAGTTGTCCGTTCACAGACACGGTTCAATGAAAAACCCAAACACGTGTATGCCGCAAAACTGTTAATAAAACACCGACGTGTGGAATGATAAACACACATATAACAGCTACCTATAAATGTTCCACGGGGCGCTTTTATTCAGATGTGACAATTACTCCAAAAATGAGAAAACTACACTTTAATTTATAATAATTGAATGTTTACATTTTTTGTGCGCACTGAGCACAACAATATTAACAGAGGACATCCGAATGTTGCTTGGGTAGCAACGTATCTTATTTATATGGGGCTATTGTCGATAGTGTATGTCGGGGGGATGCTACGACGTATTAAGCACAATATTTCTAGGAATTACTATCATGTTTGGATAATCCGATTAATGCATTATCTTAATTTAAATTGATTAAGTTTAGTGATACTTGGTTAAAAGGTTATACACGTTAGACTTTCACATTATGTACCCGCTTTTCCCGTACAATCGTCAACAAAAACGACACACACTTTTTTATATTTTCTTGACGTGCAACAAATTTACCGTTAATTTTTCTATAGGGCCGAATTCAGCAAATATTGCCCATATAAAAAGTAGCTCAATGTTTTCCGAGCGCTAACAAGTTATGCTAAGTGGCTCATCAATATATGTGTATACGTGCGATCCCCTGTTCAAGGCTGCATCACTGCGTGGACCCGGGACGTGTCTCAAATATAAACCCTAATAAACCCTAGTTCCTGTAGCCATTTTTTTTATAGTTAGCGTCGTCTTTTTGTGTGAGTGCAAACTGGAGTACCCGCAGGAAGTCCAACCTGTCCAGTATCATGCAGGTGAACATAGGCCGAATTCGAATTACGCAAACTTATTTTACAAAAAATATAATTACATATATAAGTGTGACCAACACATAGCATTGACAATGAAATAAAGCCAACCAAGCAAAAGGAATTATACGAAAATCATTTTCAACAATTACTAAATACATGTTTTTGCCCCTCTACAAAAGCTGTGTGCGCCCGCACCTGGAGTATGCGAGTGTGATATGGAACCCTACCTACAGAAAATACATAATAATTGGAATAGTCTGGACTCAGATACTATTTGCTCTACAACCGTAAATGAGTTTAAGAACAGCTTAAATACTTTCTGGAAAGCGATATACTGTACATTCAACTACCAGCAGAACATATTGTAACATCCATCCTGCGCACGGCACACAGTGTATTAAGTGTTACAAGTGACTATATATGATTTCAATGGGCCACTACGAGCAACCAGCTCACAGGACGGCCATCTTGATCGATGTATTATCAAGGTAAATCTATATACAATTGTAATTGACGTTATATTGACATTCTTTCATAGGTTTTATGTAATTGTTATAGAAGCTATCATAATTACATAACATTACACACTGCTAATATTTGAATGCTGCATATATTATGCATACGTCCCTAAAAGTCTATGTTTTATGTAATTTTACCATGATGCACTCTCTTTTTCTAAGTATAGTCGTTTTGACCAATACGCACGAGCGTTTTGGAATAGGGCTAGATTTTCTTCTTAGTATGGTGACCATTTAGCAAACTCTCATACGTCCAGGGTGGAAATTGAACCCCGATCGCCTAGGTGAGGAGCGCGTACCGTAAAATATCTATATTTTCAGACACTGAAATTTTTCGGACACCCTCTTTTTTAGCCAAAATAATTATTTTTTTGTCACTATATATTTTCGGACATCCTGATTTTAAACCATAATTTATTAATCTTAATTTTCGGACATTTGATATGACAGTAGTATTTTAGCATAATTCCAACCTGTTTGCGTTAAGCCGCTGACACATCGCACATGTGTTTTTACAAATGGATGAAGGTCATAAAACCTTCTAGATGAATGAGTGGAGGCGGTGGACCGTTACATTAGCCTCATTGGGTTCAGAGCCATGTGCCATAAATAATGGGTTTACACGATTGTGTATACCGGTATTGATATCGTATATTAAATATGCTGTTGAAATTATCCTATTAAGGAACCAGTCTTAACCAGTCTTAATTATTTACCAATAAATTCTGCTTTATATAGTCATCTTTGAACTCGGTCGACAAAAATGCAGTCTTGGCGTAATTTTATGTAAAACAAAATCAAACGTATGAAATGATTTAAAATTAATGGCAAACATCGCTAAAAATTAATAATACTTTACGGCGTGGTCTTTAATAAGCACGCGAAATTATTAATCGATACTATCTGTGTATATTCGGCAAAAGACGTTATACACCGGACATATACCCGAAAGTAATTGCAATATTGTCATAGTGTCTATAAATTTTCGGACACCTGCAATTTGGGAATATTTTTGTGTATCCAAATTATCGGACACGAAAATTTTTGATGATTTTTAAGTGTCCGAAAATATAGATATTTTACGGTATGTCGAACACTGCGCTAGCCGGAGAGCCCTGGCTCATCAGTACAGTCAGTACATGACAACAAAATTCGGTGTTTCGGGCAAACCCGACCCTAAAGTTGTTATCTACGATTTTTTCCGTATTTTTACGATCTTAGATAATGTTCAATTTTTGACCGAAATGCGAAAATGTAAAACAACAACAACAACTCAATTCCGACCCAACTTAATATTTTTAAGACCGTTGCCCGAAAGACACAGTTTCTTTGGCATGTACGTCTAAAAGGCGAACACATAAAATATATAAATACGAAAATAATAAAATAATTAACATATATGGATATGGGCATTTCAAAATGGACTATACTTTAAGCTCTGGTCAAGTGCCAAGAGAAAATTGCAGATTCAGTAAAATGTTTTAAAAATAAACATTAGTAATGGTTCAAACTTGCATTATATTGTCGTATACAATGCGTTTTACAAATATTTATATATTTAGCATGTAGTTTAAAACGAGAATGGGTGTGGTTAAAGAAAAGCTAATTGGCAAAGTAAGGTTTAATGCAATTTAGCTATCCGACAGTACTGGTATTAGTAAATTAGCTGACTTCATTTACTCAGTTATGTTTGTTCATTTAAACCTATCTATTTAAGCTTGATCGCATCGAAAGCCTTTGGCTTAATGAGACACTATCGAATGCGTTTCCTGGGTAGAAGCACTACTTGGTGTCTTAAGGGAGATCTTGAGAACGCTCCCAGAGTGGGGACCGAACCCGGGACCTCCCCATTGCTAGGCGGACACCATATCCAATAAGCCACTGCGTCCTGTCTTTTTAGCCTAGTGGGTTAATGAATAGGGTTCGAATCCCATATAAGCCTATTTTGTATTTCGTTTTATGCAAAAATTTCCGTGGAATAGTTATATACATACAAAATATTTATTTAGGCCAAAGGGGGCGTATTTGGCCTCATATCATACGACACTTTACTGCATGACTGTTTTGTTAAGATTGCAAGACTAGTAATTATAAGCAATCATGTCACAGGGTGATAAAATTGTGCGGCCAGTCCGGGACTCGAACCCGGGACACCTCGCTATCACGGCGAGTGCTCTCATGATTGAGCTAACCAGGCCGCCACACAACTTCTCCCCTTTAAGTGACCATGTTCATGCCGTGACACACACCCTCGCTCAATATGAATTCTTCCTCGAATTCATGGATTCATGGTGTAATATTATTACCACGGGCCCTGTGAGAGTTAACCCGGGTAACGTCACGGCCCGACGTTGGGCGCCAAATGTCACAGGGTGAGAAAATTGTACGGCCATTGTATTTTTGGTTTGTAGTTTAGTCTAGTAAGCCCTATTGACATGTACATGTACGCAAGCAATCATTCATTTCAGTCATTGCGTCGCTATAGTCAAATACATGCATCATCATACTGATACGGACAGAGCACTTTTCATTTCACATATCCACCCATACACATTAAGATATTTACACATTTATGATTTAGTTTAAAACCTTTTCTTCAATCAGATCTCTCATTGTAAATACCCGACATTGTTTGCATATTGGTTTAAATATTTAAACGCTCTCAGCCCGACCTTGGACATTCCAATCGACAATCCTACGCGTGTATTATGTGGTCTAGATTTACAGGCACGTTTTTGTTTGGTATCAAGCTTTAGAGAACCTACCTTTCTGAGCTTAAGTTGACTACGCGGATCTATAAACAATACTGTACAGTGACTACTTTTATATTCAGCTTCAGAGGTCCCTGTCAAGTTTGTTTGGATTGTTCGCCGTTTTAAACAGTATTTAAGTCATATCACGGCGGTCAGTTAACCTACTCACTTTTCCTGGGCAAGCTTAGCCTATGTAAGCGGTTCACCAGTACTAATTAAGTGCACACACCTATGCAAGTAACTGACAAACGCCCTATTTGAATCAGAGGTAGGGGGAAATGGCCGTATACATAATTTCATGACCAGGGCCAATCCCCACACAAATTATGTGGCCGGGCTGGGGTTCGAACTCACGATTCCCGGGTTGACAGTCCAGCGCTCTACCAACTTAGCTAACTGGGCCCGGTGGTCCCTATTAAGGACATGTTACTATAAAGCACAGGTTACTATATAGTATGCGCTACATTAAAATAATTATGAAAATTGCCTAAAACCCGTTGAACTGCTAACATCTACCAAAACCGGAACTTAAGAGCTTGCCAAATTGTGTCCAGCAGGTGTCGCTTCTCGCTAGACGAACGCGGTGACGTCATATTTGATGTATAGAAAGACAACATACAACCTTATTCGCAGAGTTGTCGTTCTTGTCATGCACAATGTAGTTTTGGTGGACCGACTGTTTGTTCATGCATATTCCATAAAGCCACCCTTGATTGCTAATTGTGTGATAATCCTCCATAATGAGTAAAACAGTTATCTTCCCTTAACAAAGTCATGACAGTTCTCCCCCCCCCCTGTATTAACGAACCAGAATATCTAGGGTAGACCACTCCGAGGATTATAGCCGCAAAGCAAGAAGGATTCACTTCATGGAATTGATAATCGAAAAACAAATACTAGTATATCATTACGAGTAAATATGTGTTAATTATATACAAAACACTTCACACAAAGAAGTTAATTATTATATTGAAAGGGGTTCGAACAGAAAGTTATGATATACGATAACGTAAGACCCGTAAAGATCCAAACTGAGATATAACTGGTAGGTCTTATTAAATCCCTGTCGGCACCAACCTCCCGGCGACCTTAGTCAAATAAATGGACGTGAATTAAAATGACGGGCAAGCAAAAGAAAACCAGGTGGATACCAATCGTCGGAATCCACGATATATATTCCGTTACCACTCGACCAAGAAGCGTAGCAGTGGTTAATGTAAACCACCAGGGGGAATTATGAGGCCCTGTAATCGCGCGTTTGTGATGACAAAAATATAGAGTTCAGCGCTGTGCACAGGCTACCGGTCTTATTGCCAAACAAAATAAGAACAGAGAGTAGATAAACCGGAAGTTGTTTTTTTTTATGAATTGACAACAGAAACACTCGAAATAATAAAAGCTAAAGGGATACATCTAAGATATGTAAAAGAATGATTTTAGAAGTATTTTATTATAATTATGCAAGTAGTATTTGGAAACTTGTAAGTGAACAGGACAACGATATTGTTAGTATTTATGCCAAACTTTACATTTATTTGCATGCAATAAACCAATGTACCGTGATTTATTAAAATGACTTGCAGTTCGCGGATATTTGAATGTTAAAGTAGAACTATTGTTGCTGTGAGCAAATCGCAACAATGCTAAGGGAAATAACTAGTACTCATATACATCTGTTATTCATAAACGAGTAACCTCCCTTCCTTGGAACATTGTGTTGATGATGCTTAGCCGACGTTTTAAAAATGATACAATTATTTTAAATCGGACTTGAAAATCACAAACATACAAACATCGAAAACATAACAATATCAATGAAATGAAAACAAAATTGTGTACCCTTTTTAATTATGTTGTGTACCGAATGTTTACTGTCGGCACAGCTCGCTTTTTAATGGAGACCATGTATATCGTATTTGCAACAAAGTGTCTCGTAATGGGGATTAAATCACTCGTATTTACCGCTGAGTATCGCGTAATGGAGACTATTTCACTAATATTTACGGCTGAGTATCGCGTAATGGAGACTTCGTCACTCATATTTACGGCTTAGTAATTTGTAATAGATACTACGCCACTCGTATTAATGGCTGAATATCTTTTAATGGTGATTACTTTACTCCTATTTACGGCTAAGTATCCCGTAATGGAGACTACGACAATCGTTTTTACGTCTGAGTATATCGTAATGGCGACAAGGACACTCGTAGTTAAGGCTGAGTATCTCTTTAGAGAAACTAAGTTACTCGTATTTGCGTCTGCGTATTTCGTAATGGAGACAACGTCACTCGTATTTACGGCTGCGTATCTGGTAATGGAGACTACGGCAGTTGTATTTACGACTTAATATCGCGTAATAGAGACTTCGACACTCATGTTTTCGACTGAGTATCCCGTAATGGAGAATAAGTTACTGGTAGTTAGAAGATACAATTTGGCATCGGCAAGCTTCCATATTTATCTTTGTAAAGATATGTACTTGCTGAACGCAACCTCAACCTGAATTTTCTCTTGCACGCAAACCTTATCATGACTTTTCTAAGTACAGAAAAGGGTATAATTCTGCTAAAATGCTGGTCACAGTTATGGGTCTTGGCCAGTAACCTTATATAATGATCCTGAAGGCATGTGTAAAGTTTCAATTTAATGTCTGTAATAGATATAGAGATATGGAATTGTTGCACTCAAACTCTAATCTGAGTTTCTACGAACAAAAATTGGGAATAATTGCTAAATTACATGTCAAAATTATGGGCCTTGATCAGTAACGTCACATGATGACCCCGAATACATGTGTGAAGTTTCAATTGAATAGCTGTACTAGTTGCAGAGATATGGACTTGTTGCACGCAAACCCTAACCAGAGCATTACGCCGACGCCGACGAACGGGTGAGTAGTATAGCTCGAACTGCTCGGTGAAAAGTCGACCTAAAAATTGATCTAATTATATTCTGACACAGATATTCCGACAATCTCACTAAAATCATTTCCAGTCTGACGCTGCTATACTATCCGCCTAATGCCTAGGTCACAAATAGAACGGGCGCCGTAAGATTTTGACGAACGGTCAAGCATCAGCAATTTTTGGAATCTGACAGGCGCCGCGCGATTAATATACTTTTTTTGCCTCGCGTGGTCACAAACTCAAGCGGGCGCCGGACAATTTTCGCCTACTTACATGGGGAACACGCAGTTTGAGCAACGGGCGGCGACCGGTCTATGAACGGACAGCGCCCGTGCGGTGAATATGTGAATCGGACGGTCGCCGCGCAGGATTGTACTTCAACTAAAATGTTTTGAAAAAGGTATCCAGTCAATGTATATTGAGCGGCCGCCGACCGATACACTGACGATAACTGTACATCGGTTGTTGCCGTTCCGCGCGCCTGCGGGCGCCAGGAAGGTGACGGCACGTTCGCTATTGAAATCGGGCGATGTTTTAAAGTAGAAAAATAATCACCGCCCGATCCAAAAAAATGCCAAAGACGGTGCCCGGTCGACGCGTTTTTCGAACTCCATAACCCCGAAAGAAACCGCCAGGTCGCCGTTAACTTTTAAGTATTTTTAAAACTTCGATGGGCGCCGTCCGATGAGCAAAATGTTCAGCTGCCACCGCCAGATTGCAACGGCTGCCTGTCGAGCCCTGTCCGATTTTGGAAACAAAAGCCGTCCGGCGGCAGTTCCTTATTTGTGACCGGGGCATAAAAGCGACAACTAATGTTGTTGTTTTGACGTGTCTCCGAAATAAATGTACATCCTGTGATCTGTCTATATATGGTCGAGCGATAATTGCTGATAAAAGTGATTTGAATTGTGCCATAATTGGAACCTGTCAAATCTCTAGTTTGATACTGTAGTTTCATGTCCGTTTATTCGAGTTAGAGAATAATATTCACCCCTTAACTTATTTTTTAGTTAAGTGAAAATTTCAGATCAATGTGAAATCCAACGAAATTTATTTACAAAAGGGATATGAAATATCTAAGCAATATTTACAAATCTGAAACATTTTAGTGTAAAATGACCTATGCATAAAACAGCCACAGTCTAAAAGCATTTTATGAATTTAAGAAATTTACTTTAGTTTTCCCTAAAGAGCTTTATGAATATGGGTCCAGGTGTTTATTTTCCTACATACCAACTACGACAACAATGTGCAGCCACGGGCAGATGATGTGTTCCAGAGAGGAAAGGTGCGCAACTCCTTGTAACAAGATTGTAGATTTTTTGAAGTTTTACCTACGGAGCTTTGTGGATATGGGCCCAGCACCTATCTGCATCTTTACAGCTGCTCAGTTACAACAGCAAGGTCACCAGCCACCGACACCGCCCTACTCTCAACCCATATTCGCACCCCCACCCTACCCCTCGGGCACGCAAATGACCCCGCCCGAACCCCCGGCACCACAGGGCGTGTCCAAACAGCAGCCCCGCCCTCGATGCCATTCACGGTGAACTACGGCCGGGATTCATAGCTGTGGCAAACCTACATGCTGTCTCCATACGACCTACGGCCGGGATTCATAGCTGTGGCAAACCTACATGCTGTCTCCATACGACCTACGACCGGGATTCATAGCTGTGGCAAACCTACATGCTGTCTCCATCATCCTTTTATAGCGTATATTGGCCTATTCAATAAATAACAGTTTCTGGAAATAATATGTACTTGACGAAACAATTTGGAAATATTATCGAGGGTAATTACAAGCAAAGAAAGTATACCAACATTGTACATTTAGGCTTGGAGATCCGGATCAATGTGATCATTTATTATTGGGGAGGAAGCAGGGTGAGTGTGTGTGTTGGGGGGGGGGGGGTAACCTATCTTTTAAAAATATATTGTTATGTAGACTTGCGCTATCCGAGTGCTTTCTTGTTCGTTTTCGAGTTTTACACATTGTAGATTAAATACGAGTATGTTAGCTATCGGAATCATGTGTCATATGGTTGCCAATAAAGGACAAGCATTGAGTTTAAATCTCATCCCATTTTTTTGCTTAACTGAACCTAGAAGGCCTACATGTATACAGGATACTTTGTATTTGTTGGTTTCAGTGTAAGATCGTATTTTAGGCCTACTTTATGAGTGGTCATATAAAAATATTAGTTTTGTTTGACAACAAATGAAATATAATACAATCTTATGCTGAAATAAAAAAAAATTCTTTTATTTCATGCTTTTGGACGAAACATACAAATGCGTGAGATCTGCTCAAGCTTCAGAAGTTTGTGTATTGTGACGTCATACATATGACGTCCAAATGATTCCAAAATTGTCGCTCACTGTTGTGGTGGGAAAATAGTGCCATACTTTCTGAGTCTTTGTCGCATAATTGTATATTAATTGAACTTCGTTATGTGTTTTCTGTTGTTTGAAAAGGCCGATGGTTAAAACTGACGATAAGGATATGCACATACTTTAAAAAAATATATAAATTAAAACAAAGTAAAAGTAGATCTAGTTCCATCTATAACCAGTGAAATAATAAAAAATAATTTAATAATTTCACTTGATCCAGATTGAATGCTGGTCTACATACTCATTCAAAGCATAGTATGAAATACAATATGTTGTTAACAAAACCGGCATGTTATCGAGGCTTGTACATATCGCATTGCGAACATCAATCGTAATCTGTAAAGACATGTATACATGTGCAGTAATTTGAAAATATAGTCTATACATCCATAGTGGCTATTTTACATTGTAATTTATACAGTCATACTGGTTATGTAAAATTGTTATTTACACAGTCCTTATGGTTAGTTTTGTTGTAATCTAATGAATCTATACATCAAAGGGTTATTTGAAATCTTCATCTGGACGCTCATAAGTCTATTTACAGTTGTAATTTATGCAGTCATAATTTTGATTGTATAATCTTTGTTGGGTTGTTTTTAATTATATTGAATGTTGCATAACAATTCTTGCTATATTATTTGTGTTACATTGTGCTTTTGTACGATATATGATTAGTTAAAGTGAAAGCCATGTATGCTCGTATGTTTTTGCTTATCCGGTATAACGTTATGTGGAGCATAATAAAACACTAAGGAAAATTACTATATTGCTCAATATTAAGTTAAGTCCTGCAACTCGGATAATGTACATTTTACATTGCTTTCTTCTATTTACATAAAATTATAGTCAACATCGTTATTATTCGGGGACAACACTTGAAAAAAAAAAAACGTCTTACATTGCTTTTTTTATTTACACAAAAGTATTGTTAACATCGTTATAATTAGGGGACAAAACTTGGAAAAAAATGCACATCTTACATTGCTTTTTTTATTTGCATAAAAGCATAGTCAACATCGTTAAAATTATGGGACAGCACTTGAAAAAATAATTGTACATCTTACATTGCTTTCTTATATTTACATAAAATTATAGTCAACATCGTTATTATTAGGGGACAGCACTTGGAAAATGTGATTTGTATGCGATTTAATACAGACTGAATGCTATAATTCAGACATTTTTATTCGAATGATTATTGTATATTCAATATGTGCTTTAAAACAATACTAGTTTTATTGCTTTCCGTCTCTTTCTAAAATAATTATCAAAGGGAAATAAAAGTGTGAAGACGTTACAATGTGTTCTCGAAGTTGTCTCCCATTCAAGTCATGGTAAATTATACGCTAAAGCAGTGATATATATTTACATATTAAATATTATTAATTTTATATACATGCTTGTAGAAACAGACAAACAAACTAGAATTTGTCATTAAAACCACTTTTATACAATACATGTATTTTAATCCATTTCTTGCAAAATGATGAACGCCTTGGCGTTAGTTTATTAAATGGTTGATACAATTAAGCTGGAAACATAAACATTTATCTACTGATTAAACGCAAAAACATCATCTCAGGATTCATTTGCTGAGAGCTATATATAACCTTATCTAAGAAATAATGTTCGATGTATCGTTGTTTATCGGCCAATGAACAACGATTTGGCTTTCTGATGCGTAGGAGTAATTTAATAGCCATGCAGCAGCAGTCGAAGAGATGTTTATTGGCTGACGAACAACGAGAAATCGAATCATTTCGATTCTAACACGATTTGACAAATATTGTTGCAATTGTAATCAGATCTACATTTTACAATGCTCCGCTCAGAATCGGGACTACTTTTTGAGTTGTTTATATGGTAGTTTAACAACGATAATTTTGTTCTTTGTCTGTAGAAAAATTAGCGAATATCATACACGAATATCAGATACTGCCGTGTGATATTTTATTTCGATGAATAACGAAGAAAATAACGTTATATGCACAATTTCTTGCAATACAAGAGCTGTAAGAGGACAGCGCGCTCGACTATTCGAAGCATGTCAGTTGGTACATATATATTGGTGCATACATTTGTTGAAATACAAAGCTGCAATTATTGTATCAATTTATTCCAAGTTTCAAGTGAATACCTTATGCAGCTTAGAAATTTTAAGGATTTTGAATGCCAAACTTTACACCAAAAAGCTATGTGAAAAGGGGGCATAATGCTGTCAAAATACTAAATAGGGTAATGTGGATTGTGGCACCTGATGTTGTAATTGATGACAAAGGTATAATCCAAGTTTCAAGTGAATAACCTATGAAGTTTTGAAGTTATAAAACTTTTGAATACAAAATAAAACCTGAAAATCTATGTAAAAATGGGGCATAACTCTGTAAAATACAAAAGTGAATTATGGAGAATGTTGCACTTGATGTTAGAGTTAATGGTACATACCAAGTTTAAAGTGAATAACTTGTGTAGTTTTGAAGTTACATAAGACTTTTGAATATAAAATTTACCCAGAACATCTATGTGGAAAGGGGCATTACGCTGTCAAAATACGAAACAGAGTTATGGGGAGTGTTGCACTTGACGTTGGAGTTAATGACAAAGGTACATTCAAAGTTTTAAGTCAATAAATTATATAGTATTGAAGTTATAATACTTTGAAAAATAAAATTTAACAAGAAATCTATGTGAAAAGAGGGCGAGTAGAAAAGCGGACCTTTTTTTCGAATAGTCGAGCTAAAAAAGTAGTCCTATACCAATGCCCTATTTATTCTTTAGAATTGTATCTTTTCCAAGCTGCATTAAGAGTTCCTTGCACTGCTGAAGCTGTCTTATACGGTCCGCCTTGCTTTCCTCATCCGGGTCACTGATGACGTCACGTCCTGTCGAGGCGGACTTTGTACATCGCGCCGCATTTGAAAGAGCTTTCTTTGACACCGTTCCTGAGCTTTCGCGATCAGAAGTATAGATCACGGAGACAGATGCGAGCGACTTCAGCGTTTTGGTTTCACGAGGCACTCCCACTTCCAGTTTGTTTGGTTCTGAGCATAACGATTTAAATTTACAACCCATGTCCGTAACTTTCGAGGCCTCGTCTGTCTTTAGTACAACGGGTGGGGAATTGGTGGTGGATATAATCGATACTGATGCTCTTCTTTGTTCACTGCAATTTTAAGAAAATACGACACTGTTACTTGACATGCTCTCAATAAACGAATAACTGATTCATGTTTTTAGTTCGATGTTGCTTCTTGTCAGATGTTTATCTTTTCGATGCAAATTATTTTAACGTAGCTGCAAAGTGGATATATGATCAGAGGCTCTAAAATGAGTCATGAAAAAATATTTCAACTTACCTCAGGGGTTTGTTGTAAATCTGTGCCAAGCTTTTGTTCAGGTCGACATATTTTGTATCCGAGGGCGTTTGTCGTAGACGTTCGTGATCGCTCGTTAACTTCTGTAACTGTTCGGATTTCTTCAGCATTTTTCCGGTAGAGTACGTCGTAAGCGTCACTGACGTCACTAGCACCCCCAAAACAGCCAATAGACAAGCTATAAACGCTGCGTTATTGATGCAGACGCTGTCATCTTCCTTTGGCTCTGACAAAAGTAACCGTTTAAACTCATTTGGGCAATAATGGACGTGCAATTAACTGAGCTTACGCAGATATTTACACATATAAATTACATGTTATAAACAGCAGTTTCGAAAAGTATGATACCATGTCAGATTATTCATATAAAGTAAGAACTTGTGGATATGTTTGTACAGCTGTTCGCGAATGGAAGCTTAGTTTATTATTTTATACAACATGTAGACAAAAGATATTTAAAATTATGTTCTCCCTCAATGCGTTCGTCCGAAAATAAATAAATACATAATTTCCTTTCTTACAACGAGTACAGCACCTATACAACCATAAAAGACAAGCACCTATACAACCATAAAAGACAAGCACATTGTTCTTTAGGAGGCGGTCCGCTTTTATTTGTCTGTTAACACCGTTTTACTGTACGCATATATAATACATTAATATAAAATTAGTCCGCATATTGTTCACGCAAATAGGCTAACATGCTACGCACAAAAAAGTAACAAAAACAAATCCCTAAAAGAACTAAACATACTAATAAACGCATAAATATAGCATAGTAATTATATGCAATTCTTTAAATAATTAATGTTAAGTGCAATGTGACTCGCCCAGGAAAAACAGAGATAAAACTCTTTTAACTACATTTGGGAAAAAACACTCTGGAAACCTGTGCCCGTTTGTCAAATGTCACATCGCAGAGTGTCGGGCTTCACCCATATTAACAATAACAATCAGCACGGATACATCGTATATATCGACGAAACTAGTTACTTGGCAATATAACGCATTTGAATATATTATCAAACATCATAAATTATTAACGTAAGTTAATATACGAAAACTCTGACGTATAAAACACCGTTCTGAGCATAGCAACAACGACAACTGAAATGAAAAAAACAACAGACATACATATATTTGAATATAAATTTTATCTTTTCATTCCTAATGCTGTTTAAGTTGCTATTGTAATTTAAAAATATGCTGAACCACGTGTTTACTCCTGTGTAAGCGAACCTCGAATGACTCTACCCGCCAATAGAACGAAACATTCGTGCAAAGGGAAATACCGAATGCTCACTGAAGCGTGACAAAAAGAATAGCAATTAGCAACCCGTGAGTGAAATCCGACAGTAAATATGTAATTCATATAACTTAAATGGATGACAGTGTTGTGACAGAAACACTCACTTTTTGGTTTCAGATCAATATCCGTGCCAATGAAAAGTGTGGTCCCCACGTTAACTTCGTCGTAAAGTACTTCTTCGAATGACTCCGATCTTTTAACGTCACGTTTCTTACGTCCGTAACCGTCAACGTTCACGCCGTAAGCGTTACAAGAGGTCTGGAAATACAGGATTATGAAATGAAATGCCATTGATGGTTTTAAAATAGTTCGACTCACCGGTAAACTCACGACCATTGAAGTCAATAAAACGAAAGTCGGAATAACCATGACAGGAGAAAATGTTAAACAATACATTGGTTTGCCAGTAGGTTTTCTTTAAATTGTGAACATTGACTCTAACCGTAGTAAGTCGCCATTTTAAGTTTTGTGACGGCGGACGGGCAAAGTTTTCACCCTAAACGTAAATTACCGTCACTCGGTATATTCGGGGAGCCCGTCACAGTTTCATCTATAGCGTAAGTACCATAACTTGGTTTATTCTAGGCGTCCTTTTTCATCTATAGCGTAAGTACCATAACTTGGTTTATTCTGGACGCCTGTTTTCATCTTTAGCGTAAGTACCATTACTTGGTTTATTCTGCGTGCCCGTTTTCATCTATAGCGTAAGTACCATTACTTGGTATATTCTGGGCGTCCGTTTTCATCTTTATCGTAAGTACCATTACTTGGTTTATTCAGGGCGTCCTTTTTCATCTATAGCGTAAGAACCATTACTTGGTTTATTCTGGGCGCCCGTTTTCATCTTTAGCGTAAAAGTAGCATAACTCGGTACATTCGGGGCACTCGTTTTCATCTATGACGTCAGTACGTGTTCGACGTAATAGTTGGAACTAAGACTATAGCCATGACATACCGGCGCGCACGGTCCGAGACACACCTGCAGCGTGCACGTGAAAATCATCTCCACCAGCCCGCCGCTCAGCTCTGTGGTCCGGAACGCCGGAAACGCCGCCGTGAGCACCCCCTGGTTGACGCGAACGAAATTCGGCAACAGGTCAACGTCCACCGCGCAACTAGGGGAGACAAATGCGTTAGGTAAATAAATTACTTCTATGACTCTATACTGCATTTTCTTAATAATGTTGTCACACTATCGGTTAATTATGCGACATGGCAAGAATGCACGTTATTAGAAAACTGAAACACAAAAAATGCACATCGTCATGGATAATCAAACATTATGTGTATAAAAACCTTTTTTAGTGAACAAAACACAACAACAACCAAACAAAACATCAACGACAAATAACAAAATACAACAACAAAGCTGGAAAACATTACTTACTAGTCAAGCGTAACGTCGATCGTATTGGCCCTGCAGCTTCGCGCCTTGATATCAAAGTCGTCTGCAACGAGACGTTATCCTGCCGATGACGAAATATTTCAAAGAATAGCAATAATTTACTAAGTATATCAACACACATTTGTTTTTCATCATTACAACGTATGCAAAGAAGATAACGTTATACATGTTGACATACTATGCTTACAACTGAAATTGCAGGACATTGGTTTAGTACAGAGATCACTTACATTGCAAAATGGAAACGATATATGATGGTGATGACATTAATGATTTGATGATTATGGTGGTGCTTATTGTGAGACTTGATACAATTTTGAGACGATATGGTGATTATCCAGAAAAGCTCCAACGCGTGACCCTTTTTCTAATTTGAAGCAAGTATATTAACTGACCCAAACTTTCCTCGCCCTGTTGTAGCGTCAGTTTAAATTATGTTGCTAATGAGGGGACTAACCATTCACTGAAATAGGAGGAATCGTAGTTTCTTGTTTACAAACTCACTGCAATTGTCTGTATTTGTAAATCGTCTGATTTACCTGTATTGACTAGTCCATAGGTATATAGAGAATATTATGTGGGTTTAGGATAAAGATCAAGTTTATCATGCGAGGCTGAGAAACATGGTAGCGCGAGGCTTGCCGAGCGCTACCATGTTTCGAGCCGAGCATGATAAACTTGATCTTTATCCTAAACCCACATAATATTCTATTTATCCTATTTTTGTGCGATTTTTATTGTTTTATTTTTTCAAAAAATTCATAGATTGTTGACTATTTTGCTCTTCCGTAGTTGACATCCTGCGTTTAGATATTTGGAAAAACCCAAGTGTATCATTCCGCGGGCACTGTAGAAAATAGACCACGGATAATCCAAGATTTTATTGATCAAACAACCTTTTGAACAAGTTTTTTTTATTTAGGTCAGTGTTTCAACTATGAAAATATAGTTTCAATCAAAAACGATAAATCATTCAATAACAATATTTTTCAATGTGTGTCACTCGTGATCACACCAGTCAAAGCGTCAGTTTTCAATTTCACAACATGTGGTCGACCAGAGAACAAAATCATTTTTTAAGATCTGCAAGTGATCCTGTGCTTGAGGAGCTTATGAAATTGAAGTTTTGGATGTTTAAAGTTGCTCCATAAAACTGTGATGTGATTTGTCTCGGAATGGATTCATTGAAATCAGTGTTTACATTCGACGTGGAGTGGGTGGGGAGTGCGAAATCTGCAAAAGCCAAGTTTTGTTGAGGATTTGTGAGTCTACTTGTGACATGGTTTGCTTGCGAGGTTGGTGTTTCTGTGCATGTCGTTGTGTTTGTAGTTTTGAAGCTGTGATCTGATTTTGATCGGACATTCATGGACGTTTACAATATGGTGGAACATTTTTGAAGTTGTTTTTCTGTAACAGAAGAATAATTCAAAATGGATTGGACATTTTTATGGCCAGTTATTGCCATAATTTCCGTTGGAGGGATATCTTGGCCACGCAGTTTCTGGATGAGATGTTTCCGTGCGGAGTGGTTCGTGTAGCGTGTTCCCTCGGGAAGATTGGCTGCAACCGCCATGGTCTTGATCATCTTCCCGAGTTTGACCTCCCCGAGACGCTGTCGCATGTACCACTGGCCAGTACAACCTTCCCTGGTGCGCGGTGCCAAATAGAAAGGATCTTCATCATTCGAATACCCTACTGGTCGCTTGGCAGCATACATCTTGTAAAGTGTTATGGGGTCACGATCAGAATTGACCCCAAACATCTTAGGATTGACTTTCCTAAAGTCCCCTAGATTCTCCCCGGTGCGGGTTTTCGTCTGGCGCTCATGAAACTCTAAGAATTCCTCACCCTGGGCAGTCTTCCTTAGCTTTACGTCACCCCATCTACAGAAAAGGTACTCAATTTTTATTTTTTATAATGTTTTATTATTAATATAAATCTTTATATTGTCAAATTTTATTATTTAACAAAATTGTAAATATAATTTATGCTAACATTTTGTTTAAAGCGACTGCTTTCAAATATTGATGAAGGTAGTAAAAATTACTGTTTCTGCAATTATTTTGCCTTCTGAAATTCTTATAAATATCATGAGTATTTATTAATTTGCAGGAATATTAATTTCATTTACATTTAAATACAAGAGGAAATGTCAGCTTTTTGTTTTCAAGATTTGATGTCAAAAAACAAATTTGTAGAGTCTGTTTTTTAATTAAAATGTTAAAAATAACAATTATGCTGAATGATCCACCTCAAATTATGCTGTTCATTTGTTCCCCGTAAACCGAAGTGGAGGCTGTTATTTAGCCACATTGTATTTAACAGGGAAGTTGGCGTGTGGGGACCAAGAACTGAGGATTCCCACATCTGGTCGATATCTTCATCTGTGAGTGGGTCTGCTTCATGTGGGCGGTTACCTTTGCCCTGAGTACAGAACGTTCAATGACAAAATTGTCGGTGACAAGGTATGCATATTGCCACAGCTTCTTAACTTAAGTACTTTAAACCAGACATTAGTGCCAGTATTGTTATGACAAATAAATTGGCTAAAACTGATTGACCAAAGCAATATTTTGTTTGTCCCAGACAACTGATTGACCAAAGCAATATTTTGTTTGTCCCAGACAACTGCTAATGTCAAAGGATTATAATCTGTTGATTGGTTATGCTTGATTGCTAATACACTTAACCAAAAAAAGGTTAACCGGTTGTGTCGAGATTTATTTCTGCAGTAGATCTACATATTTTTTGACGCAATGTAATTGATTGCATTTTAAAATCAAATCTCAATTGCTAGCTTCAGAACAATTATATTACAGTAATGTGTTGTCTAAAACTTTGTTGTCAAATAACTTTTGTGTTGCTTTAATTTAAAAAAAACCCAACAATTTAAAATATATATATGGGCTAAATTTGGATTAGAGGATATAGAAACAGTGATTACCTGTTTCTTTAAACTTTTCTTTTTCGCATTGAAGGTTTCCCGTGTGAGTGAAAACTCTGTTCCTGAGGCCGACATGATGTTGTGCGGGTAGCGGTGACGCCGGAAGTACATGTCTAGGCTGCTCAGGAATCCTCTCAACGAACTCGGTTCATAGTCAGAACCGTCTGGTTTTGTTAGAGACCGAAGGAATCTGGCCACATGGTGATCTAACTGATTGACCTCAATTTCATGGATGTGTTTACTCTCGCCTTCTTTAGCAAGAAACCTGCGGAATTTATTGATGTCAGCCAGTGTTTTCTTGGCAGTGTTTTTGTTTTCCTGTTCAGCTATGAATTTGTTGACTTGTTCTGTGTTTATATCCTTAAATTCATTGGTTTTGCAATATTTATTATTAAGTGTTACAGGATTATTATTTTCATTTGGGGGAATGTTCTCAGATTCAGGATTGATGGGATTCTCTAATTCAGTATCAAAGTCAAACAGCATTCTTGCATCAAACCCAAACTTGTCCTGAAATTCTTCATAGGAGATTTCAACAACTTTTTGTGTTTTAACAGTAGTTTTAGAGACTTCTTCAAATTCTTCATCTTCTAGTATTAAATTAAAATTTGGAAAGTCAATGTAGTCAGACATTTTGATCTTTGAGTGACTGAAGCAGACAGCAATTTTGTGCAGAATAATACACATAATAATTAATGTAAATAAAATCAATAAAATACAACACATGCTTGTTTTTACATTTTATTTTTACATATATTTAAAATATTTATTGCAAACATTTTACACACAAATTTTATTTGTAATTATTATTAGCCTATCAAACTGTTCAAAATATTTATTGCAGTGAGGGTCAAAAAAGTAGTTCCGATCTATAAATAGCGATCACTAACATGATCTAAAAATAGGCATATACTATCTATATAAAGCTAAAGTTTATACGATGGGTTGTTATTCGATCTATTCGTATGTAGTAATAGGATAAAAAAGTTCTCACTTGCACTTTTACCGAATGTTACGTCATGGAGATAATGTCCGCCATTATCCCTGTATTACACAACTATAACTACTTACCGAAACACTCCTCGCCCAGTTGTAGCGTCATGGTAATCATGTCCGTCATACCCATTTTACACAATTATAGCTAATTACACAAATACTCCTCGCCCAGTTGTAGCGTCATGGTGATCATGTCCGTCATAGCCATATATTACTCAACTATAGCTATTTACACAAATACTCCTCGCCCAGTTGTAGCGTCATGGTTATCATGCTCGTCATACCCATACATTACTCAACTATAACTACTTACCGAAATACTCCTCGCCCAGTTGTAGCGTCATGGTGATCATGTCCGTCATACCCATTTTACACAATTATAGCTATTTACCCAAATACTCCTCGCCCAGTTGTAGCGTCATAGTGATCATGTTCGTCATAGCCATATATTACTCAACTATAACTACTTACCCAAATACTCCTCGCCCAGTTGTAGCGTCATGGTGATCATGTCCGTCATACCCATTTTACACAATTATAGCTATTTACACAAATACTCCTCGCCCAGTTGTAGCGTCATGGTGATCATGTCCGTCATAGCCATATATTACTCAACTATAGCTATTTACACAAATACTCCTCGCCCAGTTGTAGCGTCATGGTTATCATGCTCGTCATAGCCATTTTACACAATTATAGCTA
This sequence comes from Congeria kusceri, assembly GCA_027627225.1. NCBI lineage: Eukaryota > Metazoa > Mollusca > Bivalvia > Myida > Dreissenidae > Congeria > Congeria kusceri. Next base: position 33,243,183 of record CM051040.1, on the reverse strand, counting down.
ATTACACAAATACTCCTCGCCCAGTTGTAGCGTCATAGTGATCATGTTCGTCATAGCCATACATTACTCAACTATAACTACTTACCGAAACACTCCTCGCCCAGTTGTAGCGTCATGGTGATCATGTCCGTCATACCCATTTTACACAATTATAGCTATTTACACAAATACTCCTCGCCCAGTTGTAGCGTCATGGTGATCATGTCCGTCATAGCCATATATTACTCAACTATAGCTATTTACACAAATACTCCTCGCCCAGTTGTAGCGTCATGGTTATCATGCTCGTCATAGCCATTTTACACAATTATAGCTAATTACACAAATACTCCTCGCCCAGTTGTAGCGTCATAGTGATCATGTTCGTCATAGCCATACATTACTCAACTATAACTACTTACCGAAATACTCCTCGCCCAGTTGTAGCGTCATGGTGATCATGTCCGTCATAGCCATTTTACACAATTATAGCTAATTACACAAATACTCCTCGCCCAGTTGTAGCGTCATGGAGATAATGTCCGCCATTATCCCTATATTACACAACTATAACTACTTACCGAAACACTCCTCGCCCAGTTGTAGCGTCATGGTAATCATGTCCGTCATAGCCATTTTACACAATTATAGCTAATTACACAAATACTCCTCGCCCAGTTGTAGCGTCATGGTGATCATGTCCGTCATAGCCATATATTACTCAACTATAGCTATTTACACAAATACTCCTCGCCCTGTTGTAGCGTCATGGTGATCATGCTCGTCATACCCATACATTACTCAACTATAACTACTTACCGAAATACTCCTCGCCCAGTTGTAGCGTCATGGTGATCATGTCCGTCATACCCATTTTACACAATTATAGCTATTTACCCAAATACTCCTCGCCCAGTTGTAGCGTCATAGTGATCATGTTCGTCATAGCCATATATTACTCAACTATAACTACTTACCCAAATACTCCTCGCCCAGTTGTAGCGTCATGGTGATCATGTCCGTCATACCCATTTTACACAATTATAGCTATTTACACAAATACTCCTCGCCCAGTTGTAGCGTCAAGGTGATCATGTTCGTCATAGCCATATATTACTCAACTATAACTACTTACCCAAATACTCCTCGCCCAGTTGTAGCGTCATGGTGATCATGTTCGTCATACCCATATATTACTCAACTATAGCTAATTACACAAATACTCCTCGCCCAGTTGTAGCGTCAAGGTGATCATGTCCGACATAGCCAAATATTACTCAACTATAACTACTTACACAAATACTCCTCGCCCAGTTGTAGCGTCATGGTGATCATGCTCGTCATACCCATATATTACTCAACTATAACTACTTACCCAAATACTCCTCGCCCAGTTGTAGCGACATGGTGATCATATCCGTCATACCCATATATTGCACAACTATAACTACTTACACAAATACTCCTATACCATTTGTAGCGGCATGGTAATCATGTCCGTCATACCCCTATATTACACAATTATAGTTACTTACCCAAATAACCCTATACCATTTGTAACGGCATGGTAATTATAGGTATAAAACCCATATATTATACCCATATATTACACAACTACATGTATAGCTACCTACCCAAATATTTATCTTCCAGTTGTAGCGTCATGGTAATCATGTCCGTCATACCCATATATCACACAACTATAGTTACTTACCCAAATATTCCTCGCCCAGTTGAAGCGTCATGGTGATCATATCCGTCAGTTTGACGCTACTTCCGGCTACGTCACTGCCGTCCTTGTACAGATACATGTGCGTCTTGTTGGCGCCGGTGTCGTCATCTCTGTCGCTATAAACGATCAACTCAGTATCACACATATGTATATTTTAGTTTAAATTCATTGCAGAAATTATGTAGCGTACACAATTCAGCAACGTATGTTGCAATGACATTTAAAAAACCTCGTGACTCACGTTACATGTAGCTACATTTGTTTACCAAAGCCGAATTGACATCACTGACATTGGTACGTAAAATTCGCGTATTTGGACGTCGCTAATCGGCGTTGACGCCGTTGACATGGCTAACGACATTCAAAGACGCATTGAGGTTAAATATTATATCATGGGGCATTACAACTGTGCACGTCACATTCACAAATGTAAAGCCTTTATAATTGCGTATGCACGCTATTTGAAACTCGCCTCATAGACACATAGATACAAGTCACATTACCCGACGTCGACCATACATTGAGCATGTAAACTATACGGCCGTCACCGGTATGACGTGAACAATTTTTACGTTATAAATATTGGCTTTGCCTACCCGACTCGACGTACTGACAAATGCTACTTTCAACATCAGAACGTCACCTACCCGACGTTGACGCCGTTACCGACGCTGATGTCGCTGAGGTCGTAGATGCAGAGGAGAGACTCCCGAAGGTCATCGCCCTTCTGATAGAGGGGATTCCTCTGTACGATGATGGTGAAGTATGTCTCCTGGAAATGAGTGGCTCTTGAAATCAGCCTTTGGGCATTTTGTCACAAAACGCTGTTTTTTCTACAAATATCAATAACAGAACAGAAAAGATCAATGGGTTATTAATTTACAGGGATGATATATACGAAAAGGGCCCCTACAGCTGCAGTTAAATATCGATAACAGAACAGAAAAGATCAATGGGTTATTAATTTAAAGGGATTATATATACGAAAAGGGCCCCTACAGCTACAGTTACATATCGATAACATAACAGAAAAGATCAATGGGCTATTAATTTAAAGGGATTATATATAACGAAAAGGGCCCCTACAGCTACAGTTACATATCGATAACAGAACAGAAAAGATCAATGGGTTATTAATTTAAAGGGATTATATATACGAAAAGGGCCCCTACAGCTACAGTTACATATCGATAACAGAACAGAAAAGATCAATGGGCTATTAATTTAAAGGGATTATATATACGAAAAGGGCCCCTACAGCTACAGTTATATATCGATAACAGAACAGAAAAGATCAATGGGTTATTAATTTAAAGGGATTATATATACAACAAGGGCCCCTACAGCTACAGTTACATATCGATAACAGAACAGAAAAGATCAATGGGCTATTAATTTAAAGGGATTATATATACGAAAAGGACCCCTACAGCTACAGTTACCTATCGATAACAGAACAGAAAAGATCAATGGGTTATTAATTTAAAGGGATTATATATACGAAAAGGGCCCCTACAGCTACAGTTACATATCGATAACAGAACAAAAAAGATCAATGGGTTATTAATTTAAAGGGATTATATATACGACAAGGGCCCCTACAGCTACAGTTACATATCGATAGCAGAACAGAAAAGATCAATGGGTTATTAATTTAAAGGGATTATATATACGAAAAGGGCCCCTAGAGTTACAGTAACATATCGATAACAGAACAGAAAAGATCGATGGGCTATTAATTTAAAGGTATTATATATACGAAAAGGGCCCTACAGCTACAGTTACATATCGATAACAGAACAGAAAAGATCAATGGGCTATTAATTTAAAGGGATGATATATACGACAAGGGCCCCTACAGCTACAGTTACATATCCATAACAGAACAGAAAAGATCAATGGGTTATTAATTTAAAGGGATTATATATACGAAAAGGGCCCCTACAGCTACAGTTACATATCGATAACAGAACAGAAAAGATCAACGGGCTATTAATTTAAAGGGATGATATATACGACAAGGGCCCCTACAGCTACAGTTACATATCCATAACAGAACAGAAAATATCAATGGGCTATTAATTTAAAGGGATTATATATACGACAAGGGCCCCTACAGCTACAGTTACATATCGATAACAGAACAGAAATGATCAATGGGTTATTAATTTAAAGGGATTATATATACGAAAAGGGCCCCTACAGCTACAGTTACATATCCATAACAGAACAGAAAAGATCAATGGGCTATTAATTTAAAGGGATGATATATACGACAAGGGCCCCTACAGCTACAGTTACATATCGATAACAGAACAGAAAAGATCAATGGGCTATTAATTTAAAGGGATGATATATACGAAAAGGGCCCTACAGCTACAGTTACATATCGATAACAGAACAGGAAAGATCAATGGGCTATTAATTTTAAGGGATGATATATACGACAAGGGCCCCTACAGCTACAGTTACATATCCATAACAGAACAGAAAAGATCAATGGAATATTAATTTAAAGGGATGATATATACGACAAGGGCCCCTACAGCTACAGTTACATATCGATAACAGAACAGAAAAGATCAATGGGCTATTAATTTAAAGGGATGATATATACGGCATGAGCCCCTAGAGCTACAGTTACATATCGATAACAGAACAGAAAAGATCAATGGGCTATTAATTTAAAGGGATGATATATACGACAAGGGCCCCTACATCTACAGTTACATATCCATAACAGAACAGAAAAGATCAATGGGCTATTAATTTAAAGGGATGATATATACGACAAGGGCCCCTACAGCTACAGTTAAATAAATATGACATTTAAATATTAATATTGGCATATAATAAAGGTTAAACTAATGTACTTGAAAGTAAATGATCTGCGTATATCGACAACACGATGAAAACCTAATTGTAACGTTCGCACGGACGTCAAAATTACCACTTCAGCGATACCGCAAGCGTTAAAGTCGAACTCGTGCACGGTGACGTTCGACGTAGTGTCCTGTTCGCACGCGGATCCGTAGCCCTTAATGTAGATGATCCCGCCGTCGGCGGCCCCCGACAGAGTGACGACGATACGCCGTGAAGAGCACACATCCCTACATCATTTTCTACACAATACATCGTTCCTCCTAGTTAACTGTTCATACTCATTACAAGCTTGTCTATTCTACATGAAAAGCATCATGTTATGGAAACTCGGATTCGTGATAGTTTTTTAAATAAAACATGAACTTTGCGAAATGCGAATAAAAACACGAAATGCACGAAATGCTTAATTAACCACGAAGTGCGTAAAATGATTAACACAATACAAACTGGTCGACATTTAAAATTACAACTGAACCGCATGATATTCTAAGTAAAACGCGATCTACGTGGTATTCTAAATAAAGTGCGATCTACACGATAATCTAACAAAATAATAAAAACTAAATTTAAAAAAAACAAAACACGAACGGCATTCAATTCTGAATAAAACATAAAACTGTACGAAATTCTAAATAAAAAATGAACTGCGCGAAATTGTAAACAAAACACGAACTGCAATACTCAATTCAAGTTATATTCCACATTTTTACTTTATAATCAGGATTTACAAAATATATTAATTATGATACGTTTACATCTTTTGAAAGGCACCCGTAAAAGCTTGGATTATACTTACCGACCGGCTGATATTCGCCATTTCCGTTCCAGCAAACAGCGAACCAAGCCAACAGAGCGAGGTAGCAACCTCCGCGTGACGTCATTTCCTTTTGTTACGAGTCTGAAGCTGGCAACATGTACAACGTTGTTCTGGTGTATTAGTTTCACATTGTCCTTAAAGGGACTTTGTCAACGGAACAAATTGGCTTCATATTGCACTATAAATAATATTATATACAATACACACTGAGATATTTGATAAAAACAAATTAGCAAACAGTTTGGAAAAAATAAAACCATAAGTGGGTATTGAACTCACGATTTAGGAGCCGTACGCAGAAATGACAGTAGACAACGATTTAACCAAATGCGCCATTCTTAGTAAAGAATAGACAAAGTGTGTAAACTATGGTTACACAAAATGCCCACAATTCTGACTTCAAATGTTAACATGAAAAGGGCCAAACAAACACGACACTTATGACAAATTGATTTTTATCTCAGAATGCGTACTCTCTTTTCCCACTATATATAACCTGTTTTAACTGTTATTACATGCCAGTATTAATATATTTATTTCAGACGTTGCCCCCTTGGGGCCCTTTTCGATGACATAGTCCCGTTAATATTAAAAATATAATTTAGGCGTGTAGTGGGAAATCAGGGCTTAATGCATGTGCGCAGTGTCGTCCGGGAAAATACGGGACGTCACTTTCCGCTTTTATGTTATTTTCTGTTTCAAGAAAGTCTGTTCTAAACATAAATCTACTGTAGGAGGAAGGTGCCGTCTCGGATTCCGTACATGCATAAAGCCCGGGTTTCCCACGACACGCCTCAATTATGTTTACTAGAAACGGACTCTAATACCATGGAGACAAATTGTTTTGAAGATAAACACCATTCAAACCCACTTTACTCAATGATGCGTTGTTTGAAGGAAACATGCTTATTTACCAGGTCACAAGACGATTTTGTAATGTTACATATAGACTTGGTCAATTGCAAAAATATATGTCAAATCATATTAGAATCGAAATTTGTTCGCATTATCGTTGTTGATCGGCCAATAAACAACTCTTTGTCGTTCTGATGCGTGGCTATTAAACAACTCGGGCTAACGCCCTTGTGTCTTAATTCCTACGCATCAGAACTCCAAATCGTTATTTATTGGCCGATAAACAACAATAAAAAAAATATTGGTTAAATATGCCACTTAAACTTGCATTTCACAAGATGAGCATATATTGAACACATGTATTTTCTACTTACATTGCAGGATGAACATTCTGGTAATGTCGCATGTGTTTTCGTTTTCTTTCAATACAATTTCCACTCACTTATTGTAACATCAGTTTTGGCAATTGTATATTCATCTTTCATTTAAACAAACAATCAATAAATTAAAAAGCTAATTCCTTTCGTCCGCAAACAACAAAAATAACACTATTTTATTTGTACGCAATGCCACGTAGTTATTATCCACTAGTAATGATTGCTAAAGTGTTACTAAATTACATTCCAGGTGCTTTGATAAATAATTAATACTTTATAACAGGCCGTCGATAGTCGTGTTATAGGCAATTATTTACATGCGTTAATTTGATGACAAAACAAGCAGGAAGGTATTGATGAAACATTATTGGCTCGTGTAATGCTCAAATGTAGCGTGTGATTTGTATGAATTATTTATGAGAAGTCATTCAGTATGTTACTGGTTTTATGAATTTATATATAGGTTATAAAGTTAGTTCATAGTATTGTCACTAAAGACAGTTGTCTGCGCTATGTTTTAGCTGAACGATGTCACTATCTAATTAATGCACGTCAAACTATGTACAAAAGTAACATATAAGTAAAGATGAAAGAAAACACATACAAGAAAAAATATACTTGCTACTTTGTTTCTATGAATTGCCCGCAAAAGTTACATAATGTACATGTTTCCTCCTAGAAATAGTTTGGCCACTGCACCTATGTGCCTCAAAAACCGCAGTTGGAAATGTTGCTGTCTGACAATTTAATTTGAAGTTGATTGCCCGTTTAACTTATAATAACCAGCAAAGATATTATTTAGTTAGTAGGATTAAACATTTTTATTATTAAGGTAGTTTTAAATAAATATTTATTTTATTTATTTTAAGCATTTATTTATTCATTTATTAATAGCAATTGTTTCTGGTTGATTTATGTCAGTAATTCAAGAAAAGCGAAGACTGTATTTTTTTAATCATTCAAATAGGATTTATTAAATACCATGGGACGCAACCCTCCATTTATCCGTCACTAAGGTAATTGCGTTTGTCTCCCCTGCGTAATGAAAACTTTCACAGACGCGGTCAACTACTAGAATCTGAAACATGCCTTGCTATGTGCCTAAAATAGTTTGCATGTTCGTAATTCTAGTTTAAGTCTGTGTTTCATAGTTTGGCACGCAGCTATACTTTCTTGTTGATTTACAATGTCTAATGATTACAGTTAGAAAAATTGAATTCACATTACAATATTTTAGTTTTCATGTTGAATCAATGCCATACTAGTATATTAATATATGTTAATTCTTGATTCTGACTTCAACATCTATTTACGACATATATTTGATTCCTCGCAATTTATATATGTATTATTAGTTTTAATCTTTGATACTCATGCGCATTTTGTAGACGTGTATAACGGAAATTGTTTCTAAGAAGAGAATGTCAAAAATGGCTGTATGTAGAAGAACACAAACACATTGATAGTTTCCAATATTATTGTACTCATATTACATGTATATTGGAATAAGTATGCATTTATAGGAATAAATAAAACTAAATATACAAGATCTGTTTGTAAAAACAGACATGCCCCCTATCGGTCTAGAAAAATCTCTGTACAAATTGCAAGGATGCAAAGTAAAATGAAAGTTTTTTTCAACTGTTGATCAGTTTGACCTTGACCTTTGAGCCAATTACCTAATAAATTACAATAATCAATAGGGATCTGGTTGTAGTCATAACCCACCGACCAAATTTAATGAATCCACGGCTAAGAGTTCCAAAAGTAGAGTTTTAACAAGGTTTTACAACTTTTAGTAAGTTTGACCTTGACCTTTAACCCCAAGACTCCTTTACTACCGTAGTCATGATCAGCCTACCTACCAAGTTTGACGAACTTAAATCTAAGTGTTTTATAGACATCGCCCGCAAAATGTTTTACAATTATTCAATATTTGGAGTTTTTTTTACTGAATGGTAGGTTGGACCTACCAAGTTTGAAGAACATAGATCTAATTTTTATAGTTATCGCCCGCAAAATGTTTTACAATTATTCAATATTTGGAGTTTTTTTAGTCATTGGTTGGTTGGACCTACCAAGTTTGAGGAACATAGATCTAAGTGTTTTATATTTATCGCCCGCAAAATGTTTTACAATTATTCAATATTTTGAGTTTTTTTTTACTGAAAATAGTAGGTTGGACCTACCAAGTTTGAAGAACATAGATCTAATTTGTGTAGTTATCGCCCGCAAAATGTTTTACAATTATTCAATATTTTGAGTTTTTTTAGTCATTGGTAGGTTGGACCTACCAAGTTTGAAGAACATACATCTAAGTGTTTTATAGTTATCGCCCGCAAAACGTTTTACAATTATTCAATATTTGGAGTTTTTTTTAAGTCAAATAGGTATTTTTTCATTCATAAATAAGTAAGAGTACCCTAGTCTTTAATTATTGTTAAATTTCAAATTCAGCTATGAAAATAGAGAATGTGTGACTTGTTTTCAATCTTTTACTAAAATATTTGCTTTTAGAGTCCAGTGCAATTTTCGTCGTTCAGCAACATAACAAAATGATTAATTTACCAGTAAGGCCATACCAATTTGATTCTATGTTTAGCGTTTTTGGGGCTGGTAGGTTTTCGGATGCTTTAACGAAAAAAACCCAAACATTTTTGACTATGTAAAAATCAAGTTGGAAAGCGTATAAAATAATGCCTATAATGACACAATTTGTGTGATTGCTTAATTTTATAATCTCGGTAAATGAATGACATTATAAATATCAGAAGTCATGATGTTCAAGTTATATTTGAGTTTTGAATGTATATTGTTGGTAGGCATCTTGCATTTTGGGTATGTGTATGACTCGAAATAAGCTTATGATATTACACAATTCTGATTTGGAATCTTGCATTTGTCAGTAAATTATCTACAGCTTTAAAGATCTAGAGCACTTTGAATTTATATGTTTGGTCTTATTACTATTTTTAATTGCCCTTTTTAGAACATACTTTCAAATTTGTATATATTCAATTTAAATAAGTTAAAACATGTTTCTATGATCATGAAGATATTATAATCTACATGTATTCTTTGGTGTACATGTCAGGGTTTGTCAGTGCATTATGATATGATATGACTTCAGACTGAACTTGAACAAAATCACTTTAATGTGTTTTGAAAATATTTGTAAAAAAGTGTGACACTAGTGAATTTACTGTTAAAATAATCTGTTAAAGTAGGTTCCAAATATGAAGATGATATATAATAGTTTTACAAGTAAACATTTGCTTAAACTTATAGCACTGCCATGAATAAGTTATGAAACAAAAGTTTTTCCTCGACTCATTGCTTTTTTTTGTTCCTGTCTGATTGATAGGTTTTGAAAAATCATGGGGACGCTAAACGTGGAATCAAATTTGTATGGCCTGATCACATCTTCTCAAAAAGATGCAAAAACAGGCAAAACTGTTAGAAATCAAGTTGGTGTGTACCACGAGCCAAAGGAAGTAATGAAGGATTTAATTAACGCTTTTAGTATATAAAAGGATATAACACAGTTGGAATTTGCGGGAAATGTGCTATAAAATTTTGCTATTATTTGATTCAATATTAATTATATTTAGTGTTGACCGATATTTTGATTGATACCAAAACGTTCGATAAGATATAAATATTGGCCCTAAAGTATCGATACTCGATACGCATGGTTTACCGATAAAGAGTCCTAATTTGATATAACCCAGACAAGATTTTACAATTTTTGGCATTGCTTAAATTTTTTGGTCAGTTTGACCTGGTCCTTTGAGGCATTGACACCAAAATCAATCGAGATCCTTTACCATACCATAACCCATCCACCTACAATGTTTCAAGAACTTTTGCCTACGTGTTCTGTAGCTGGTTTACCGACATACTGACAAACATATGGACCGACATTTGCAAACCACTATATCCCTGCTTCCTCGAAGGGGGCATGATTACAACAAAACGTCTTATAGTATGGTAATTAAGATATAATATAGAACATTTTTTCATAAGATATCTCATAACATTTATATGCATATATGTTTACACTACATGTCTACACAAACATGTCTAAAGAGAATAGATACCGAACATTGAAAAAAAAAACAAGACTACAATATGTAAACATAACATGTCTACAGAATATGCATTTCGGACATGTTTACATAACATGTTTGCGAAACATGTCTACAACAGATGTCTACCGAACCTGATTGCAAAACACATTAAATTTTACAAAACTAGTATATACTACTAAATATATACATATACGAATCAAACATGTTTACATAACGTGCTTACAGAACATGTCTACAAAACATATTTACAGAACATGTATACATAACGTGTTTGCAGAACATGTATACATAACGTGTTTGCAGAACATATCTACAAACAGGGGCGTACCTAGGCATGCGCTCATACGCCAGTGCCTACACAGGGCTGAATAACGATTAGGAATGTCTTCAACATCTTTACATTAAAGCATCGCCGTAGTTGGTCTTATTGAAAACAAAATTTGAATACGAGTAATTAAAAAAAATCAAAAACATGGCTTGTCACAGGATGTATGCCTCCTAAACATGCTTGTCAGAGAAAGGCAACACAATGTCAGAGTACAATATTATGCCCTGGACAAATATCTTCAGATTTAAGCTACATACCAGTTTGTTCTGTGTGACACACTGCCTCATAATGAAATTCATTCCAAGCAAGTTATTACATTCTTTATATGTTGGCAAAAATGATGCTTCCTACAAAAATTTTATTCTAATACATGACCTTTAAGTGTAACCTTGGACCCACAAACCTTGACTGAGGAGCATGTAAGTGTTATGCGACTCATCGTCTGGTTATGGGAAAAAACAATCTGCAGTATTATTAAAATCCCTCCAGGCTTTTGGAAGCTATAAAGCAGAAAAAGAAACTTTGACCTTTGGTCTTGAATTGTGACCTTGACCTTTGACCGAGGACCATGGGAGTTGTACACGACATATCGTCTGGTCATGGGATATAATAATCTGAAGTAATATTAAAATCCTTCCAGACGTTTAGACGTCATAGTGAAGAAACAGACAATCCGCTATGACCTTGAATTGTGACCTTGACCTTGGACAGACGAGCATGGGAGTTGTATGCGACACATTGTCTGGTCATGGAAAATAATAATCTGAAGTAATATTTAAATCGCTCCAGACGTTTAGAAGCTATGGAAAGCAAACACAAAAATTGACCTTTGACCTTAAATTGTGACCTTGACCTTTGACTGATAATCATGGATTTTTTACGCTACACATTGTCTGGTCATGGGAAATTATAATCTGAAGTTATATTAGAAGCCTTCCATGCGTTAAGAAGTTACTGAGCGGAAACGAAAAATATTGGACCTTTGATCTTGAATTGTGACCTTGACCTTGGACAAATGAGCATGGGAGTTGTACGCGACAAATCATCTGCTCATGGGGAATAATTTAAAGTTATCTTAAAATCCTTCCAGGCGTTCAGATGGTATGGAACAGAAATTAAAATTCATACTATTGACCTTGAATTGTGACCTTGAACTTTGGCCAACGAGCATGGGAGTAGGTGACACATCGTCTGGTCATGGCGAATAATAATCTGAAGTTATATTAAAATCTATCCGTTAAAAAGTTACAGAGCTGATACGAAATCCGGATGGACTGAACACTGAAAACAGACGGACGGTGTGACAGCTTCATGCCCTCCTTCGCGGGCATATATAAGAGTTTATGATGTGCAGTGCCGTGTTGGAAATGGGGAACCTAGCTAAAAGTTTAAATTTGAATTTACAAAATCGTTATTATTTTCTAATGTGTTTATACTATATACTTCTAGAAACAAAACAAAGTACGCAGACATGTTCCCCACATTATTATTATCAACGCGTATCCCAGATTCAACATCAGGCCCACCCCTGTCACATCTTAAAGTTATCACTATTTGTCTATGATCACATAATAAAACATAAAGGGGCTTTAAATATCAGTGCCCTTTTATTTTTGTTTGGATACAATTATAGTAGAAACTATCTAACCCGAACTGCAACGGGACCGGGCCGATCTTTTGATTTTTCTTAGGTGTTCGGTTTACCCAGGTTTTTTTAATTTAATGTCATCTTCCTGTACACGTTAATGGACGACATTGTATTTTAATGACATTATTATATTAGACTATGAATAGTCAATTTTGAAGAAAAAATGCATATCCATATATATGAAAAAAAAAAACACACAATTTTAAGGAAAAAATGCATATCCATACATATGAAAAAAACAACAAAAACAATCAGACGTCACTACAATTGACCACTGCACCAAAGTGTCCTATCACTTTTTAAAACAATATTATAAAGAGTTATGGTTCTTGAACGCTGCACTGCCTAGCAACAGCGTCATATTTATTCTCTTAAAATAAATCAAGTACAGCAACTTCATATATGTTGAATACACTGCTCTCAATGCTACAGTGTGAAACTTCATTTATTTATAAAGGAATAATAATCCACACAACACCATAAAAAGGAAGTAACTCCATGAATACTATAAACATAAATTTATTATTTTTACTTTACACTTTTATATCAGTGACATATATCATAAAATGAAGCTTGATTAAACCACATTATACTTGACGGAGTCATGGTCTCCGCAAAGGACTAAACAGAAAGAAAATAAACAGAGGTAATAACTCTAAGAATATTGAAGACATGGTTATGATTGTTGTGCTAGAATCATGTACTTTCATCCATATAGTTCCAGTCACATTCCCTTTATACAGGTTGATGTTATACTGCGCACAGGTAACGACCCGGGGCATGAGCAGACGGACAGGCGGACGAATAGATAAAGTGACGGAAGTGGCGATATCGATATCTACTATATGCCAAACCTTCGGGGACATACAGTTGACAGCATTCAATCGTAAATTAAGTCACAATAACTGTAAACGGACATTACAATAATATAATAAACGTAATTTCTCACACAACTTAGAACATAAAACGCCTGTATTATTAACCGACTGATTATTTACATCTTTTGCATTCATTAAACGTGTAAATTTGCAATAAAAAAATCAATAAACAATCCAAAAAGAAAGCAAACATAGGAAGAAATCATTTACCATTAAATTCATTTCAACTATTACGAAATCAAATGTTTGTTTGTTTATCTTGTCCAAATAAAGAATGTTAGTGATGGCGATTAGAAGACAATTTATATACAAAGGACATGAAGTACATGTAGACAAGCTTTATGATTAGATAAAATATAGTGTAAACAAAAGTACGTAAATCTTATGTACAAACAATGGTTTATGTTCGCCATTCATCTTAAAGTTTGTAGCATAAGACTATTAAACATAAAACAAATATTATATAATGTCTATTCTAATTTACAATTAAAAATTCAACATTCACCACATTGAGTACATGTATATAGTACAATAACAAGAGCTGTCAGAGAACAGCGCGCTTGAAAATTAGATGTATTTCCATTGGTGTATAAGTGGACTGGGCGTTAATCTGTAAAAATGCAAGGCTGAGTTTTGGCAAATTAATTCCATGATGCTGAAATTGTTGACAATTTTATATTCCAAGTTTCAAGTGCAAAGCTTAGTTTTGAAGTTAAAAAACTTGTCAAATAAAACTTTATTCTAAAATACCTTGGTGAAAAGGGGCATAACTCTGTCAAAATAAAACCAGACTTATGGGTAATGTTGCCCCAAATGCTTGAGTTAATAACAAAGGTCTATTCCAAGTTCCAAGTGGATAACTGAAATAATAAGACACTTAAATAAACACTTTAACATGATTATCTATGTAACAAGAGCTGTCGGAGGACAGCGCGCTCGACTATTCGAGGTATTTCAGTTGGTACATATTTTGGATAGCGAAAAGGGCATAAATTTGTTAAAATACAATATTTTTCAGTGAAGCCTCGTATAGTTTATAAATTTTTTGAACAAAATCTTCAACCACAAGGTCTGTGTTAACAGTGGGCTAACTCTGTCAAAATACAAAACACAGTTATGGGTAATGTTGCCCCTTATACTAGATGATACTAGAGTTGATGACAAAGGTTAGTTCCAAGTTTCAAGTGAATAACTTATGTAGTTTTGAAGTAACAAAACTTTTGAATATAAACTTTAAACAGAAAATCTATGTGAAAAAGGGACATAACTCTATCAAAATACAAAATAGAGTTATGGGGAATGTTCACCCTGATACTGCAGTTGATGACAAAGGTATATTCCATGTTTCAAGTGAATAGCTTTTGTAGAATTGAAGTTACAAAACTTTTGAATACTAACTTTAACCAGAAAATCTATGTAAAAAAGGGGCATAACTCTGTCAAATACAAAACAGAGTTATGGGGAATGTTGCCCTTGACTCTGGAGTTGATGACAAATGTTAGTTCCAAGTTTCAAGTAAATAACTTATGTAGTTATGAAGTTACCAAAGTTTTGAATATAAACTTTAACCAGAAATTCTAAGTGAAAAAGGGGCATAAATCTGTCAAAATAGAAGACGGAGTTATAGGGGATAATGCCCCTGAAACTGGAGTTGATGACGAAGGTTAGTTCCAAGTTTCAGGTGAATAACTTATGTAGTTTTGAAGTTACCAAACTTTTGAATGTAAACTTTAACCAGAAAATCTATGTAAAAAAAGGGGGCATAACTCTGTCAAAATACAAAACAGAGTTATACGGAATGTTGCCCTTGATACTGGAGTTAATGAGTTACAAGTTTCAAGTGAATAACTTATGTAGTTTTGAAGTTACCAAACTTTTGATTATAAACTTTAACAAGAAAATCTAAGTGAAAAAGGAGCGTACTCTGTCAAAATACAGAAAAGAGTTAAGGGGAATGTTGCCCCTGACACTGGATATAATGACAAAGGTATATTCCAAGCTTCAAGTGAATAATTAATGTAGTTTTGAAGTTACAAGACTTTTGAATACAAACTTTAACCAAATTCAGACGCGGACGCGTACGCCGACGCCGGGGGTAGAAGGAAAGCTTATCTATTCTTCGAATAGTCGAGCTAAAAATGGGCATAACTCTGACACAATACAAAACATAGTTATTGGGAATGTTGCTTCTGATGGTGGATTTGATGACAAAGGTATATTTTAAGTTGCCAGTGAATATCTTATGTATTTGTGTGTTTGGAATAAAAAAACAAACTTCAACCTGAAATGAATGCTGAAATGGGCCATAACTCTGTCAAAATAGAACATAGCATTATGGAAAATTTTGCATTTGATGCTTTAGTTGATAACAAAGGTGTATTCCAAGTTTCAATTGAATAATTTGTAGTTTTGAAGTGAATAAAATTCTGAGTAAAATCATTAAAATAAAATTCTCTGTGAAAAGGGCCATACATGTGTAAAAATACAAAACTGAGCTATGGGGATTGGTGCTGGAGAGTCAATGACAAAGTGAATAACTTATGTAGTTTGAAAGTTTCAAGACTTTTGAATAAAAGTTTTACCAAAGTCAGATTCAGACGTCGACGCCACCGGCGACGCCGGTCGAGTAGGAAAGCTCACATATTCTTTGAATAGTCAGCTAACAACAATTAAATATTCAAAACACATTACATTGTACAACTATTGCAATGACAGAAACTAAAAGAAAGCTTATGCTGCAATATAAAACAATATTTATTAACAGCGCAATGAAAACTTCAACTACGCATTAGACAATATAAATCAGCACTTAGCAGAAACGATATTTGAAACGCAACCCATACATTTTCACTGCTTCAATGCCAATTTGCAACTCAATTAATAACAACTACACATTATGTGTACAATAATGCAATGCAATAGCACAGAAGACACAAGCAAGAGAACAACAAAAACTGTTTTATCAAAATCATTAAAATTCTTCAAATGTTTACCAGTACTAATAGTTTCCTTATGTATTTCTCCGACACAGCGTCAGTTTATACAACACTTGTTGAAGATAACCATTAACATTACAAACGTGTACGTAGTTCGTAATAAAATGTATCCAAAACATTAAATCTTAGATTAATCAAAGAAAGAACTTTGAAACTATATATTTTAATAGATATTGTCTTTGGTGTGATTATCATAGTGTAAAGTATTATCACATAGTATTTTATATACAAGCGAGCAACAAACTTTACATGTAATACAGAAATAAATAACAGCACATCAAACAAATTCAAACCAAGACAACTATTAGTTAATTAACTAATAACTATGCCATTTCAGAGATAAATTATGAATATCCCACGTACTGGGGTGTGTGGGATGGGGGTAGGGCCATTTAACATACTAATGATCAGTTTCGATTCTGTAATTATTGAACTGATACGTGTATCTAGACTCCCGAACATTGCAAAACACTGCTATAAAATTGAAATGCATAAACAATATACATACAAACAAATACAACAAACCCGATTTCAATACAAACTATTTTTACAGAAAATACATTATTAACGACGTTGCACTAAGAACACAAACGTAACTTGTCTTCAAACGTAATAACATTGGGACAACATTTCTAAACAAGTTGAGGTTATTAAAGATGACTGCTTCGAAGTACATGCATTTTCAAATATGTATTCACATAATTAAAGAGTGACTTACAATACTTTGTTCAAGTAAAGAGAATTAACACCTCTCACAAAGTTAACAATCACAAATATTTATTTTAAAAGCTACCTTGTGTCTATATATTAAAATAAACATTTTAAACTAAATTTTTTAATCAAAGCTTTGCACTAAAGTATGCATAAGAGGCACTTAGTTATTCATAACGGACACTAAAGCATTCCAATGGGAAACTTAAGTGTTCATCAGGGGCTATAAAGTTTTTGTATGATGCACTTAAATATTTGGAAGATGCACTAAAGTATTTAATATATATGCTTAAGTATTTATAAAGGACACTTAAGCGTTGATGGGTTTCTATTAAGTATTCTTGAGGTGCACATTATGTATCCGGTAGCTGCACCTCAGATTTCATAAGCGGATGCCACTTACAGTACAGCTCACGCGAAACCAACAAATTCCGCGATCCGCGGCGTTCAAAGGCAGCGAGTCGACGCGGAGTCTACCATCGTAGCCGCGTTTGTTCGCCGAGGAAATCCGCGTCTATTCGCCGAGACAATCCGCGTCTGTTCGCCGCGGCAATCCGCGTCTGTTCGCCGCGGCAATCCGCGTCTGTTCGCCGAGGAAATCCGCGGCATGATGCCGAGGCATCCCGCGTATCATCTTGTTAAATAATTCAATTACATGTACATGTATATTCCGAAACAATTACTTTTACTGTGTTGTTGTTTTCAAAGTACAGTGTACGTAAAACTTGCCGTAATTCGATTTAAAACCCGTTTTTGCGACATTCTCAAGTGATACATAAAATTTACATTTTTAAATTGTTGCAGTTGTTGTGATATCAATATTTTCTGTTGTAAAATTTTGTGTTATGAAAAAATATATAGCATTTGGCACCAGTTCACAATAATCTAATTGTTATAAGTGTATTATTTGGTAAATTTATGTCACGTAAAAATTATTATAGATTTTCGACACCGACTGCTAAGAATAACTTTGTTACTAGGCGTTCGCTACAACGTACACGTGTTCTTTGCTCCGAATTAGTATTGGGGAATATTTCATCATTTCTAAAAATAATTCAAGAACGCGCATTAATATTCATGTGAACTTTACAATCCGCAAATGACAAAGCAGATATACAGATAACGCGAGGTCAGCGTGTCAGCCGAAATTCAGTGGGTGGAGCGTCATTGTCGACAAAGTCAGCGTTTTATAAATTGATCGTTTTGCAACTGATATTGATCAAGATACGAAACTTATATCAGAGGGCAATTTAATTTGCTTTAAGTTGGTGTTAATACTTATGTTGACATGATGAACTTTTAAAATGTAAATACAAGACGTGCAGGACGCAAAGTAGCCGTTTTCGCACATAGATGTTGTTTTCGCCAACATGTTTGAGCTGAGATAATTAGCAGTTTGAAGCCACGTCAAGAACCAAGATTTAATTGTACCAATAACTTTAAATGTTGTTTTGTTAGCGATGACAATTATCTCCTAATTATAACATATTGTTTGAACATGCCTATATGCAGACAGTACAGTTACACACTATACATGTACATTGTACATGTATAAAGTGTAAAATTTCTCCTCGGTGTCCCGCCGCGTGAATGGACACGGCGGCAATCCGCGGATCGATGCCGAGTGCCTCGGCGATTCGCCGTGGCGTGCGGCATTTCGCCGCGCGGCGATTCGCCGCGGTAGAAAAATTATGTCCGCGGCGTAGCCGAGTGTTTTGTTGCCTCGGCGATTCGCCGTGGCGTGCGGCATTTCGTCCGCGGCGTAGCCGAGTGTTTTGTTGGTTTCGCGTGAGTGTGTGTAAGCAGCTATACAGTTTTCGTAGGAGGTCATTAGTTATTCACAACGGGCACTCAAGAATTTGTATGAGGAAGTTTTTAAGTATTCGTAAGATGCACTCAGAATCGGGACTTATTTTTGCATTGTTTATTGGTTGTTAAACAACGATATTTTTGTTCTTTGTCTATAGAAAAATTAGCGGGTAACCGTATCAAGTTAGAATGAACGTTATATTACAGTTGGTTTGCAAAATTGAAATCTTAACAAAAACATTCGTTATCACATATGTTACAGTGTACATGGTAACTCACAATGAGCTATAAATGTGTACAAAATATTACAAGTTCAGTCTCAAGTATTGACTATAGAAATGTGTATATACACCATGTAACTATCAACGCGATATTGACTGCAATAAAAACTATACATGACTAAACGATGACCATGGCACATACGACAATAAAGTCAGTATAAAGTTTAAAACTCGTTGCTATTTATCAGTAATAAACTTATAAAAACGCACACTGTCTATATAATATGCACATTAAAAAGCCGAATATATCAGGCTGTCGTTTCTAAAACTAACCTACGACACATTTTCTATTATATATATTTTTTTTTCCTCAATCTCCAAGAATAGTTAAGTTTTCGAATGAAATGAACATCGAGTTTTGTTCATTTTACCGTGTATTATTTCCAAGATGGAGTGTGTGGGTGGCATTAATGACATCACACCATGACGTCGCACTTAGAGCTATTGCTTCATCGTGGGTTTACACGCTTGAAAAACAAATGCAAGTATAACAATAGCTCACATTAAGGACTTCGTTTTCAATGGATATGAATTCATACATCTATTTCTTGGCTACATGAAATCGGGTGGGACAGTTAAGTTACTGGGGATTTTACCGGCCACCGGCGCTTTGCTACACTCCTGAATGCTCACTCCTAATGTAAAAATAATCGACAAATAGATGTATATTGTAAACATCTAATTAAACAGAATAATAGACAAAATGAAACTCGAGTTAGAACGATTATAAGAATCTATATACAATTTATACATTCTGGTTATTTACATAGTTGTTTACACGCGAATTCGAAATGAATTTCGTGTATGGAATTCAAACTAACTGAGATAACATGTTATAGGAATTTGAACATGATAGAAAACAAAGCACTACCTATAACGGTCAGTTGAAAATAAAACAACTGTACACAATTAGGCATAAATCATTTGAAATTGGCAAATTATATACATATAAAAAATATTTACAAATGCAGGGGTGATACTTATTTCATGCAACGCATTTTGTGTGCACTAACAATTTCAAAGGAAATAGGCATTTCACTTATTTTAAATTGTTAAGGCTATCATTAATATGCGTTGTTATTGTTCATATAATAGAAATAGTGTAATAAAAACTTTATCACTAATGTATTGGTTACCATTAACAATATTATTTACAATCATTATTATCAGCACTAGCATTGCAAAAATCATTTTGCGTCTCTTATATAAAACCACTTTTTAGCATTTAGTTGAATTTGCACACACACTTGCGGCAAAGTGAGTCTTTATAATTGGCTATTCGTGAATATGTCAATAATGTTGATTTAAACGTTTCTAATAATACAAATTGTACGAAAATGCTGCATATTTATAATAAAATCATAACATTGCACATTTAAGTTTGCTTATAATTCTCATCATAGCGACCGCAACACAATTAAAGAAGTAATAACACGAAATTATATTATACAGCTTCGTCGGCATTTTAAGTTAATTTTCTGAAACAAGGGTTCCTTTATTTGTATTTATGTCTAATTCAAAGAAGAGTGAAAGGTTATATTTTAGGGAAAAAAAAACAGTTGCTTCTGAATACACAGTTGTTTGAGAATAAATAGATGTTGATCGCATTGAGCATTTTATTGGAAAATGACATGTAAGTAAGGCTCAAATTATGGGCTAATGGGCTTCCTCAGAAGCCTTATGAATTTGGCCCAAGACGCACACATAACAGAGTTAAAGAATTAGCAATTGCACGAGTTAACCAGCAACTTTAAAGTTCTCTGAACACGAAATATGAAGTCTAACTTTATAATAGTGCACCCATATTCTCGAATCCACATAACCCTCTCGTCGTAATAAATGTTTATCACCATCGTCATCAGCATCATCAGCAGTACCAGAGATTGAAAAGTCAGCAGCGCCACCAGCAGATCGCTGCTTTTCAACAAATTCAAACCCTTGCACCGCTACTGATTCTAGTTCATCCAATTCCTGTTTGATACAAGTATATTCGTCTACATTCCCTTCGAAACGGAACAATAGTTTACACTGTACACACTGTTTGATAGTAGACAGATTTTGCACGAAATGTCGTAGCGCGGATGGTGACAAAGTTTTATAAATTATGAACACATACTTTATAGAGTCTGGTAGTTTCATGTTCATATTATAGTCTTTCATACAAATTCTAAGCTGCTCCATGTGACGCAGCGTCTGAGACAGCATGTCTGCGTGTTCTATTTGCGTCATGTTCAGACTGGTGATAGGCATTGTGGGTAATGTTTCATACAGTCCAGGGCTGTCCTTTATAACCTCTAATGTAACATTCGACAAATCTTCACATCGCACTATCGGCTGTTCCGAATCTATTTCACTGGATTCTCGACTCGATAACACCACATATTCATTCAAGTACAAACGCACAGCATGTCCTAACGTTGAAAGTTGTATCAACAAACTGTACAGCCAGTCCGGTGAACAAGATCCTTCTTCTAAAATCATCAGTCGCAGCGTCAGTGGCAATTGATGATCAAAACGTGTCAAATAAGTCCCCCGTAAACGAATTTCTTTCAACATGGGTAACGCGCTTTGTATCACTAAATCCAGTGAAACATCGTCCAAGGCTGTACGTTGCACGCTCCCTATACTCGCACCATGCAATATTTCAAATAGTTCAAGATTGCATTCCGAGGCTTCTAGTTCCACATTGGACATGTCACATGACATCATTTCTGACCGCACAACAGACATATTTGTATTAGAATCCTCTAAAACAGTCAAATTATCGCATCGCATTTGGGTCACTTCCGAACCAGATTGACTAGTCTCATTGCTTGATATCACGACGCATTTATTCAAATTCAAACGTACAGTATGCTGTAATGTAGAAAGTCTGATCAACACACAGCACAGCCAGTCTGTTGAACACGAGACCTGTTGTAAACTCATATACTCCAGTCTTGGTGGTAATTGGTGCTCAAATCGCGTCATATAAGTTCCACGTAAAAATAGCTTTTTCAACATGGTCAATTTTGTTTGCGTAACGGTTGCCAATTAAACATTATCAAAAGCTCCGAGGCCCAGGATCCCTATACTTGTATCACGAAATATTTCAAAAATTTCACTACTGCCATTTTTCACTAATATCTCTATATTGGACATGTCACATGACACCATTTTTGATCGCATGTCAGATACATGCATATTTGAATCGGTTTCACATTCTTCTTTATTTGATTGCAATACAACATCATACAGCACACACTTTACAGGATGGTCTAATGAAGAAAGCGAAAGTAACAAGCTGCACAGCCACTCAGTTGAGCATTCGCCTTCCTGCAGAGATATGCACTGTAACGAAGCAGGCAGCTGGAGATTACAATGACCCTTATAGGTTCCCCATAAATAAAGCTTGTTTAACTTGCTGAGTGTGGGAAGGATCTCTGATGCTAATGAAACACAATCAGCCGTTCTCAGATCCAGGATCCCTATACTTGTATCACGAAATATTTCAAACATTTCACTACTGCCATTTTTCACAAATATCTTGATATTAGACATGTCACATTTTAACATTTCTGATCGCAAGTCAGATCCATGCATATTTGAATCGGTTTCACATTCTTCTTTATTTGATTGCAATACAACATCCCACAGCTCACACTCTACAGGATGGTCTAATGAAGAAAGCGAAAGTAACAAGCTGCACAGCCACTCAGTTGAGCATTCGCCTTCCTGCAGAGATATGCACTGTAACGAAGCAGGCAGCTGGAGATTACAATGACCCTTATAGGTTCCCCATAAACAAAGCTTTTTTAACTTGCTGAGTGTGGGAAGGATCTCTGATGCTAATGAAACACAATCAGCCGTTCTCAGATTCAGGATCACTATACTTGTATCACGAAATATTTCAAACATTTCACTACTGCCATTTTTCACTACTATCTCGATATTAGACATGTCACATTTTAACATTTCGGATCGCAAGTCAGATCCATGCATATTTGAATCGGTTTCACATTTTTCTTTATTTGATTGCAATACAAAACCCAACAGCTCACACTTTACAGGATGGTCTAATGAAGAAAGCGAAAGTAACAAGCTGCACAGCCACTCAGTTGAGCATTCGCCTTCCACCAGAGATATGCACTGTAACGAAGCAGGCAGCTGGAGATTACAATGACCCTTATAGGTTCCCCATATATAAAGCTTTATTAGCTTGCTGAGTGTGGGAAGGATCTCTGATGCTAATGAAACACAATCAGCCGTTCTCAGACCCAGGATCCCTATACTTGTATCACGAAATATTTCAAATATTTCACTACTGCCATTTTGCACCAATATCTCGATATTAGACATGTCACATTTTAACATTTCAGATCGCAAGTCAGATCCATGCATATTTGAATCGGTTTCACATTCTTCTATATTTGATTGCAATACAAAACCCAACAGCTCACACTTTACAGGATGGTGTAATGAAGAAAGCGAAAGTAACACGCTGCACAGCCACTCAGTTGAGCATTCGCCTTCCTGCAGAGATATGCACTGTAACGAAGCAGTCAGCTGGAGATTACAATGACCCTTATAGGTTCCCCGTATATAAAGCTTTATTAGCTTGCTGAGTGTGGGAAGGATCTCTGATGCTAATGAAACACAATCAGCCGTT
This sequence comes from Congeria kusceri, assembly GCA_027627225.1. Lineage (NCBI taxonomy): Eukaryota > Metazoa > Mollusca > Bivalvia > Myida > Dreissenidae > Congeria > Congeria kusceri. Next base: position 33,219,150 of record CM051040.1, on the reverse strand, counting down.
ATCAGATTCAGGATCCCTATACTTGTATCACGAAATATTTCAAACATTTCACTACTGCCTATTTTCACAAATATCTCGATATTAGACATGTCACATTTTAACATTTCTGATCGCAAGTCAGATCCATGCATATTTGAATCGGTTTCACATTCTTCTTTATTTGATTGCAATACAACATCCCACAGATCACACTCTACAGGATGGTCTAATGAAGAAAGCGAAAGTAACAAGCTGCACAGCCACTCAATTGAGCATACGCCTTCCTGCAGAGATATGCACTGTAATGAAGCAGGCAGCTGGAGATTACAATGACCCTTATAGGTTCCCAGTAAATAAAGCTTTTTTAACTTGCTGAGAGTGGGAAGGATCTCTGATGCTAATGAAACACAATCAGCCGTTCTCAGACCCAGGATCACTATACTTGTATCACGAAATATTTCAAACATTTCACTACTGCCTATTTTCACAAATATCTCGATATTAGACATGTCACATTTTAACATTTCTGATCGCAAGTCAGATACATGCATATTTGAATCGGTTTCACATTCTTCTTTATTTGATTGCAATACAATATCCCACAGCTCACACTTTACAGGATGGTCTAATGAAGAAAGCGAAAGTAACAAGCTGCACAGCCACTCAGTTGAGCATACGCCTTCCTGCAGAGATATGCACTGTAATGAAGCAGGCAGCTGGAGATTACAATGACCCTTATAGGTTCCCCGTAAATAAAGCTTTTTTAACTTGCTGAGTGTGGGAAGGATCTCTGATGCTAATGAAACACAATCAGCCGTTCACAGATACAGGATCCCTATACTTGTATCACGAAATATTTCAAATATTTCACTACTGCCATTTTGCACAAATATCTCGATATTAGACATGTCACATTTTAACATTTCGGATCGCAAGTCATATCCATGCATATTTGAATCGGTTTCACATTCTTCTTTATTTGATTGCAATACAAAACCCAACAGCTCACACTTTACAGGATGGTGTAATGAAGAAAGC